>CM046453.1:24016771-24517048 GCA_025506515.1 Flaveria trinervia | reverse complement strand
AATTTGAACAAGTAGATTATGCTGCCCGCTTTCTTAATGAATAAAGTCTTTATCTATGGAGCCTCTAGTGAATTGTTTTCCAGAAGAAAGTTTGATAATGTCTCATACCAGGCTCTGGGAGCTTGTTTTAACCCATAAGACTTTATCAAGCTTATACAACCCAATTAGGATGTTTATTGTCCTCAAGCCTGGAGGTTGACATACATAAACCTCTTCTTTAATTTTTCCATACAAAAATGCACTTTTGACATCCATTTGAAAAACTTTAAGGTTTTGATAGCAGCATAAGCTAAAAACAATCTAATTGCTTCAGTCTGGCTACAGGGGCAAAGGTTCATCATAATCAATACCTTCTTCTTGTGCAAACCCCTGAACACCAGTCTGGCCTTGTTTCTTAACAATAAGCCCATTTTCATCAGTTTTGTTCCTAAACACCCATTTAGTGCCTATTGCACACTTACCTGGAGGTAGAGGAACCAGTTCCCACCTTGCTGTTTCTTGAACTGAAGAGCTCAAGCTGCATGGCATCAACCCATCCATTGTCCTTTAAAAGCAATGTGATAATTCTTTGGCTCTTGCTACTGATGAAGAGAGCATAGAGCAGAAATTTGACAATTGACTTCTTGTTGATACTCCAGCAGTGATATCACCAATGATTTGAGACATAGGGTGATTCTTCGATCTTGATGCACAATGAGATCTGTGCAATGTTTTGTAGCCACTCAGCGCAACAGATGGTGATGGTGAATCATTTCCTTGAAACCAATCAGTGGATGGTAATTCAAAGGAAGTTGAATTCAAGAGATCTCATCAGCATTTTGTTGTGGATGGTGCTACTGGAGCTACAGGAACATCAGGGCTAGCTGAGTCAGGCAGCTGATCACTAACCTGAAGAGGTGAGTACTGCAATCATCATCATCATCAGTAGTACCACCAGGTGGTGAACTGTTGATAGGAGCAACAGTAGGAGTTTGATAAGGAACATATTGCAGTATGTCCAAATCAAATAATCCACAGGACTTTGTGGAATATTGTCCTTTGGAGATTCATTAAACTTAACATGCAGAGTTTCTTCAACCCATCTTTTTTTCTGCATTGAAGACTCTGTATGCTTTGCAAGTAGATGAATAACCAACAAAGTACCCTGCAGCCACCTTAGATCAAATTTATGGAGTTGATCCTTTGTGTTGAGAATAAAACAGGGACACCCAAATGCTTTGAAAATGAAATCAGAGGAGCCAAATGATGGAGAACTTCATATGGAGTCTTCAACAACCTTTTTACTAAAACTCTATTTTGCACATAACAAGCTGTTTGACAGCTTCAGCCCAAAAGGTCAGTGGCAAACCTGAGTCAGCCAGCATGGACCTTGCAGCTTCAATGAGGGTCCTGTTCTTTCTCTCCACTACTCTATTTTGTTCTGGAGTCCTTGGAATGCTGAACTGCCTTTTGATTCCCTTTGAAAGATAGAAGTCATCAAGTGTATGATTTCTGAACTCAGTTCCATGTCACTCCTAATACACTTGACTGGAAGGGAATACTGCTTCTCAATGTACAGCACAAATGAATAATCTTCTGAGCACCTCATCCTTTGAATGTAGAAAGAAAGTCCATACAAATCTGGAGTAATCATCCACAATTACCAGACAGTATTTCTTCTTGCCATGCTCATTACTCTCACAGGACCAAATAGATCCATATGCAGTAATTGCAAGCAGGCAGTGGACTTGGCACTTCAATAGGAGGAATGAGACTTTGTGTTGTTTTCCTTTTAAACAAGCAGTGCAGGTTTCATCACAGTGGAACTCCTTTATTGGTAAGCCTCTGACTAAACTATTGTGGCTAAGCTGATTCATGTTTTTGAGATTAACATGACCAAGCCTCCTGTGCCACAGTTTAGATTCTTGAGAAGAGGCTTTGAAATAGGCAAGGATTGCCTTTGAGATCTATCTTCTTAGAAAGATCTAAGGCACTCTTCCTATCCTGTTGGCTTTCAGGAGAGTGTGATCATCCAACACCTTGTCAATCAAGTGCAAAACTTTGGATGACAGAATCCTACAGTTTTGACTGGTGAAAAGGGCAACATGGCCTTTATCACACATTTGACTGACACTCAAGAGATTGTACTTGAGATTTTCCACATGATTAACATCATCAAATTTGATTTCTCCATTGGAGACAAAGCCCTTACCGATGATGTAACCCCTAGCATCATTGCCAAAAGAGACAAATCCCTTCTTTCCTTGAGAGTAGTCATGAAGAAGAGAGTTGTTCCCAGTCATGTGCATAGATCCCCCCCACTGTCTACATACCAGATGCTACTTTGGCATTTGAAGAACCCTGCAAAATAAACAATTAGTTAGTTTTAGAGACCCAAACCTTTTTGGTTTTGGCCTGGTCTCATCATAATGGTAAACTAACAGGTTTATTTGAAACACAGCCTGAGAGGAAGAAGATGGTGTAGAAGAGGAGTCCTTTGGCTTGGACCTCCTTTTCTGTGGTTTCAACATAGGAGAATCTAGTTGGTTAACTCTACCCAACAGATGTTGTACCATCATCACCAGCTGTGTCTGATTTTGTGATAAAGCTTTCAGCTCATCAGACACATTGCTAGTGGAGTTTGATAAGTCCTATGTTGCACCTTTTTCTTTTGAGCCCTCAGCTGTCACTGTTTAACCCCCTTCCTTTTGGATTTCTTTGATGACTTAAGGGTTACAGGATTTGATGTTGCTGATACAAATGTGGTCTCAAACTCAGTTTTCATTTTTACCATTTCTCATTAATTTCTTCTTTTGTTTGAGTTTGGAACCTCTTTTGTACCAACAATCATCTGTAAGATGATTGAACAAACCACATACTTCACAGGTTTCTTCTTCATCTTAGGTTGATCATCAACTAAAGAGGGTGAAGCAACAGAAGACTTGTTCTTTAATGCTTTGGAAGCATTGTTTGCTTTCTTGACTGCCTCTTTAGTAGTCTTCAAACTCTTTCTACTGCCAGTTTTCTTCTCTTCAGTACTGACAGCAGTTGAAGTTTGAACTTCAGATGTTAAATCCTGCTCTCTAGTCCTTTTAGGACCTTCAGAATTAACTCCTAGTTGATCAACTCATTAATCATGTGAATGTCAGCATTTGAACCATCAACATCAGCTGATAGGTTCAAGAGGGCTTGATGCTGACTGCTACTTCTGATTGTGCTGTATCAGAAGGTAGATCACATGTTGTGATGGATTGGTTATCACTCTCACCATCAGATTCTACCTCTCTCTTGGGGTAAAATCTGTAGGTGGAGCAGTGTGATTGTTACCAATTCCAAACTTCACATTTGAAGCAGATTGCTTACTAAGAAGCATTTCAAAACCTTTGCATGATTGTATCCATCTATCCACTCGACCTGGGTACTGCAAGGGTTTCTTTGAGATCTTTGTACTTCTCTAGAAGTACTTCTTCTCTAGCCTTATCATCAATTATTTGGCAATTCAGTTTATAAATCTCATCATTTTTATCTTTGAGCACAAACTCAAACTCAGCTTTGTTTTTGGAAATTATTTGTTCTAGCTCAATTTCTTATTAATTAGAGCTACATTTGCTTCTCTAATGGAAGCAAATGCTGCTATGCATGGTTCAGAACATAATTTGGCTTTTTGCCTCAGAGGATACCTGTGATACCTGAGGTGTAGAGGCATTAGAAAATGAAGTATCAGCACTCCAAAGCCATAAGAGCTAGATTCCCAAAAGGACTGTCACCACCATGTTGACCAGCACCTGAAACAGTTGATCATGACCAGACAAGTCATCTGGTGAACTGCTCCAGTCAACATTCCTGGGGAAGAAGCTGTGTTGTTGAGATTGAGGTTGTTGATGAGATTGGGATGGCTGAGGTTCTGGTAGTGCATGAGGTTGTGGTGCCATAGGAACTTGAACTTGATTTGACTGTGGCATGTAATAACAAGGGTACGATATGGCATTTGACCCTGAGAAACAAAATATGCCGGAGATTGTTGTTGAGAATGATGACTAGAGGTGACAGGATGTTGCCCTCTGTGTTGTTGACTTTTGCCAGAAAAGTCACAAAGGGTGCAGTGGAGTTAGATCCAGTTGATCTACACTCTCTTGCAAAGTGTCCAAGCCTTTGGCATTTGTGACACCTCAACTTGCTCTTGTCAAAACCAACTTTGGTTTTGCCAGAGAGTCCTGGGAATTTTCTTCCAGTTCTTTTATAGAACTTCTGAGATCTGATATTTATCAAGGCCATTTGGCTCAAAATATCCATCTCTTCTAAGTCATCATCAGCAATCCCCTTGAGATCATCCATAATGAAACATAGATTGTCATTATTACACCCAGTAAACTGACCATCAACACTCACAAATGCAGAATCAGAAGTGCTTGAAGAGAAATTAATATGCTCATCATACTGGCATTCAGATGAAGCATATTCTGACTCATGACCCACCAAGGCATGTTGCCTTGTACAAAGTCTTCAGTGAGCTTTCCAGATGAAGAGAGCTTTCTCTTCTGTTCTATCTCTCTCTCAAGTGAGCAGTTTCCCATGGAGTTGGGTGAGAGATAGTTTGTCCAAACTTGCACTGGAGCGTAGGACAATAGTATATGTGTCCCATCTCTCAGGCAGTGATCTGAGAAATCTGTTATTCATCTGAATATTGGTGTATTCAAGTTTGACCATTTTTAGTTCAGAGATCAAACAAGAGAACCGCTCATATTGTTGAGTCAGTGTCTCACCCTTTCTATGAGAGAATGTCTCATATTGTTGGGCAGAATTTCTCTATTTTTGCCAAGACCTCATCTGTTCCTCCAAATTGTTCTTTCAAGGCAATCCAGAGGTCATGGGCAGTTTCATGATGCATTAGCCCAGAATAGATTTCATTTGGCAGTGCCATGGCCAGAATTCCATGGGCTTTTGCATCAATTTCAAGCAACTTCTTATCCTCATCTGAGTATTGCTCCCTCCTCTTCGGACCATTTGATTGGTTTCCGGGTTATTTACCATAGGCTTGTGTGGACCATGTACCACTGATGTCCAACACCCTGCGCTGTTAACAGACAGGTGATGGAGCATACGTCTTTGCCATATGTTATACTCATTCCTAACCAGCATTGGTGGCTTGGTTGAGGAACCAGTATTGTGAGGATCATTGGAGGGAGTAGTCATTTTCAGTTCAAAAACAATTTAGTTCAAGCTTTTAAAAGTTTTAGACAGACCACAACAAACTCAATGAGAACCAAGAAAAGATCTCAGGATGAATGAGCAGAAATACAGAAAATTTCTCTCTATAACCGTTTCTTGCAAAAACAAAAGCTAATTCAATCAAACTTAGATCTTGAATAGCAGTTTCAATGATCAATTATTAAATCGATCAATGATTAACCTTGCTCTGATACCATTTGACAGGATCAGCGATCACAAGTTTGATGTATTAGGATTCAAAGCAGCGGAATACAAACAGGAATTAGACAAATTGTAGCAAGCAATCGATACTTGTATGCATTAAGGGCGCATACGGTTATAGGGAGAGAATATATATTTCTGATTTCAAGGAATGTTTATAGATGTAGAATATTTCTAATCAAATCATTCGTTCATTCCATTCATACATCACCTTTACAATAAGTTGTCACTCCTTATATAGAGTGCAACAATCACTGCTGTTCACGGAAAGTGACAACTGCAGATCTAATACAAAAATAACTAATTCTTAACAACCTACTGAAATGTTCACAACTACTGAGAACATATCAGCATGTTAAGTACAAAATATAAACTACTGAAGCTACAACGACTGAAGAACAAGCTCTTCAGTCGTTTTACAAAACTACTGAAACATAAAAATAAAAACTACTGATATCACAACTACTGAAGAAGTACTCTTCAACAGTTGTGACAAACACTGAGGCTTCAGTACTTGATCTTCAGACTTGACCTTCAGGTGTTTCATCAGCTGATGACTTCAGTAGATATCATCAGCTGATGTCTTCAGTCTTTGTCTTCAGACTTTGTACATCAGTTGTTGATCTTCAGCACTTGTAAACTCTTCAGCTGTTGTACTTCAGTACTTTGGTCTTTCAGCTTCAGCACTTGTGTTCTTCAGCTGTTGTACTTCAGCACTTGTAACTCTTCAGCTGTTGTACTTCAGTACTTTGGTCTTTCAGCTTCAGCACTTGTGTTCTTCAGCTGTTGTACTTCAGCACTTTAGTTCTTCAGCTGTTGAGGTCTTCAGCACTTGATCTTCAGCTGTTGAAGTCTTCAGCACTTGTCAAACTACTGATGAGGCTTTCAGCAGTTTGTTGTGATACCATGTGGGACTTAGAGGTTTTCTGATCTTGGCTCTTGGTTCTTTTGGTCCAACAACTGAAGACATAAACCAAAACTCTTCTGATAAGAGTTCTGGTTCTTGTTCAACTCATCTTAGTAACAAGAAGAGACTGATCTGTCGTGTACCACTGCTGCACAGCTACCATCAAACTCCAAGAACAATTCCCAGCCCAAAGAAACTGTCTTAACATCTGCTAAGATGAAGGTGGAGAAGGGATGTGACCAAGACAGTCTTGTTCCCAGCAGAACACTCTTGTGAAGAAGAAAATGATGTGTCATGTTGAAAGTATCACTCACATGCTAAGGATTGTCCATACAATCCTAAAGGTAATGTCCATATGACCAAGACAAAGACTTCAAGAGTTCCAAGAAGATTCAAGCTTCAGAAGGAAAACCTGTTTCCTTCGGAAGCTCCAAGTCTAAGAAGAAGGAAGTGGAAAATTACCCTCGGAAGAGAAGTTGGTCTCGAAAGAAAGGAGTTCTTCCGAAGCACTGAAGTTTGCTGCAGTGCCTGCAGAATCTTCCGAAGTTTAGTCATCAAAACTTTCAAAGTTCCAAAAGCTTCCGAAGTTTTGAAGGTCAAGTCCAAGACTCCAAAGGTGGTGTGGAAGTCTAAGAAAGACTAAGTGACTGAGAATTCTCCATCAACAATAGCTCAAGATCCTCTTAGCACAACCATAGGATCTATTACTGTTGCATTACCTTATGTTTCTGAACCCAGGACAAGCAAGGCTTGGATTTCCAAATGTAACTATCAACTTCTTAGTGCAGGGACAACTCAAGACAAACAAAAATGTCTGGTCATTGATAGTGGCTGTTCCAGGCACATAACAGGCAGTAGGTCACTACTCCAGAACTTTGAAAGAATTGATGGAGGACCAGTTGCCATTGGAGGAGATGAAGGTGGTTACATTTCTGTAAGGGGCAAGGTCACAAATGGTAAGCTCAGCATTGATAAGGTAAACTTTGTCAAAGAGCTCAGGTACAATCTTTTGAGTGTATCCCAATTTTGTGATCAGAGTCATAACATGCTCTTCACTGAGCATGAGTGCATTGTTCTCAAGCCTGGTGTGGTCACTCCTCATGAGCATATCCTGCTCAGAGCCCCGAGGAAATGGAACATGTACAAGATGGATTTGCAAAAAACATCTCCCTCTGGAGAAGTTTTTGCTTTCTGTCTAAAGCCAATAGTGATGAGTCTTTCCTATGCCATAAAAGAATGTGCCATGTAAACTTTAAGAACATGAACGGATTAATTAAAAATGATTTGGTAACTGGAATACCAAAGAAAGAGTTTACAAGTGATGACCATTGTGTTGCATGCCTGAAAGGGAAGCAACATAAGGTATCTCACAAGCCTAAGGAAAGGAACTCCATCACTACACCCCTACACTTATTACATATGGATCTCTTTGGCCCCACTAGTGTATGAGTCTAGGAAGGACTTCTTACTGTTTAGTGATCACAAATGACCTTACAAGATTCACTTGGGTTTTCTTCCTTAGAACTAAGGATGAGACTCCTGAGATTCTGAAGAATTTCATCTTAAAGATTGAGAATCAATCTGATCACAAGGTCAAGATCATAAGATGTGATTAAGGAATTGAATTTAAGAACCAAATCCTTGATACATTTTGTGATGAAAAGGGTATTACAAGACAATACAGTGCTCCCAGGACTCCTCAGTAGAATGGTTTGCTGAGAGGAGAAACAGGACACTGATTGAAGCTGCAAGAACCATGTTGTCTGACTCTAAACTGTCCATCACCTTCTGGGCAGAGGCAGTCAACACTACTTGCTATGTGCAGAACAGAGTTTTAGTGGTCAAGACTCGTGGCAAGACTCCTTATGAACTTTGGCACAAGAGAAAACCTTTCATTGGTTTTCTCAGGTCATTTGGTTGTCCTTTCACCATCTTGAATACCAAAGATCAAATTGATAAGTTTGCTGAGAAATCAGATGATGGACACATTATTGGATACTCTTCCCAAGCTAAGGCTTATAGAGTATACAATCTCAGAACTAGAGTTGTTAAGGAGTCAGCCAATGTGACTTTCAATGAACACACACCCTGTGTTGCTGGTTCTGGTCCGGATTGGTTATTTGATCTTGACTTAGTTACCAACTGTTTTAACAAATCTTATGAGAATGTTTCAGGACCTACAAAAAATTTAAATATAGGTGATCCTAATCCAAGATTTGAGCTAAGAAGACCTTCAATTCATACATCTTCAACTCCAGTTGGAACTACTTATGCTAATGAGGTTTTTGTCAGCACTATAGTGACAAACTCAGCTGATACATCTGGGGTGCCTTCAAATTCTAGCTCAGAGGCTCCATAACCAGATAAGAACATCTCAATTGTGGAGGACAACAATGGTGGTGGTGACAGTGACCAAGAATTTCTTGATGCCACTAACCACACCATAGATGAGAACATCAATGATGTCACACACTGCTTGGATCAAGTTTCTCTTGAAAAGTGTGTTGATGTAATGGGAGAAACATCCATGCCAGAACTAAATTTCTCTAATTTAGATCTTTCTCAGCAACTTGTTGTGATCCCTCAGCTTAGGATCCACAAGTCTTACCCCCACCACAAACATCATTGGAGATGTTGTCTCAGGGGTGAGAATAAGAGGACAAACCCATGAAGCAAATGTTTGTCTTCACTCTTGTTTCTTATCCCAAATAGAGCCAAAGAAAGTTGATGAGGCTCTAAAGGATGGAAGTTGGGTTAAAGCTATGCAACAAGAGCTGCTTCAATTCAAAAGGCAGAAAGTTTGGAACCTTTGCCCTCTTCCTTCTGGGAAGACTACCATTGGAACCAAATGGTGTTTAGGAACAAGAAAGATGATAGAGGCATCATCATCAAGAACAAGGCTAGACTAGTTGTTCAAGGATACACACAAGAAGAAGGGATTGATTACACTGATGTCTTTGCTCCAGTAGCAAGATTAGAAGCAGTTAGAATATTCCAGGCATTTGCTACATCCAAGAACATCAAAGTCTTTCAGTTTGATGTGAACTGTGCCTTTTTTGTATGGAATGATTGATGAAGAGGTATATGTCAAACAGCAGCCTAGTTTTGTAGACCCTGATCATCCTTATTATGTCTACAAACTTGACAAAGCTCTCTATGGGCTGCATCAGGCACCCAGGAAATGGTATGAGACACTGTTTGAGTATCTTTGTAAACATGGATACAGGAGAGGTACTATCGATGCAACTCTCTTCATTAAAGGACATGGAAATGACATATTGCTAGTTCAAGTGTATGTGGATGACATCATCTTTGGTTCAACTAATCCAAAGCTCTGCAAAGACTTTGAGAAGCTGATGAAAGACAGATTTGAAATGAGTGTCATGGGGGAACTCAATTTCTTTCTGGGAATTCAAGTGAAGCAAGTTGAAGATGGCATCTTCATAAGTCAGTCAAAATATGTTCAGAACATACTCAAGAGGTTCAACATGACTGATTGTAAGATTGGTAAGACACAGATAGCAAGAAACCACTCCCTTGGACCTAATCTTGAGGGAGAGTTGTAGATGAGCACTTATACAGGGCTATGATTGGATCTCTTATGTATCTTACTGCTAGCAGGCCTGATATTATGTTTGTTACATGCATCTGTGCAAGATATGTCTTACCTCATCATTGTCAAGAGGATTCTAAGATACCTCAAGGGTGCTTCAACACTTGGTTTATGGTACCCTAAGAATCCTGACTTTAATTTGTATGCTTATACAGATAGTGATTAGGGTGGTTGCAACATGACTACAAAGTCTACATCTGGGGGATGTCAGTTCCTTGGTGGAAGGTTGTCTCATGGCAATGCAAGAAACAATTCTGTGTCTCTGCATCAACTGCTGAAACTAAATACATTGCTGCTGCAAGCTACTGTGCTCAAGTGCTTTGGATTCAGAATTAGATGTTGAACTATGGGTTAAACTTCAAGGAGACTCCCATTCACATAGACAATAATAGTGCTATTTCAATCACAAAGAACCCTGTACAGCACTCAAGGACAAAGCACATCAATATCAGGTATCATTTAATAAGAGATAACTATGAAAAGGGATTAATTAAACTAGTCAAAGTTCACACAGATAAACAATATGTTGATCTGTTTACAAAGGATTTTGATGAACAGAGATTTAAATATCTAATATCAGCTATTGGGATGATAAACTTTGAGTAGCTTTTTCTTAAAACTAATTCTTATTATTTTTAAAATATGTGTGTCTAAGTTGTCTAGCTCATCACTTTCATAAGCTCATGTTTTCTTTGGATGAAAATTTCTTTTTGAAGACTTTCCTTAGATTTTTGAAAATTTCTAATACTTCGGAAGTTATACTTTTAACTTAGGAAGTAAATCATGCCTTAAAATAAATAACTGTCTAAGAAATTTACCTTTGGAAGAGTTCTTTGATCTATCTTCTGAAGCTTAAATACTTGTCTCAGACACTTACCTATTTTCAAGGACCATTTACTTCCGAAGCAAAATTAACTCTCGGAAGCTTTGTAATTCTATATACAAAGCAATCAAGTTTTAATTTTTCTTCTGAAGCAAAATTTTCAAAACTCTCAAGAAAATCTTCTGAAATCATTTTAGCTTCAGAAGTCTTTTTAATTAAAAAACTTTCGAAGATAATTAACTTTCGAAAGCTTTTTGACTTCCAAGAAAACTACTTTTTGAGCAAAAGTAAACTACTTTTTTAGATGTGGGACCGACATCCAGATTTCAAAGTTTATCAACTTTCATTAAACTTTATCTGAAATCCGTCTCACATATAAACCCAACGGTTTCCCCCTCTTTCTATCATCTGCTTCTTCCTCCAAACCTAAAAACCCAAATTCTCTCTGAATTTTCTTTCTTCCTTCTTTCTTCATCCTTAAACTACCTCACAATGGCCAACCTTGCTCACAGAAATGATCCCAACTTTACCATGCAGCTACACAGGCAACACAATCAGGTTACTCTGTTAAGCTCTGAGAAAGATCCTCATTTCTCTGGGGAGAAGGCACTGTCTGCCACAGTGCAGGGGAGAACAATTTTTATCACTCCGACCATCATCAATAGGCATCTTCAGCTGGATGATGAAGAAGTGAGGTGTTCTTCTAAAGGAAGCTGTAAATCATTCCTTTGAGCAGATGGGCTATGAGGGAGATTTCTTTATAAAGACCTTTAGGAAAGGGAAGGTCTCATCCTAGTGGAGATTCCTGCTCCATGTGGTCATTCACAGCTTCTCAAACAAGCATGGTGGATGGGACCAGATTCCTGAGGATCTTTTCTTCATAATCCATGGAATGGCTCAGGGGTCAAGTTCAGGTATTCTCAGTTTGTTTATACCAATTTACTTGCTAATTTAGACTCCTTAGAATATTACATGTTTCGTAGATATGTCCAGTACATTCTTAACTGTTAACTGGGCTCACGGTTGAGGGAAACAGGTAACATTCTTAAATTGAGACAGATGAAGCCCAACATCTATAAAATACTAAGAAAGCCCACTGTTGGTTTCTTTGGGGTGGAAACACCCTAGTCCCAAAAATGTTAGAGCTCATTGCTCAAGGTGACAACCTAGCAGCACAAGCTAGTGTTGAGCCCACACCTGCTACCTCCCAACCACCCACACAGCCTAAAATCACTCTCACTAACCAAAGAAAGTCCAAACGAACCCCTGCTCAAACTATTCAGTCTGTGAACGCCCCCATATACTCACCCATACAAGAAGAAGTGGACACTGGAGCTCCCACTTCTCCTGAGGAGCAGACCACTCCCATCTCTCCAAGAATTAGTGCTGAGGTTCCTCATGCTCAGCCTGATAAACTTATTAGCCCAACGGCCTTAAGCCATCACTCTGAGTCTCAACACTCAAGTGATCAACCTTCAGGGGACAGTTACGATCCCTAGCCTATAGATCTCAACCAACCAATTCCCAACCTTGATTTCTATACTGATGAAGATCTAGGTTTCAGTGAGTATAATGAGTCTCTCTTCTTTACCCCTACTCAAAGAGAGATGAATACTCCTGAGTCTCCTATATCTATCCCACATTAGTCACCTACAACTGAGGTGGACACTTCTAACCTGTTCAGGATGTCCATATGAAGAGGCTCTCACTTCTGAAAGTGATTACATCATTAAGACCTCACCATGGCAACTCAGCCCACTGACATCTCAACTGAGATTGCCAGTGAGCAGAGGAACCAGCAGCCAAGAACCTAAAGCTGGTGGTCAGAGAGAGGACTTTGGTCCAATCATCTTATCCCCCAATGATTCTTCTGATGAAGATGAGGGGAATCTAAGACTAAAGGTGCACAAACTGACTAAAACATGCACCTATTTAGTCTTAAAGGTCAGTCACCTTGAATCTCAGGTGACTACCTTACACAACAAGATCGATGATCAGCAACTTGAGATTTCATATCTTAAGGAAAACTAACTGGGAGACCCTTAAGAAGAGCTCAACCAGGAACACAAGAACCTGTGGATGTGATTGACCTATCTTCCAGCTCACCTATGCAAGTGGGTGATGCTACCAAAAAGGGGGAGAAAGTTATTACAGCCATAGAACCTGGGAGTTCTTCAGAGAGAGTGGACATTGAGGACTCACCATCCTCACTTGCAATTGTGCATTCTCAGCAACATCCTCAAATTCACATTGATGTGGACTACACAGACTCCTTCATACAGAGTTTGTTTCAGGATGGGATACCAAGGGCTATGTCATCTTCACCATCTTCCAATCACATAATTGGGTGGAGGTATGACAATATCAGGAAAGCCCTAATCATCATAAGAGTTCAAGGATAGCAAGAAGTCTTCAATTTCTAGAGCCTGAACTACTATGAAGTCTGGATTTAGTCAACATGCCACTTGTTAACCCAAGCAAATCAAGACAAGCTGACAGACTGGCTCAAAGAATCCAAGACAGGATCACTACAGAGTTCAGCTTAAGAAGGAGACTTAGGCAATCAGGCAATGCCATCGGTCGACTGGATGTTGAGGCAGACCCTAAGATTAGTTTCATAGGGGAAACCTTGACTGAAGGCCCAGTTGCAGAACCTGAGACCCCTGTCTCATCATCATCAACTACTGCAGAGATCCACACTCCTATTGAGACACCTGCTGGTGAAGGTGCTTCTCAACCTCTCTCTGGCCAGAGCTCAAAAGTTGCATCAAGCAATGAAGGCCAAAGCTCTCTCCACCCTTAGTCATAAAAGTATGTGAGTGACAAAGGGAAAAGAAAGATGACATCTGAGGAGATTGATGAGGAGGAGAGAAAGAGGAAAAGGAGGTTGAGGGGAGAAAGTTCCTCTGCTGAGTCTTCAAGACTCATGGAGTCTGCTATCAGGGCTGCCCCTAGACCAGACACTCAAAATGATGAGTTAAAAGCAGTCATGATAAATTATCTGCAGACAAAGAACTATGACATAGACAGTGTCATCTCTCTCCCCTTAGATGAGTTGAATGAACTGGTTGACCTGGAAAGGTCAAAGGAGAAGAAGGAGGCAGAAAATGCAGAGCTTCTAGTACAAGTCAAAGAAAAGAGAAGAAGAAAAATATTGTACAAGGATATGCCTACCCTCTCCCCAGTTTAGGAAAGTCCTACACAAGAAGATGTGGTTCAAGAAGAATCTCAGGTAGACAAAGAAGAAGAGAGGATCAAGATGATCAACAACCTGAGTGCCATAGGCTTCTATCAGGCAGATGCACTCCTTCCCTTGTCCTATGACTATGTTGAGTTTGAGTACTTAAAACAGCTTGAACTGAGATAATCAAGGATAGAAAGAAAATTAAGAAGAAGCTAAGGGAAGAAGCTGCAAAATCAAAAGCTATCATCCAAAAGAGCATGAAGAAGTCTATTGATAGGTAGAGGATGATAAGCATCTTGAAGCTATATGGATTCTCCGAAAGGAGACTTGGCCCCATGTCTCTATCCACTATGGATGAGCATATTAGGGTGATCAAGCTGAAGATCAAAAGTGGAGAGCTCATTGACTTATACTCCACTCCAAGTCAAGCCCCACCTGAAGTGGAGGTTAAGGTTGAACAACTAGAGACAACACAGCCTAGACCTCCTGCTAAAACTCAGCAAGCTTCATCTTCTGATCCACAGCAGGGTCAACCTCCCTCTCCTTCTGAGCCTGAGAGAGAGGAAGTCCCAACTGAGAAAGATAGTGAAGATCAATCTGGTACTGCAGGCCAGTCTTCTCAATTAAAACCTGTAAAAGAGAAAGAAGAGGATGACTTCTAAACCAAAGCCAAAGAAGAAGAAGACTGCACCCTCTTCTAAACCCCAGGATGAGTTAAACATCTTGAGGTTGTGCAGCCAGAGGATGCTACATCAACTCCAATTCATACAGCTCCTCTACCATCAGGAAGACCCATCTTGTCTTGGACATACACCACAAATCCAAAAAGATGGCATGTCATTAGAGATCAAGGCACTGAAGACATTTACACATGGCAAGATATGTTTCAGTTGCCTCTGCATGACCTCTTTGATATGAGAAGAAATTTTGACAGTCTAAAGGATCCTGATCATCTTATGAAGAAAGGATTGGTGATCATCCTAATGAGGACTGTTGATATCTAAAGTCTACTAAGTGTTTTGGTAGCATCAGCCTAGGGGGAGTTTGTAGAGATTAATGAAGAGGCTGATGCAACCTATATCTTTAGTTTTTATTGCATGCTGCACAAGTGCATTAAAGAAGAAGCTTAGGAAGTTTCACACATGAAACAAAAAATACTCTAAGTGTGAAATCTTTCGAAGCCAAGACCAATATCTTCCGAAGCCAAACATGAAGTCTTCCGAAGCCTCAGAGGCAAAGTCTTCCGAAGCTTCAAGTTCATGAAGACATATTTCTTCCAAAGACTTTTAGTAACATGCTTTATCTGATGTACTATTCCATAAAGCTGGACACCTTTCAGTTATGCCTCTACAAGTCACCAACTTACATGGTTTGGTGAAAAGGTCCATGCTTTTGGTAACTGTACATTGAGGTCTTGAGTCTGTAACTTTCTACTTTATGTACTTTATCCTTTTTGTAATAAATAAGGATGTGAGCTATGGCATGTCATAATCACAAGTCAAAAGGCAATCTGCCTTTTGACTCTATAATTGATTTTGTTTGTGTCTAGTCAATTGTATCCAGCTGGCTTTCAAAGTATAGCCGGCTGTAGGATGTAGTATAAGTATCTCATGTTCTTGTATCTTTCGAAGATGCTTTGTAACACTTGTAATAAAACATAGAGAAGACAATATACTGCATTCTTGAAAACCAAGCACTTGTGTTCTTTGTGTTCTTTGTCTCCTGCATTACTTGTGTTCTTAGTATCTCAACACTTGGTTAATCCAGTTTACTATTTGATTAAAGTTTAGTTAATCTCCTTTTTTGTTGTTGTGTTGTAACTAACCCTTCAACGATCCTGCAAGGTAGGACTCATGTCTGGAAAGACACTCCAACAAATTGTTAGTGAAATCAAGGCTGACATTCATTTAGGCAAAAGGAAAGAGATGTATAGAAGGGTAGAGGGGATGATCTTCAAGCCAACCACTCAACCCCAACCTGACAAATTCCATTACCATTCACCATCAAAACTGAACCCTACACACCTGAAACCTACACCATTATCTTTATCCACTTCCTCACCTCACCACCCAAACTACCCATCCTTCAACTCAAAACACTTTCCAGAACCACTATACCACAACCTACCCAACAACCTTCCAAACCATCCCCTCAGCCTTCCAAACATCTCTCCTTAGAGGAATTCAAGGCATTCAAGACAAAGCTCTCAAATTGCACAACCGTGAATGACATCTCTTGTGAAGAAGACTCTTTCAAACTAACTTATGTTGATGGATCTTCATGTTCCTTCACAAGAGATCAATTTCTTGACTTGCCTAGAGGAACACTAGACCATGCTGCTAGACTTCTTGGTCTTAACTTTGACTCTTTAAACGATGAAGAGAAGAAACAAAGAAGAAAGCTGGTCACTCTGCTGGACACAAAGAAAGGGGACAAGATTCCCAGTCAGCCTCTTGTTCCTAGAAAGAAAATCATCCAGTGGAGGTTCGATGAAGCCTCTCACAACTTTGTTATGGAGAGAGAGAATGGAAAACCAACAGGCTGAATGCCTCCTCTCTGCTACACTCCAGTAGATTTGACATTACTGAGTTAGTAGAGAAACCATTCTCAAATCCCTCCAACTTTGAAACGGCTACTCATATTGTTGGACCAAAAGAACCAATGAGCCTGATCAGAAAAACCTCTAAGTCCCACAAACATCACAACAACTGCTGAAGACTTGATCAGCTGTTTGACAAAGTCTGAAGATTTCAACAGCTGAAGACTAAAGTACTGAAGACTTCAACAGCTGAAGACAAAGTCTGAAGATTCAACAGCTGAAGACTAAAGTACTGAAGCCTTCAACAGCTGAAGACCAAAGTCTGAAGTTCAATAGCTGAAGACCAAAGTCTGAAGATCAACAGCTGAAGAACAAAGTACTGAAGATCAATAGCTGAAGTACAAGACTGAAGACATTAGCTGATGACAACAGCTGAAGTTCAAGTACAAGTACTAAAGCTTTCAGAGTTTGTTACAACAGCTGAAGAAGCATTCTTCAATTGTTGTGATGGTTTATTCAGTAGTTTTCTTTTCAGTAGTTGTAGTGATAGTTAACACTTAGCATTTTTGTAAGAAGATGTCAGCTGTTGGACATCTTCAGTAGTTGTGTTAACTATCAGTAGTTGAATAAATTCTGTTAGATGTCACTATCAAGTGACATCAGCAGACGTCACATCTCCTATATAAGAGGTGTTGACCTAATTGTATGTGTGACATTCTGTCTATAACCATTGTTCTTACCTTGAATATCTTTTGTGTTCTTGTGAATTAGCTAATTCATTGTTTGATTTCCGCTGCTATACTCTCTAATCAATCAAACGTAGATCGCTGATCCTAAAAAATCATATCAGAGCAGGTTAATCACTGATCGATCTAACAGTTGATCATTGAAACTGCTATTTTATATCTATGTTTGATTGAATTAGCTTATTTGCAAAAACTGATTATAGATTATTGAATTTCTGCCGCTTTCGTTTATTCATTTTGAGATCTCTCTTGGTTCAATTTGGTTTGTTGTGTTTTGTTCTAAATCTGTTTAGCTTAATTGAATTTGGTTGAATCTGAGATGACTACTCCTTCTAATGACCCTCACAATACCGGTTCCTCAACCAAGCCTCCGATGCTGGTTAGGACTGAGTATAACATATGGCAACGAAGGATGCTTCATCACCTGTCTGTTAACAGTTCAGGTTGTTGGACATCTGTGGTACATGGACCACATAAGCCTATGGTGAACAATCCGGAAACCAATCAAATGGTTCCGAAGAAGAAGGAACAATACTCAGATGAAGATCGGAAATTGTTTGAGATTGATGCTAAAGCCATGGAATTCTGGCCATGGCACTGCCGAATGAAATCTATTCAGGGCTTATGCATCATGAAACTGCTCATGACCTCTGGAATGCACTGAAGGAACAATTCGGTGGAACTGATGAGGTCTTAGCAAACAACAGAGAAATCCTCGCCCAACAATATGAGACATTCTCTCATAGAAAGGGTGAGACACTGACTCAACAGTTTGAGCGTTTTTCCTGTTTGATCTCTGAGCTGAAAATGGTGAAACAGGAATACACCAACAACCAGATGAATAACAGATTCCTCAGATCACTGCCTGAGAGATGGGACACATACACTATTGTCCTACGCTCTAGTGCAAATCTGGATAGCCTATCTCTCACCCAACTTCATGGGAAACTGCTTACATTCGAAAGAGAGATAGAGCAGAAAAGGAAACTGTCATCATCAGGAAAGCTCACTGATGACTTTGTACCAGGAAACACTGCCTTGGTTGGTCAGGAGTCAGAATATGCTGCATCTGAAAGCAATTATAATGAGCATATTGATTTCTCTTCAAATAGTTCTGATCATGCATTTGTTGGTATTGATAGTCATTCTAGCAGTAATAGTGACAATCTATGCTTCATCATGGATGATCTGAAGGGAATTGCTGATGATGATTTAGAAGAGATGGATATTCTAAGCCAAATGGCCTTAGTTAATATAGATCTCAGAAGTTCTACAAGAGAACTGGCAGGAAATTTCCTGGACTCTCTGGCAAAACCAAAGTTGGTTTTGACAAGAGTAAGTTGAGGTGTCACAATGCCAAAGGCTTGGACACTTTGCAAGAGAATGCAGATCAACTGGATCTAACTCTTCTGCACTCTTTGTGACTTTTCCTAGCACTAGTCTACAAAACAGAGGGCAACATCCTACTGGTTCTGGTCATCAATCACACCCTGTATCTCCTGCATACTTTGTCCCCCAGGGTCCAATGTCATATCCTTTCCCTGCTATTACTTGCCTCAGCCAAATCCGGTTCAAGCTCCAATTGCACAACCACATGCATTACCTGAACCTCAACCTTCCCAATCTCATCAACAAACTCAACCTCAACAACACAGCTTTTTCACCCCAGGAGTTGTGACTGGAGCAGTTTACCAGATGATTTGTCTAGTCATGAACAACTATTCTCTGGTGCTGGTCAACATGGTGGTGACAGTCCTTTTGGAAATCTAGCTCTTATGGCTTTGGAGTCTGCTGATACTTCATCCTCTAATTCCTCTACACCACAGGTATCACAGGTATCCTCTGAGGCAAAAGCCCAACTATGTTCTGAAACATGCATAGCCGCATTTGCATCTATTAGAGAAGAAAATGTAGCTTTAATTAACAAGAACATTGAGCTAGAACAAACAATTTCCAAAAGCAAAGCTGAATTTGAGTCTGTGATTAATGATAAGAATGATGAGATTTACAAACTTAAATGCCAAATCACTGATGATAAGGCTAGGGAAGAGATACTTCTAGAGAAGTACAGAGACCTCAAAGAAACACTTGCAACTACCCAGGTAGAGTGTGATCGATGGGTAAATCTTGCAAGGTTTTGAAATGCTTCTTAGTAAGCAATGCTTCCAATGTGAAGTTTGGCATTGGTTATAATCACACTGCCTCCTACAGACTTTACTCCCAGAGCAGAGGTAGAATTTGATGGTGAAAGCAATAACCAATCCTTTCATCATGTGATCTACTATCTGATACAGCACCATCAGAAGTAGAAGTCAGCATTAATTCCTCTCAGAAACTATCAGCTGATGTTGATGGTTCAAATGCTGACACTCACATGATCACAAAGTTGATCACTCCAGGTGATATTTCACAAAGTACTGAAAGTACTAAAAAGAATGTCATAACCCTGGAACAAGCCCAAACTACTACATGTACTAAAGAAAGAAAAATGCAAGTAGAAAGGGTGGGAAAACTACTGAAGAAGATATCAAGAAAGCAGGTACTAAAGCAAAGAAAACTGCTAGTACTGATAGCAAACTGCTGAAGAACAAGTCTTCAGTAGTTTCATCCTCTTCAGCATATGATCAACTTAAGATGAAGAAAAAGCCATGTGAAATATGTGGCTTATTCAATCATCTTACTGATGATTGCTGGTATAAAAAGGGCTCCAAACTCAAACATAATGAAAACATTAAAGAGAAAATGGAGAAAATGAAAACTGAGTTTGAAATCAAATTTGTATCAGCAACATCAAAACCTGTAACCCCAAAATCCAAAGAGAAATCCAACAGAAAGGGGTTAAACAGGCAACAGCTGAGATTGCTCAAAGAGAGATGGTACAACACAGGAATCATCAAACTCAAGCACTAATGTGTCTGATGAGCTGAAGGCTTTATCACAAAATCAGACACAACTGTGATGATGGTTCAACATCTATTGGGGAGAGTCAACCAATTAGATGCTCCTGTGTTGAAACCACAGAGAAGAAATTCCATGCCAAAGGAATCTTCTTCTTCACCATCTCCATCCCCTCAGG
The DNA here is from genome assembly GCA_025506515.1 of Flaveria trinervia. Taxonomy (NCBI): domain Eukaryota; kingdom Viridiplantae; phylum Streptophyta; class Magnoliopsida; order Asterales; family Asteraceae; genus Flaveria; species Flaveria trinervia. The sequence continues at coordinate 24,496,751 of CM046453.1, read as the reverse complement.
TTGTTATTCATAGCAAGTCTGTTAGTTTACCATCTGTTGATGTGAATAGACCCAAAACCAAAAAGGTTTGGGTCTCAAAAACTAACTAATGTTTATGATTGCAGGGTTCTTCAACATGCCAAAGTAGCATCTGGTATGTAGACAGTGGGGGATCTATGCATATGACAGGGAACAGCTCTCTCTCTTCATGACTACTCTCAAGGAAAGAAGGGGTTTGTTTCTTTTGGCAATGATGCTAAGGGTTACATCATTGGAAAAGGCTTTGTCTCCAATGGAGAAATAAAGTTTGATGATGTTAATCATGTGGAAAATCTCAAGTACAATCTCTTGAGTGTCAGTCAAATGTGTGATAAAGGCCATGTTGCTCTTTTCACCAGTCAGAACTGCAGGATTCTGTCATCCAAAGTTCTGAATTTGATTGATAAGGTGTTGGATGATCACACTCTCCTGAGGGCCAACAGGACAGGAAGAGTGTATGCCTTAGATCTCTCCAAGAAAATAAATATCAGAGGCCATCCTTGCCTATTTCCCAAAGCCTCTCCTCAGGAATCTAAACTGTGGCACAGAAGGCTGGGTCATGTTAATTTCAAAAACATGAATCAGCTGATCCACAATAGTTTAGTGATAGGCTTACCAATAAAGGAGTTCCACTGTGATGAAACCTGCACTGCTTGTTTAAAAGGAAAACAGCACAAAGTCTCATTCCCTCCTATTGAAGAGCCTAAGTCCACTGCCTGCTTGCAATTACTACATATGGATCTATTTGGTCCTGTGAGAGTGATGAGCATGGCAAAGAAGAAATACTGTTGGTAATTATGGATGATTACTCCAGATTTGTATGGACTTTCTTTCTGTATTCAAAGGATGAGGTTGCTCAGAAGATTATCAACTTTGTGTTGTATGTTGAGAAGCAGTATTCCCTTTAAGTCAAGTGTATAAGGAGTGACAATGGAACTGAATTCAGAAACATACACTTGATGAATTTTATCTTTCAAAGGGAATCAAAAGGCAGTTTAGCATCCCAAGGACTCCAGAACAAAATGGAGTAGTGGAGAGAAAGAACAGGACCCTAATTGAAGCTGCAAGGTCTATGTTGGCTGACTCTGGTTTGCCACTGACCTTTTGGGCTGAAGCTGTTAACACAGCTTGCTATGTGCAGATCGAGCCTTAGTAAATCAGAGGTTGATGAAGACTCCATATGAAGTTCTACATCACTTGGCTCCTCTAATTTCATTTTTCAAAGCATTTGGGTGTCCCTGTTTTATTCTCAACACAAAGGATCAACTCCAAAATTTGATCCTAAGGTGGATGCAGGGTATTTTGTGGTTATTCATCTACTTGCAAAGCATACAGAGTCTTCAACTGCAGAACAAAGATAGTTGAAGAGACTTTGCATGTGAAGTTTAATGAATCTCCAATGGACAAGATTCCACAAAACCCTGTGGAGTTGTTTGATTTGGACATACTGCAATATGTTCCTTATCAACCTCCAGTTGTTGCAGACCATGTGGATAAATCATCTTCTGCAGCATGTCTTCCACCTGGTGGTATTGATGATGATGATGATAATATCAATACTCACCTATTCAAGTTTAGTGAGAAACTTCCTGAGTCTGCTAAACTTGATGTTCCTGTAGTTTTAGCAGTTCCATCCACAACAAATGCTGATGAGATTTCTGATTCCTTTACATCTTTTGAGATACCATCAAATTCTTGGTTTCAAGAGTCTGCATCAACATCTGCTGCTGCTGAAGGTTCTACAAACACTTGCACAGATATCATTGTTTATCAAGAGCTGAAGAATCACCAATGTCTCAAATCATTGGTGATATCAATACTGGAGTTCAACAAGAAGTCAATTGTCTAACTTCTGCTTCTATGCTCTCTTCATCAGTCAGCTAGAGCCAAAGAACTATCATGTTGCTTTAAGAGACAATGGATGGGTTGAAGCCATGCAGCTTGAGCTTCTTCAGTTCAAGAAATAGCAAGTGTGGGAACTGGTTCCTCTACCCCCAGGTAAGTGTGCAATAGGCACTAAATGGGTGTTTAGGAATAAAACTGATGAAAATGGGCTTATTGTTAAGAACAAGGCTAGACTGGTTGTACAGGGGTTCTCACAAGAAGAAGGTATTGATTATGATGAAACCTTTGCCCCTGTAGCCAGACTAGAGGCAATTAGATTGTTCTTAGCCTATGCTGCATTCCACCATCTAAAAGTTTTTCAAATGGATGTCAAAAGTGCATTTTATATGGCAAAATAAAAGAAGAAGTTTATGTGTGTTAACCACCAGGTTTTGAGGACAATAAACATCCTGAATGGGTGTATAAACTTGATAAGGCTCTTTATGGGTTGAAACAAGCTCCTAGAGCCTGGTATGAGACACTTTCCACTTTTCTTCTCAAGAATAATTTCACTAGAGGCTCCATAGATAAAACTTTGTTTATTAAGAAGGTGGATCAGCATAAGCTACTTGTTCAAATTTATGTTGATGATATTTTTTTGCATCCTCTGATCCCCAGTTGTGTGATGATTTTACCAAATTAATGAAAAAGAGGTTTGAAATGAGTGCAATGGGAGAATTACAGTTCTTTCTAGGGTTGCAGATCAAACAAAAGGCTTATGGAACCTTTATTCATCAGTCCAAATATACAAAAGATCTTCTGAATAAGTTTGATTTACAAAATTGTAAGCCCTGTTCTACTCCCATGTGCAACACCACACAACTGGATGTGGATCAGAAAGGTAAAGCTGTTGATGAAACACTTTACAGATGTATGATTGGGTCCTTAATGTACTTAACAGCTTCTAGACCAGATATCATGTTTGCTACTTGTCTGTGCTAGATTTCAGGCTGCTCCTAAGAGTCTCATTTGATTGCAGTCAAGCGGATCTTTAGATATTTGCAAGGTACACAATCTCTACGTTTATGGTATTCCACTGGACACTCTTGCAAATTAGTTGCTTTTTCAGATAGTGACTATGCAGGGTGCAAGTTAACTAGAAAGTCAACTTCTGGTGGATGACAATTCCTAGGCAACTGTTTGATTTCTTAGCAGAGTAAGAACAAACATCTGTTGCTACATCCACTGCTGAAGCAGAGTACATTGCAGCTACAAGTTGTACTTCTCAGGTACTCTGGCTTCAGAACCAACTTTTGGATTATGGCATTACAGAGACTAAGACTCCATTATTAATGGATAGTGCTTCAGCTCTGTGCATTGTCAAAAATCCAGTCCAGCACTCTAGGGCCAACATATAGATCAGACATCATTTTATTAGGGATTGTTTTGAAAAAGGTCTGATTGATCCTAAGTTTGTGCCTAGTGCTGATGAGCTTGCAGACATTTTTACTAAGCCTTTGGATAGTTCAACTTTCCAAAACCTAGTGTTACGGCTTGGTATGCTGCAGCTAGAATAAGTGATAACTACTGATGATCTCAGTATATAAGTACTGATGATCATTAGTACCATATCACATATAGTACTGATTCTGTTAAAACAACTGATAAAGTTACAACTACTGATGTAGTTATAACTACTGATGTCAGTAAAAACAGAATAAGTATTGATGTCCTATGAAACAACTGAAAAACAGCTAAAAGGCTGATGAGTAAGTGTTGAGGACAGTATGAAACAGCTGAAAGGCTATGAATTGACGAAAACTACTGATGAGAACTTTCTCCTCAGTTGTTTCTACAACTGTTGTTTCATCCTAAACAACTGATGACAAAACCATGTCTTTAGTAGTTTCACAACTACTGATGACTAAAACCAAGTCATCAGCTGTTTACAACAACTGACAACAAAACCATGTCCTCAGTAGTTTTACAACTACTGATGACTAAAACCAAGTCATCAGCTGTTTACAACAACTGACAACAAAACCATGTCCTCAGTAGTTTTACAACTACTGATGACTAAAACCAAGTCATCAGCTATTTACAACAACTGACAACAAAACCATGTCCTCAGTAGTTTTACAATAGTTTTACAACTACTGATGACTAAAACCAAGTTATCAGTTGTTTACAACACCTGAAGACAAAACCAAGGTCTTCAGTAGTTTCACAACTACTGATGACTAAAACCAAGTCTTCAGTTGTTTTCAAACATCTGAAGTCAAAACCATGGCTTTCAGTAGTTTTATAACTGCTAATGCCTAAAACCAAGACTTCAGTTGTTTCAACATCTGAAAGGGTAATACCACGTCATCAGTCGTTTAAAACTACTAATGATTCACACCAAACCCTTCAGTTGTTTTCTGACCCTTCCCTATAAATACCCAATACCTAAGCCTTCAGCGCCTCATCCTCTCCAAACCTAACGTTCAAATCTCCAAAACTTCTCTCTCATTAATGGCGACCATGCAGCTCAAACCACGCCATAACTGTGTTGCCTACCTCATAAAATCACCTTTCTGGACAAAGTTCGACAACGCCATTGATCTAATGGTCCAATCTCCCTACAAGACGGCCTTCCTTTTAAATCCCATTATTCATGCCGAATCCCTTCACCAGTTTTGGACGAACGTCACCCTCACCACTGGGGAGAACAACACCGAGTCTCTCCAGTCAGTCGTCAACAACCATCAAGTGGTCATCACTCCTGATATACTTCGCCAAACCCTAAACCTGGATGATGCCACTTTTCCTGCTGGGTATCCAAAGGGCACAACTGATTTATCCTTTCCCCACCATGGATATCAGGGAAAACTTAGTGCCTCTACCATCATGAAGAAACATTTCCATGATGCAGAACGTCTTATATTTCACATGGTAAATGTTTGCTTAACTCCTAAGACTTCCTCTTGGGATCAAATGTCTACAAGGTGGCAGCAGGTATTGCAGGATCGTTCAAGGGCTTGAACACAATTACAACATAACAACACAATGAGGAGATTAACTAAACGTTAATCAAACAGTGAACTAGGTAACCAAAGGTGATGCAGAGAACACAAGTAAAGCAAGAGACAGAACAAGAGAGTATAGTTTCAAGGTAGCAGTATATTGCTTTCTCAAGTTCTTTTACAAGTGTACAAAGCATTAAGAGAGATACAAGAACTTGGAATACTTATACTACAACCTACAGCCGGCTATACTATGAAAGCCAGCTGGATACAATTGACTAGACACTAACAAAATCAATTGTAGGATCAAAAGGCATATCTGCCTTTTGACCTTGTGACTATGACATGCCATAGCTCACATCCTTATACATTACAAAAAGGATAAAGTACATAAAGTGGAAAGTTTCAGACTCAAGACCTCAATGTACAGTTACCAAAAGCATGGACCTTTTCACCAACTCTTGTAAGTTGGTGACTTATCAGAGACGCAGCGGAAAAGGTGCTTTATGGAACAGTACATCAGATAAAGCATGTGTACTAAAAGTCTTCGGAAGAAATCTGTCTTCATAGGTTGAAGCTTCGGAAGACTTTGTCTCTTCAAGCTTCGGAAGACTTCATGTTAGGCTTCGGAAGATATTGGTCTTGGCTTCGGAAGATATTACACTTAGAGTATTTTCTAATGCTTTGTGTATTCTTCTGAAGCATTCTTCACTTCAGTACTTAGTGCATGTTGCTGAAACACTTAGGCAGTTTTGGGTTGCATCAGACTTCAGGAATCCTTACAGGTATTATTCTCTATCCTTGAGCAACAAGACTTAAACTTTTCTGAAATCATTTTTCTTGAACTTAAGGATATGGCCTCAAAATCTATTTCTAACCGCTGGATATCATATCCTCGGTTCATTATGGCTATAATAGAGAATCAGCTGCAAGCTGAGGGACTTGTTGGCCTTGGAGTCCCTACAACGGCTGTATTGCCTTAAGTATACTCCAGGCACAACTCTGACCACACACTGAAACAGGCTGCCAAACTGCGAAAACCCACGCAGTTGGAACCCACAGCCACCACCTCCAGAACCAGAGTCCCCACCAAACCTAAATCCAAAAAGCCAAAAATGGCTACTCAAGGAGATGAGTCCCCTGAGGATACCCCTGTACCACAAACACAGGAACCACATACTGGTATTAACCCCCCAGTTGTGACAACGACTCAACCTGCCAAAGCCGCACAGGTATCCTCTCAACAGGATCCTGTTGCAACCAATATTGGGGAACCCACACTGCTGGAACCTATCTCACTTGAGAGGGTTACCATTGAAGCGCACCATTCACCCCGGGTGCAATCTGCTTCTACCCAATCACCACATGCAACCGCCCCCCAAAGTCCTACATTAATTGTTGCACAAGTGCTGAGTCAGTTGCACTCCTCACCCCCTCCCTAGATACCAATTACAACTGGGCATACCTCTACCATTGAGGGGGAGGATCAAAGTGCATCTGATAACCCACAGCATAGGGGTTACAATGTTCCATTTCCTAGTGTAGAAAAGGAGATTGGAACTTCTGGTGAGGTTGCCACTTATCCTGCTTCAGCATATGATCAGGATGTAGTTGGTACCATTACTAAGACCTTACCAGAGGTAACTACTGATGAAGGACATAGTCCTGAGGCAGGAAGTCCCCAGTTCCAAGACAAAGGGGCACATGTTACAACTGATCTACACTCAGTGCATGTTCATCCTGATTCTATCAGGAGGTCAGGTGATTCAATACCCACTGATGATGACCTGGGCTTCTTTTACGATGTCTTAGCCCAAAACACCATCCTGGAAGAGGAGGTGAGCAGACCCAAAGAGCTGCTTGCCAAAACTTCTACGGATCAAAGACCATCTGCCTCTCAAACCCCACAAATGGCACCTTCATCCGAAGGTCTCCTAAACATAGAGCCACTCCCAAATTCTCAGCCACCTGCCTCTGCTTCTGGCACTATTTCTCAGGAACAGAACCCCCCTGAGTAAATAGCTGCTATCTTCCAAAATTCCCTACCTCTCATCACACCTATAATCACTGATATAGTGATCAAAGCCATTGATGAGAGGTTTTCCTCAGTAATACAACCCTTGATAGAAGAAGTTGTGGGCAAACAGCTTTCTAACAATCAAACCCTTGCAACCAATGCAACCAAAAAGGGGGAGATTCAGTCAGTGAAAGCAAAAAGAAAGAGGAGTGTAGAGAGGAAAGAGAAAGAGAAAGAAACAAAAGTCACAATAGTGGAAAAAAAGAAGGAGTTGGCTGTGGAGATTGAAAAAGAGAAGGGGAAGGAAGCTGACATGGAGAAATCAAAGAAGAGAAAGAATGAGAAGGAGACTGCCTTGGAGCTGATGGTAAAAGAGGCTGATGCCGAACATAGCAGATCAATGGATAACATCATTGATCAGTTGTTTAGGCAAGGCCATGACACTAACAAACTTGACTCTGAGATTAGAAGATTAGAGATTGAAGAAATCCAAAACAGATGGGCAAGTTATGATGTGTTAGAAAGAGAAAGGCTGGAGATCATGATTAGATTTATAGCAAAATATCTTGGAAGATCAATGATCGAAATCAAGGCTTGGTCCAGGGACAGCATCTTGGCAATAACCACCAAGATCTGTTCGTCTGATGTATACACTAAAGGATTAGTTATTGAAGCTTTAAATGAAGCTGGTGCTGGGAGCAGGACTGAACTAGCCAAGCAATCTAAAGCCACACTCACTTCCAAAATGCTAGAAAAGCCTGTCAACATTCCCACCTACACCACCAAAACAACAACCCACCAAACCAACTCCCTTACCCTCAAAACCTATAGCCGATGATGTACCCCAGAAGAAGAAGAGAAGGGTATTGAGGCTAGAAGATGATGAAGAAGATGATGATGAAGATAGGCTGCCACTCTCAGCTGTTATATAGTTGCCGAAGGCCACAAGTCACTCCTCAACAATTACTCCTGAAACCCAAAGACAAATTGTGAAAGTGAAGCTAGAAGAAGAAGAACTTCACAAACAACACGATGAGGAATTGTTGAGGAGGGTTGACAAAGCATATGCAGCCACATCTTCTATCATCAACATGAAGAAGCAAGCTCTCAGATTATACACTCTAAGCATACATTTCAATATCAAAAGGAGAGAGTAAGGATTTGGCCTGATCTCAGGGTGTCTCACAGGATTCACAAGAAAAACATTCCACAGAGATACATTGGCCAGGTGAAAAAGATTGTAGATGAAGTGATCTCCCTGGTCTTTGTAGTGTCACCCTGGGAAATCCTAGAAGACTTCAAGAAAGCTTATAAAGCTAACCAAACCCCACAGAAGATGCTTGAAAATAAAATGGTGAAAAAGGGGTTAGTTTATAAGAGGCTTGAAGAAGTCAGAAAGAATGAGCTCCAGTTGTTTCTAGAGGGTAATCACCCTGATGAATTTGCTTATAGAATAATAACAACTGTGGAGCTAAAGAATGGAAAACAGGTCAAATACCTATCTGATTACTATAGGCCTGAATCATTATTTGAAGGAGGTGCTGAAGAGCTGACCATGGAGGAACAAATTACCTTCCTTGAGGCCTACACAAAGAGTCATACAGACTCATAGTAGCGAAGTAGATCTCATGGATGGGGTAACAACTTTGTGTCCAGTTCCCCAAGACAGAGTTCCCATTCATACTTTGCCAAACAGATCATTGAGACTTCTTCCCAGGCCTGTGCTTAAAAGGGTCACTTCTGAGCTGATCTAGAAGACAAAAAGACCAATCCTTCTGCCATAATAAGTGGGACATCTTCAATAAGTTTAGAGGTTTTGGCTGCATTGGTTCAGGGGGAGTTTGTTGGACCAAAAGAACCAATGAGCCTGATCAGAAAAACCTCTAAGTCCCACAGACATCACAACAACCGCTGAAGACTTGATCAGCTGTTTGACAAAGTTTGAAGATTTCAACAGCTGAAGACTAAAGTACTGAAGCCTTCAACAGCTGAAGACAAAGTCTGAAGATTTCAACAGCTGAAGACAAAGTCTGAAGATTTCAACAGCTGAAGACTAAAGTACTGAAGCCTTCAACAGCTAAAGACCAAAGTCTGAAGTTCAACAGCTGAAGACCAAAGTCTGAAGATCAACAGCTGAAGAACAAAATACTGAAGATCAACACTGAAGTACAAAGACTGAAGACATTAGCTGATGACAACAGCTGAAGTTCAAGTACAAGTACTGAAGCTTTCAGAGTTTGTTACAACAGCTGAAGAGCATTCTTCAGTTGTTGTGATGGTTTCATTTCAGTAGTTTTCTTTTCAGTAGTTGTAGTGATAGTTAAGACTTAGCATTTTTGTAAGAAGATGTCAGCTGTTTGACATCTTCAGTAGTTGTGTTAACTATCAGTAGTTTGAATAAATTCTGTTAGATGTCACTATCAAGTGACATCAGCAGACGTCACATCTCCTATATAAGAGGTGTTGACCTAATTGTATGTGTGACATTCTGTTACCACGAAAGCGAATATTGAATGAAATATATTTACAGAATTCTTTCTATCTATAACCGTTTGTTCTTACCTTGAATATCTTTTGTGTTCTTGTGAATTAGCTAATTCATTGTTTGATTTCCGCTGCTATACTCTCTAATCAATCAAACGTAGATCGCTGATCCTAAAACATATCATAAGTCATCTAAGCAGCCTTCATCTTGATGAGCTTACCACAAAGGCAAGGATTGAAGAAGAGTTGAAACTAAGAGAGAAGGAAGACAAGGAGAGGTCAACCACCAAAAGCACTACTTTTCTACAGATGATAGAAGGCCCTAAATTGGAACCTATAGTTAGATGGGAGTGTGACTATAGCTCTCATAAACTAACTCTTTTCAGAGGGACCCAACAAAGGGTGCATAGCATTCAGAGTGACAGACTGGAGTTCCTATCAACTAATGATCTATACAAGCTTCTCAGCACTACTTCAAGGAAGAACAAAGAAACAGATAAATATCTACTTTCCTTGGTGCTAAAGGCATTAAGGAGCAGGAATAAGTGAAGTTTTGGTAGCATCAGCTAGGGGGAGTTTGTTGAATCAAGAGGAAATAGAGTTCTTCCGAAGGCAATGTAAAAGTTTTACTTCCGAAGACAAACTCTACTTTCGAATACAAAGTGCTCACTTCTAAAGATCAAGTCTTAGAAGAAAAGATCATAAGTGAACTTTCGAAGTATGAAGAACAGAAGAAGTCCATCAAGCCTAAGAAGAAGTAGCCTCTTCTGAAGTATAAGTGGCTTCGGAAGTACTTATTCTTTCGAAGCCATTTAACCTTCGGAAGATATTGCTATGTACCAGTGGACATAAGTATGGTCTCTAACACTCTGCTGCAGACCTCTAATACTACATGGCGTTTTCCCAAAAGGCCATGTAGTTGGCCATACTTTATTCCACTATTCACCTTTTTATGTTAGTACAAGTTACTAACTTTAGTTGGTGACAAAAGGTAAGTCATGGACATGTCATGACTACCATATCTTAGATAAGACTTTATCTAAGATACCTTAAACTATAGCTTTGTAGTATTTGCTTTAGTTAGAGGATTCCAGCTGTTATCAAAGTATATCCGGCTGTAGGTAGTATTATATATAGTTTCTCATTGTAACTCATAACATGATGCTTGTAAGAATCTTGTAACACTTTGAGTTGAGAAACAATATTTGCAAGTACCTTGAAAATTATCTTTATGTTCTTTGTTATTTATTATATTACTATCAACTCTTAGAATAGACTCTGCTTCATTTGATTTGAGTGTAACATAAGTGAGATTGAGAGAAAAATCAAGTGTTAAGTGACAAAATCAATCATGCATAGTTGTGTATCGATATGTACATATCCATTTATGTGAAATCTGTCTATAATATATAGAAGAATATTCATTAAAACCATACCAGTAGCACTTTTTTAATTGTAATTAAGAGAAATAAAATTAAGAGAGGGGAGAGGAATAAAATTAAGAAAAAGAGTAGTAAATTATTAAAGATAAGAGAGAAATATAAATTATGGAAAGTTAAAGGATTTTTTTTGACTAAAATGCTCTTTTGTATTAAAAACTTGTTTTATAAACTTCATGATAATTACAATCATGCCATTATTGATATTAGTCGTTGATTAATTGTGATCAATATCCAAATGTTGGTTTTTATGATTTTCATTTATAATATGGTCTTCAATAGAACTCCCCCTATATATGATTATGTTAAGCGTAAGGTTATGATTTTATGCTTTACATGTGTCATTTTGGGCTTTGACGAATCACACAACAAATCAAGATCATGTATTGTATGTTGTGTCCAATGGTATAAAAATATACATATATGCACAATCTGAAGGGAAGAACTGTAAACCTTAATAGAGTTGGATGGATTGTGTGAATATGATTGATCATGAGTACTGCAATGACAAAAGTGATATGAAACCAAAGAAGAAAATATCAATTTACTAAAGGAGATGATGATTATGCATATGCCGGTAATGAACGTTATCTAAGGATTTGGACAGAATAGTTGTTTTGATAATTTTTTTAAAACATGAGTACCGAAACAACAAAAATAAACATAAGTATTAAAACAATAAAATAATAAAAACAACATAAAACGACGGGAGACTAAAAAATATTTAACTCTATATAAAAACCTATTATGAATCCACTCGTCTTGAGATGACTTTTAAGTTTTAAACATCATACCTCGAGAAGATGGTTTACACTTACGTAATTACTGGTAGAAAAGTGTAGATGAAAAAGTAACACCCTTTTCGTCGGTTGGTTTGACGGGTGATCACCCCACAAACATCTTCCACTTTCTACCCCCCATCCTTTCGTAGCTGTCTCTTCTTCCTTCCATTCGTCTACTTGCATCTTTCGTCACATCGTCTACAAATCACCCACCAATTGGGGCTCTTTTTGATCAAATCGAACCCCCCCTTTTCGTCAATTCAAAGACCCATTACAGTATTCATCTCAACAACGTATTAATGGCTTCCATTAACATGTCTTCTCCATCCACATCTCTACTACGCTCAAAGTAAGGGTTAATGGTTTCTTATCTTGTGATTCTCTTCAATTTGATGCCTATTGTTGTGTCTGATATCGATTTCAATTGGGTGTTCTGTTTTCTTGTTTATAATTTGTTTGGATGATGATAAATTGCCTCTCGATCCAGTTGTTTTTGTTTCTTTTGTAATTGATCACCTATAGCAAACGATTACTCTGTTTTAGGGTTATGATTCCACAAAGAAATCCCAGGTTGAATTTGGATATGAAGCTTATTCGGTACAAATTAGGAGTTGAATCTTTGATGCAGATACCTATACAATGGTTCGGATCTATCATTTCATTTGTGTCAAGTTTCAATCAATATAACTTTTAGTCCTTGTTAATCTTTACAGAATAACTGTAAGTATTGATTCTGTGTATAAGATAATATTATTGAGGGCTGTTGTCTCCTAGGGACATCCTAATTGTTAAGTTGTGTGTCCCGCAACCAAAACGTCGCGGTTTAGATCATGCATGTTGCAGGTTATAATGTATTTATTCTATAAAATCTAGGAATGTTTATTCAAATAATAAAACTTTACTAACAAAGTTGCATGTTTTAACTTATCCTCAATACGGAAAATGACCAATTTCAAGCAAGAAATGTGTAAGGGGTTATTCTTTTGTTATTTGCTTTAAGATTGGAAGCATCTTCTTGTACCATTTCAAAACATTTGGCATTCACTTCAATTTCATGAACCTTTCCTTTAAATGGTCTTATCAGTAGAATATTTATTTTTTTCCCCTTTTTACTCAATAAAGATTCCTCTTCATATGCATTGAAGTATTCAGATGATTTCTTGTTTCATGTTCTCAGTCGAGACAATCAAGCGTTTCATTTTCAGCATTGAGGAAAATGTTTTAATCGAAAATCACCTATATGTTGACCAGTCTCGTTACAAAACGTGGATCATAATGATTTTGGCTCAATGTGTTGTTTTGTTATGTGGCTAGTTGTAATATATTTCTAATAGTCGTAACTTTCTTTAAACTATATTATATTCTTTTCAGGCTGTTTTTTTTACCTGCATGGTTCTAAATGGTGTAATTAGAGATGGATATTTCAATCCACTTACTTGTGATTGGATAGATTTGGGTTGTGTTTTATACATATTTAGACTATCGTAGTAATAACATTCTTTAAATTTTATATATTAATAGTTAGCAGTTCATTGTTAGATAAAGTTAAAAAGAAATGAGGTGTTAGTTGGTCAGCCTAACGTGACCTGGTCCATTATAACATGTAGTAAAGTTGCAGTTTTCAACCTAAACCCTTACCGACCCTCCCGGCTAGCACATCTTGCCACATCTAGTTTAAGATAACATTATCTAAAGGGGTTCCTAAACATTTATTGTCTCCACTGTCTCTCATTTGGAAAGTTCCCATTGCCTTTCATAATGTACTCTCTATGATCACAATCATGCAGGATGATCACAAATGTTAGCTCATATAACGGCCATCACTTCATAATCTATTTTCATACAATGGGCATGCATCTGAGGCATTTCTCCGTCTTGGTACTAGATCATGCACCAAAAGTAAAAGTGATGGTAGGATCAGAGCTTCATTACTGCCTATAGATGGCAGTTTTCTGTTGATGAAAAAAGGATTAATGGTGTAGAGAAAAACATTGCTAGTGTATCATCTGGGATAGTGATACAGCCTGATTCAATAGCTTTGGGTACCTTGGCAGCAGAAACAATGCCTAGCGTGAATGATTTTTCTACTGCTGCTGGTGAACATGATTTGGATCAGCCCACCCCAGGCTTCTCATCCATTCCTGAGGCGATGAAGATATACGTCAGGGAAAGGTCTGCCTGTATTCTTTTATTTTGTGATTGATATAAACTACAAAAATCCTATTTTCTCTCTTGTTTTGCTAAAAATTCATAAACTATATGATATAATCCCTCTAGCCAAAGGTATAATGAATGTCTGACTGGACTAATAGTGTAATGAAAATTTTTGATAATCTGTACTAACAATTTGACCAAGGACACTCCCGACTCACTTTTGTTGTCAACATCATCCCAATATCAAATTTCAATTTGTTCTGGTTAGAGAATAAACATAACCTGAATACTTATTCATATGTATAAGGGTCGAAAGTGCCACCTCTACAAAAAAATAAAGAGAAAAGAAAAGAAACTCATTTATGCAAATTTTTATTTGTATGGCAGATGGTAGTAGTTGTCGATGATGAATGCAGAGAAAATGAAGGGGATTTAATAATGGCAGCATCATGTGTTACACCAGAGGCTATGGCTTTTATTGTTAAGCATGGAACTGGGATTGTTTGTGTAAGCATGAAAGCTGAAGATTTGGATAGATTAGAACTTCCTTTAATGGTTACTCATAAAGATAATGAAGAGAAACTCTCTACAGCCTTCACAGTATCAGTGGTATGTATGCTTTTTACTATATTTAATATTTTTTCTATAAATATATAGTTGACTTCTCTTATTAAAAGAAACCTTTTCAACACAACTTACAGTGTGTTTGGATGTGCGTTTGTAATGATTATCTGGTACTGGATGATCATAATTAGAAAATCAGTTGTCATAGTATGGGTTAGAGAAGATAGGCTTGGATTTGCTTTTGTTGTTTGAAGGTGTAATAATTAAATAGTTAGATGTTTAAGAGCTTGAGAAATTCTGAATATTTAATGATTAACTTAGTAAGAAGACATACATGAGAGTTCTTTTTTTTCTGGACAAAGGTATTATTACTTTTGAAATGAGAGTAAAAGTCTCTCAATGTGGTTAAAAAAATCGGTAAGTATGTAGATTTTATAATCCCCTAAATCAGTTGTGCTGCAGTTGATATGAAGCTGATACTCTGAAACTAATTATTTGACCCTAAAGAGTGTTAGGCATTGTGTTACGACTTTCGATGCCGTTATCTGTTTATTACGTTCTGAAGTAGTTGACCATCAGTTTCTAACGTTTTGGTATACTGAAACTGGTTCTGATTACCTAGGAATATGATTATTTGGGTCTAAGTAATCGGTCTTGAATAATCATATAAGGAGTCATTTCACTACGTATATATTTTAAGCTCAGAATTTGCCAAACAATGAAACAATAGATCATCTGATTATCGCAATTTCAAAAAACAGAACCATGTTCAAACACCATCTCCAACAACCTGTTCGTTGTGGTCAATTTTCTGACTTCTATCATTCCGTATCAATATAATCTCTTTTAAAAAAGCAATGCCAAACACCCCCTAAATAATCAGGTAAATGAAAACTTGTATGGACTTGCAGGATGCAAAACATGGTACAACTACTGGAGTATCAGCGCGTGATAGGGCGACGACCGTAAAAGCTTTAGCTTCAAAAGATTCAAAGCCCTCCGATTTCAACCGCCCAGGCCATATATTTCCATTGAAATACAGGGAAGGTGGTGTTTTAAAAAGAGCGGGTCATACAGAAGCTTCTGTTGACCTGGCAATGTTGGCTGGATTTGACCCTGTAGCCGTCTTATGTGAGATCGTGGATGATGATGGTTCCATGGCTAGATTGCCAAAGCTTAAGGAATTTGTCAAAAGGGAAAATTTGAAGATTATATCTATTGCTGATCTAATCAGGTAAATGACGATCTTATTCGCTCTTGAGTTCCTCATTTACAGTTATGGCAATTTGTGACAGATTGGGGTCAAAATGGACTAGGTTGATCCAAAACACTTTTTGTCCTGAATGTTTCAAGTTTATATGGTTTAATGAGTTAAATATGATGAACCAATATATTATTTCTATAATAATTTGATATGATTTGTTTCATTCTATGTTGGTGTTTTTTAGGTTGTTAACCTATTTGACATGTTAGATATAAGATATAACATGAATTGACTTCTTCAAAAGTAAATAGATTGCAATTGCCGCCTCCAGAATTTATGAATTAATTATTTAATTAATAGTTTTTCATGACACGGGTTTAAATTGGCAGGTATAGAAGAAAGACGGATAAGCTAGTGGAGCGTGCTTCTGCTGCACGTATACCTACTACATGGGGCCCATTTGTTGCCTATTGTTATAGATCAGTCTTAGACGGAATTGAACATATTGCTATGGTTAAGGTGAGGGAAATTTAATAAAAGTATTATTCAGAGATGGAAAATTTGTTGATTTTGGGCAATGGGTCAGAATAGGTTGTTTTTAAATCAAAATGGTTAATTTGAATGCGAGACTAAATGAGTTGGATTGGGCGACCCCCAACAACTTTAGGTGTTATTGTTTATTCAAATTTTATTGATAATTATTATGCTAAACATAATTATAGAAGTTATATTATTCAATTAATTATAAAAGTTTTTTAAATGAACAATTTAAAAGATTGTAAGCATCCACATATGCTTTAAATGGTGTTTGACCCTATTCATTTGTGGCTAATATCTCTACCAATACCTTCTTGAGCCGTTATCAATACAATACATCCCTTATGTGGATTGAAATTGTAACCTTTGAAACAAAAGCGTCGACATATGACGCAAATCCGAAATTTTCATTTAATATATGATCTTGATATAACAGAAAAGTTTGTATTCTGAAATAGGGTGACATGGTGACGGGAAGGACATTCTTGTTAGGGTACATTCAGAATGCTTAACAGGAGACATATTCGGGTCAGCTAGATGTGATTGTGGTAATCAATTGGCACTTGCAATGCAACAAATTGAAGAAGCTGGCAGGGGTGTTTTGGTATATCTCAGAGGTCACGAGGGAAGAGGCATTGGGCTAGGTCACAAGCTTCGTGCTTACAACCTTCAAGATGATGGTCGTGATACGGTTGAAGCCAATGAGGAGCTCGGTTTGCCTATTGATTCAAGGGAGTATGGTATTGGCGCACAGGTAATTTTTAATATAAATTCCCAGCGGAAGACAAAAACCACATTTGTAAATTTACATGCAAAATAACAAGTAGTTTAAGACATTGAACTGAATGGATGAATGTGACAAAATGGGTGGGTTGGGTAACAGGTCAAAACAAGTACGTCTTATATCTGATATGCTATTCCGAAAAATATGTTAATCACCATATGCAGATTTTGAGAGACTTGGGTGTTAGAACAATGAAGTTGATGACAAACAACCCTGCTAAGTACAGTGGGCTCAAGGGCTATGGCTTAGAAGTTGCAGGCAGAGTTCCCCTTCTGACTCCAATTACGAAGCACAACAAACGATATCTTGAGACCAAACGAGCGAAGATGGGTCACGTCTATGGATCTGGTGTCCCGAACCTTATCACCCAAAACGACAAACCAACCACTCCAAACCCAAATCTAAGCGTTTAAGTTCAGGTTCATCGACTCGATTGACTCACATTCTTTACTCACCCTCAGCAAAGCCTGGGGAATTCTTTCTTTGAAACCGATTTATAATATAATACTTGTTATTGGATGGGATGATGATTATGTATGAGTGTAGGTTATAATTGTGACTTTAACTAGTGTATACACCCGCACGTTGCGGAGAAGAGTAAATACTTTGAGAATATGTCCATAGCTCCAACAACAAAACTCAACATGAAAGATTAAATTTGTGAATCCTACCGTTGACAATGACAATCAAAGAAAATAATAGAAATTGCAAGTTGGTATCTTGCAATTTCTCCAATCACAAGCTAATATTAAAAGATCATGTTGTAATCTTATGATTCCTTCTATAATGAAGATAATGAGCAGCCTAATTTCTTGTACTGATCTAATAGTGATCATTGATTGTGGGTCACTCATGTCTTCTATAATCCTAAAAATAATACAACTTGATTACAATATTAATCTTTTCAAGGGGGGTAAAATCTTTGGATTATAGTATACAATGCACCATATTAAAAGGGTAACTCATTCCGTGTAAATTCTATGATTAGATTAGCAAACTCCTTTGATTTATCTGTAGCGTACATTCTCCACCTTAGTTATCAAACATCACAAGTGAAAAAAAGAGAGAATTTTGATCTTTCTTCGCATGTACTTTACCAATACATTATTTTGAGTTAGTTTAGGTTCATAAACCATTGTTGTCAACGGGACAAAGGTCTCAGCCTCATAAGCTGCCATTTATTTGAGTTGTGCTCATCATCAAATATTAGTGGTTTTTACAAATAAGGGGTGGGTGACAAACAACAAACGATAAACCCTATTCTTAAGTTAGTGCACATTCTGCATTATCGAGAGAATTGCCTGGGCTTCCCACAACCAATGCATAAGTTAGTGCCCAATTTGTATTCCCCCAAGTAGGGTTAGTTACAATTTCAGTAAACTTATGTTTCCTCTTCCTAGATTCTTTTCTCCTGTTAGCCACCCCTAGACTTCACAAACCTCTTTAGTGCTCTAATCCACTTCCTCCTTCGGTTCATTCACTGCAATATCGTTCTCTGCCACATCATCATACATGATTCTCGCTAATTCCACAACAGATCTGCATGTAGAGGTTTGGTGGGATTTCACATGAGTACGCCCCTTCGAATGCTAAAGTTGCACTTAACATTTGATCCTTCTCTCTTTAGTGCTCACTAAATGTAGCACCAGTCGGGCTAACTCATTGAACTTGGCATTATAGACGCGATAGGTCCTACCGCCAGTCTTGATAAATCTATTTCAACTCTATCAATCTTATTTTGTGGATAATATTTCTTAATAGCCATCGGTTTTAGATCCTCTTGTACCATCTTTTCACATTCTTCTTAGTCTGTTTCGTCATCTACCGGTGTAGCCTTACACAAACGAGTAACAAAAAACTTAACTTTCTAATAAGCCCGAGACTCACATATGTCAATAACTACTTCCATCTCAGCAGCCTACTAATAAGTGGTGATTAGATCCTTTTTTCAATCCAATGATGGAGGGTTACATTATCTAAAAGCTAGGTACATGCATCCCTTAGAATGCTCCTTGTTGGATTCATCATCATCACTGATTTCCAGATTTGCAACATCTTCATTCTAGTCATCCTTTCTTACTTCACTTACTTATCTTTCGACTAATTAGCCCTATAAGATTTGAGGCATAGAGAACATTTGAAAGTTTTAAGGGGGAAAGGGTGGGGACAGGTTTTGTGTACCGACGCCAAAAATTGGAATTTTAGAACCATTGCCAACGATAATATTTGAGGAGAAACCATTATTTATTTCATATTATTATTGTGTTAAAGTATAATGTATATGTATGACCATATTATATAGGTTTGAGGGTGTTGTACATGATTCTTAGTCAATGCTGATTAAGTAATGTATTCAACATAGTCGGATGAGTATTCATGCTAATGGCCCATACTTATGGACCATATGCATGAATACATCATATGAATGGACCACTCGCACAACTGAACCAGGAGACTGGATCAGTCGTATGATTGAGACATAAGATTGACTCAGTCGCACGACTGAACCTTCAGTCATACGTATGGACCAATCGCATGATTCAGTCGCACGACTGAACCATGCTAATGGTTCAGTCGTGCGAATGGAAACCCTTAACCTATAAATACCGTTTAATTCGTGGAAAAACATAAGAATTTAAAACAATTGAAGAACACTTGATACTTTCACGAACCCTAGCCGTCCAGAACGTCCCATAAAGCCTGTCCAAGTTCATAGATCGTTCCTGATCGGTTCCTATTCGTTCATAACGTTTAGTTTCAATCTTATATCGATCGGGTTAATGTTCTCACTGATTGGATCGCCAATGAAATAGGATTTCGCACTATTTGATTTGGTATAAACGGAGAAGTTGTTAGTATTCCATACGTACACGGTCCTGACAAGTGGTATCAGAGCTTTGGCTCTTGATTTTGCGTTTGATTCGATTAGTTTTCGGGTCAAAACTCACGTTTCCATTCAAAAAGGTCTTCTTTTTGAGTTCACAGGAGGTTTTCGACGTTTTCAGGCATTAAAGTTTAAGTTTTTCGTCATACGGCAGATTAGGGTTTCTGGGTAAATCATATTCGTGTCTAAGAGCCAAAAATTCGATTTTTTCAAACATAACAGCCTTCAGTCGCACGAATTGCTCATTCGTACGATTGAACTCATTCGCATACTCCATCCGCACGACTGAACTCAGTCGTATCCTTCATTCGCAGACTGAACAACTTCAGTCGTTTGACTCCATTCGGCCTGTTCATACGCACGACTGAATTCATTCGCACGATTAAATTCATTTGCACTCTTCATTCGCACGAGTGATCCATACGTATTGTCCAATTGGACGATTGAAGCTATCCTGTTCTCCAAGTACAAAGTCTATACAAATGGAAGATCAGTTTTCTGCGTTTACTGCTGGGAAGGACTCACGCATCCAGAATCTTCTACTTCTGGAGAATGAGATAGGAAATCACAATAAACCGCCGAAGCTTATAACGTTAGATGATTATCCACAATGGAAACGACGGTTTGAGATATACCTAAATGGGGTGGTTCCAAATCTTTGGACTTCTATAGAGATTGGTTACACGGTACCAGTCAGTGCAAACATAGTAAAATTTACTTTAGGTGGAATGAGCAAGGCTCAGAAAATACTCTTCAATGCTGAGAAGAAAGTTTATGCTCGGAAAATTGACTTGTGTTCTTAGTATCTCACTTGTGGTTAATCCAGTTCACTATTTGATTAAGTTTTAGTTAATCTACTCTTTGTGTTGTTATGTTGTAAGTGACCCCCTTCACCGGTCCTGCATTTGGTATCAGAGCTTTCCAGGCTCTTGATATAAGATCTCACCATCTTAAGATCCCTCACACACACAAATAGTAAACTTTTCAAATGGCAACCATTTCCAAGATTGATATAGAAAGTGGAACCATGAACAAATCCCCACTGATCACTCTTAATGACTTCATACAGAGTCTGTTTGAGGAAGGGATACCAAGGGCTATGTCATCTCCATCATCTTCCAATCACATCATTGGGTGGAGGTATGACAGCAATAGGAGAGCCCTAATCATCATGAAAGTTCAATGACATCAAGATATCTTTAATTTTTAGACCCTGAACTATTATGACAATCTGGATTTAGTCAACATGCCACATGTCAATCCAAGCCAACCAAGACAAGCTGACAAGTTGGCCTAAAGAATCCAAGACAGGATCAGTGTAGAGTTCAGCCTAAGAAGAAGACTGTAGGAATCAGGCACTGTCATCGGTCAACTGGATGTTGAGGCAGACCCTAAGATTAGCTTCATAGGGGAAACCTTGACTAAAGACACAGTGATAAAACCTGAGAGCCCAGTCTTATCACCAATAACTGCTGCAGAGATCAATGCCCTTTTTGAGACACCTGCTGGTGAAGGTGCTTCTCAACCTCTCTCTGGCCAGAACTCAAAAGCTGCATCAAGCAATGAAGGCCAAAGCTCTCTCCACCCTGAGTCACAAAGGTCTGTGAGTGACAAAGGGAAAAGAAATATGACATCTCAGGAGATTGAGGAGGAGAAGAGAGAGAGAGGAAAAGGAAGCTGAGGGGAGAAGGTTCTTCTTTTGGGTCTACTAGACTCATGGAGACTGCAATCAGGGCTACCCTCAGACCAGATACTCAGAATGATGAGTTAAGGGCAGTTAGGATAAACTATCTGTAAACAAGAAACTATGACATAGAAAATGTCATCTCTCTCCCCTTGGAGGAGTTAAATGAACTACTTGACCTGGAAAGGTCAAGGGAGAAGAAGGAGGCAGAAGATGCAGAGCTTCTAGTACAAATCAAAGAATACAGAAGAAAGAAAAGATTGTACAAGCATGTGCCTACCCTCTCCCCAGTTCAAGAAAGCCCTGCATATGAGGATGTGGTTCAACAAGAACCTCAGGTAGATAAAGAAGAAGAAAGGATCAAGATGATCAACTACCTGAGTGCCATAGGCCTCTATCAGGCAGAAGCACTTCTTCCCTTGTCTTATGACTATGTTGAGTTTGAGTATCTCAAACAACTTGAACTTGAGATAGTCAGAGAAAGAAAGACAACTAAAAGAAAGCTGAGGGAAGAAGCTGCTAAGTCAAGAGCTATCATCCATAAAAGCATGAAGAAATCTACTGACAGACAGAGGATGTTGAGCTTCTTGAAGCTGTATCCCATGTCTCTATCCACTATGGATGAGCATATCAGGGTGATCAAGAAAAAGATCAAAAGTGGAGAGTTGGTTGACTTACATTCCTCTCCAAGTCAAGCCCCACCTGAAGTGGAGGTTAAGGTTGAACAACCAGAGACATCACAACCTGGACCTCCTGCGGAATCTCAGCAAGCTTCATCTTCTGATCCACAACAGGGTCAGACTCACTCTCAATCTGAACCTATGAGGGTAGAAGACCCAACTAAGAAAGACCATGAAGATCAATCCGGTACTGCAGGCCAGTCTTCTCAGTTAAAAGTTGCAAAGAGAAATAAAAGGATGGCTTCTAAACCAAAGCCAATGAAGAATAAGATTGTATCCTTTTCTAAATCTCAGGATGAGTCAGAACATTCCAAGGATATGTAGCCAGAGGATGCTCCATCATCTCCCATTCCAATAGCTCCTCTTGCATCAGAAAAACCCATCCTGTCCTGGACATACACTACAAATCTAGAAAGGTGGCATGTCATCAGAGATCATGGCATTGGAAATGTCTACACTTGGCAAGACATGTTTCAGTTGCCTCTGCATGATCTCTTTGACATAAGAAGAAATTTTGACAGTCTGAAAGATCCTGATCATCTCATGAAGAAAGGGTTGGTTATCATCCTAATGAGGACTATTGATATCTGAAGTCATCAAGAGTTTTGGTAGCATCAGCCTAGGGGGAGTTTGTAGAGAATAT
The DNA here is from genome assembly GCA_025506515.1 of Flaveria trinervia. Lineage (NCBI taxonomy): Eukaryota > Viridiplantae > Streptophyta > Magnoliopsida > Asterales > Asteraceae > Flaveria > Flaveria trinervia. Next base: position 24,474,048 of record CM046453.1, on the reverse strand, counting down.
GCATAGAGGCCGAAGCAACCAAAGTCTTTCTGCATGCATGCTACACAAGTAATGAAGAAGAATGCTTCGGAAGTTTCACACATGCAACAGAAATATTCTATGTGTGAAATCTTCCGAAGCCAAAACCAATATCTTCCGAAGCCAAAGATGAATTCTTCCGAAGCTTCAGAGAGAAAGTCTTCCGAAGCCTCAACTCTTGAAGACTGATTTCTTCCGAAGACTTTTAGTAACATGCTTTATCTGATGTACTATTTGATAAAGCTAGACACCTTTCTGTTGCGTCTCTGTAAAGTCACCAACTTGCATGAGTTGGTGAAAAGGTCCATGCGTTTGGTAACTGTACATTGAGGTCTTGAATCTGTAACTTTCTACTTCATGTACTTTATCCTTTTTGTACTAGATAAGGATGTGAGCTATGGCATGTCATAGTCACAAAGTCAAAAAGGCAATGTGCCTTTTTGACTCTACAATTGATTTTGTTTTGAGTCTAGTCAATTGTATCCAACTGGCTTTCATAGTATGGCCGGCTGTAGGATGTAGTATAAGTATCTCATAATCTTGTATCTTTCAAATATGCTTTGTAACACTTGTAATAGAACATAGAGAAAACAATATACTGCATTCTTGAAAACCATATACTTGTGCTCTTGTGTTCTGTCTCTTACATTACTTGTGTTCTTAGTATCTCACTTGTGGTTAATCCAGTTTACTGTTTGATTAAGTTTTAGTTAATCTCCTCTTTGTGTTGTTTTGTTGTAAGTGACCCCCTTCACCGGTCTTACATTGAGAATTGTTCTCAAGAAAGAGAAAAAGGCCTATGTCCTTGACGATCCCATTCCTGACCAACCCGACCCCGAGGATGTTGAGGCCTATAACGATTGCCTTTAGTACACTGAGGATTCCATGCAGGTTTCCTGCCTCATGTTAGAAACTATGCTTCCTGAACTCCAAAAGGACTTGGAGCATCATGAGGCATATGACATGATTAACTAGTTGAAGGAAATGTTCCTTCAACAAGCTAGGGTACAACGTTTCGAAACGGTTCGAGCACTTCATGCGTGTCGCATGGAAGAAACCCAATTGGTATCATCTTATGTTCTGAAGATGAAAAACCACATTGATCACCTCGAAAGGCTTAATTGTCCCGTCTCAAAGGAGCTAGCCACGAATTTGATCCTTAAAGGCCTAACCAAAAGGTTTGAGACGTTCATAATGAATTACATTATGAATGGGTAGGACAAGAGCATTGGTGAGCTTCACGCAATGCTCAAAACAGCCAAGGTAGGGATGGGTACAAAGGTTCTACCTATTCTCTCGATCAATGAGGGAGGCAACAAGAAAAGGCCATACCCCGATCCCAAAGCAAATGTTGCCAAGGAAAAGGGTACATCAAAGGCAAAAGGAAAGGGAAGGCTAAAGTAGAATCTCCAAAGCCTAAGCTTAAGAAGCCTAAGGTAATGGAGAACGATCCATACTTTGAGTGTGGTGAGATAGGAAATTGGAAAAGGAATTGTCCAACCTATCTCAAAGAGTTGAAAAACAAGAGGGATGCTGGGCAAACCTCAGGTACAACTTTCATGATTCATATTGGTTGAAATGTTATTTCTTCAAACACATGGGTATTGGATACCAGATGTGGAACTCACATTCGCAATTTGTTGCAGGAGTTCAAAAGAAATAAGCACTTCAAGAAGGGAGAGACAAGTCTCTACATGGGCAACAAAGCAAAAGTTGATGTCAAAGCCCAAGGAGACTATATTTTGAAACTTTCAAATGGTTTGGAAGTTGTTCTTAAGAACATTTTGTATGCTCCTAGTTTGACTAGGAACATAATTTCTGTTTCCCTTTTAAAACAATGTGGTTATGAATTAAAGTTTGTTAACAATGATATTTATGTTTGGATGGATGATGTATTTTACTTCAAGGCTATGATTTTTAATGGTATCTTTGAATTGGTTCATGATGATTCATCCTATAATAACTCATTATACCAAACAAGCACTAAGAAACTTAAAATGGGTTTAAGTGATGCTTATCTTTGGCATTGTCGTCTTGGTCACATAAACAAGAATCGAATTCAAACACTTCAAAAGAGTGGTCTTTTGAAAACAAATAAATTGGTTCATTTGATAAGTGTGAATCTTGTTTACAAGGTAAGATGACTAAGTCACCCTTTAGTGGTACTAACGAGAGGGCAAAAGACTTATTGGGAATCATACATTCAGATGTATGTGGTCCTTTTAAGACAATGACAAGATATGGTGAAAGATACTTCATTACTTTTACTGACGATTACTGTCGCTATGGTTATGTGTACTTGATGACACATAAATATGAAGCTTTTGAAATGTTCAAAATTTCAAGAATGAAGTAGAAAATCAACTCAATAAAACTATCAAAGTTCTTCATTCAGATAGAGGAGGTGAATACCACAGTGAAGCCTTTCAGGACCATCTAAGAAGTTATGGTATTGTCTCACAACTTACTCCACCCGGAACACCACAACAAATAGTGTGTCTGAAAGGAGAAACCAAACCCTATTGGATATGGTTCGATCTATGATGGCTATAAGCTCACTACCTCTATCATTTTGGGGTTTCGCATTGCTCTCCACGGCTCATATTTTGAATATGGCCCCGACCAAGAAAGTGGATTCGACACCTTTTGAGATATGGCATGGAAGAGTTTCATCGCTATCATATTTAAAAGTATGGGGTTATGTAGCTTATGTTAAGCTAAACACCCAAAACAAGATTGGAAAGCCGATCCACTAAGTGTATATTTGTTGGATATCTCAAGGACTGTATAGGATACTACTTCTTTGATCCAACAGAGCAAAAAGTATTTATTGCTCGAAAGGCAAAGTTCTTGGAAGCTAAATTCCTTATGGAAGGAATAATGTATAGAACGGTGGAATTTGATGTGGATCAAGATCCACAAGCCGATACACGTTTGGTTGACACTAGCAATCAACAAAAGGTTGTTGATGATGATCAAAAGGTTGATCAATACACACAAAATGTTCACAGATCTGGTAGAGTTAGCATTCCACCTTAAAGATATGGATTTTTCATGAATGGATGCTATGTGGTTGACTTCAATAAGCCAACTACATACCATGATGCAATGTCCAATTCGGATTGTGACAAATGGCTGGAAGCCATGAACGTAGAGAAGCAATCTATGTATGACAACCAAGTATGGGAATTGGTTGACCCTCCACTTAACTCCAAACCGGTTGGATGCAAGTGGATTTGCAAGAAGAAAACGGATATGCATGGAACCTTGGATACTTACAAAGCAAGACTTGTAGCAAAAGTTTCACTCAAACTCAAGGGGTTGATTATGATGAAACTTTCTCGCCTGTGGCAATGCTAAAGTCAATTAGGATATTATTTGCCATAGCTGCATATTATGACTATGAGATTGGGTAGATGGATGCCAACACCGCTTTATTAATGGAAATCTTGAAAAGATTGTCCATATGGTTCAGACTGATGTTTTTGTCGATCCACAATATCCTGATAAAGTATGCAAGTTAAAGAGATCAATCTATGGATTGAAACAAGCATCGAGAAGTTGGAATCAACGTTTTGATGAAGAGATCAAGAAATTTGGCTTCATCAAGAACGCTGACAAGGCTTGTGTATATAAGAAGGCTAGTGGGAGCATAATTACATTCTTAGTATTGTATGTTGATGACATACTACTTTTTGGAAATGACATTCCAACCATGGAAGGTGTTAAAACCTGGCTTGGAAGTTGTTTTTCGATAAAAGATCTTGATGAAGCCGCCTATATTTTGGGAATAAAGATCAATAGGGATAGATCGAGGCGGTTGATAGGTCTAAGCCAAAGTGCATATATTGATAAAGTCTTGAAAAGGTTCAAGATGGAAAACTTTAAGAAAGGTATGGTACCTATTCTGTAAGGCCCCGTTCCCGGGACGCTCACAGCTGGTAAATCATCGCACATACAACATATACTTTACATTTAATCATTCAAAAAACATTGCAGCGGAAGTCTAAAGAAATAACTTTTCATATCATTACAAATGCTTTTGCAAGTTAATACAAGTGTTCATTTCAAAACATCATTCGTTCGCATTATAATGCAAAAACATTAACAAAAGAATGCCATTCAACATGCCAAGTAGCTGCTCCGTGCCATCCTCAGCAATGCTCACCCGCCAACTGGAAAATGCATAGAAGTCAGCGTTGCTGAGTGAGTTCTAGTTTAATAATAAAACATACTTTTTCCTTCATTTAAAACTGTTCATTTCTATTGCATGTGATCATACATCATACATGCATACAGATAATATCATTATTATCTTCGTCATTCTTTCGTTGATACTTTCATTCATTACTTCCAGTGACATGTACATTACCCCGAACATTGTGCACGAAGCGGGTAACTGGGCCTGAGGTCTTTTTTAGACCTCGATCATTATGCACGAAGCTGACTCCAGTACCTAGGGTAAGTACATTCATCATTTATCTTTTCTCTTTCATTACGGATCAATGCCCTATGCTATACCCCGAACATTGTACACGAAGCGGGTAACTAGGCCTGAGGTCTTTCATAGAACTCGAACATTGTGCACGAAGCTGACTCCAGTACATAGGGCAAGCGGCAAGGATCCCATTCATATGGTCAATCAAAAAGATTGGACCCCAATGTGCATCCTTTGGGGTAACTAACCCGTACACCGTTAAGCTAACACCTACATAGGGTGTGCGCCTTCATACATTTGCTTGGAAGCCTTTCTTACATTCATTCATTCATTCATTAATGCATGCATTTATCATCATGTTCCTCTTTCATTATCTTTCACTTTACGTTACGTAATACTTCGTTCATTCATTATCATAACACGTAAAGTCATAGGAAAGATAATCATACATCATTATAAGGAACATAAACATATCATTCATACATCATCATGCAGGGCATCATACATATATAACATACATCATGTATAACCATGCAACATCATCATCATCATGCATAAGCATCAAGCACATATCATTACATGCCCATCATACCATCTATGACCCCAAAAGTCATCTTACATAACTCCCAGGGAATCTCCTAGGTCAAAGCCTATATTACTCTTTTTTTCTCAAAAAGTTAGAATTTTTCTAAGCGTTCATCCGCATTTCCTATAGTTCATCCGCATTTGCTATAGTTCATCCGCATTGGATTTACTTCATCCGCATTTAATTTGCTTCATCCGCATTTGTCATCTGTATTGGACTTACTCATCCGCATTTCCAGACTTAGTCAAATGCTCATCCGCATTGACTTCGTACGCATTTCCCAGACTTAGTCAAATGCTCATCCGCATTGGCTTCATCCGCATTTCCCAGACTTAGTCAAATGCTCATCCTCATTGACATACCTCATCCGCATTTCCCAGACTTAGTCAAATGCTCATCCGCATTTCATGCACTTAGTCAATGTTCATCTGCATTGACTTCATCCACATTTGACTTCATCCGCATTGACTTACCCATTAGTTAATGTTCATCCGCATTAACCCTTTCCATCCGCATTTACTTCCAAACACTTGGGCAGATTTAAAAACTTAATATGTGGGTCTAAAACATCATATTCGATTTCCATGCACCATTCATCATGTTCTAAGCTTAAATCTTACCCTCTAAGCCTTAGAAACACATTCATACATCATCAAGCATGAACATAGTCACACATCACATCATAACATCATCATACACACATTCAAGCATAAGGGGCCGAAACCCAGTTTAGTAAAAACAAATATTCATGCGTTTCCAGCCCCAAAATCAATTAAAACCAGTAAAAGAGGGGTCCTAGAACTCACCTTTGCAACTTTTGAGTATGGCTTCTTCCAAACTCGTTTGTAAATTGAATTGAACCTCCTAGAAACCCACTAAAAACATACCCGAACACATACAAACACACATAAGCATAAACCCGAGGATATGACTTGTTAAGCACACCATAAAAGCATGAATTCTTACCTTAAATTCGAATTCTTTCTTCTTGTTCTTCTTCAAAGCCGAGAATTTGCTGCTCCCAGTTACTCTCTCTCTAAAACCCGAAAATCTGTGACATATGGGCGGCCATACCACCTTTTACACCCACTTTTCAAACATTTTGTCCTTTTGGACACTTTTTACCCCTAGACTTGGGTTTTATTTCTTTTCCTTCTTTACTTTCACTTTATTCATTCTTTTCTTTGACTTTAAAATAACCGAGTGTTACAAGTCCACCCCTCTTAAATTGGTTTCGTCCTCGAAATCTGTTATTCCTCAAAGAATTGTGGGTAATGCTGTCTCATCTCTTCTTCAGTCTCCCACGTAGACTCGGATCCCTTCCTGTGCTTCCACTGTATACGCACAAGGGGAACCACTTTATTCCTCAGCCTCTTTTCCTTTCGATCAATGATTGCCACTGGTTGCTCCACGTAATTGATCCGTTCGTCTACCTCGATATCCTCCAGTAGAACAATCATGCCTTCATCGGCTAAGCACTTTCTCAGATGAGATACATGGAATGTCGGGTGAATTCCACTTAACTCATCGGGTAAATCTAATCTATAGGCTACCTCTCCTACTCGAGCAATGATTCGGAAAGGGCCTATGTATCTCGGGCTCAACTTGCCCCGCTTTCGGAACGAACGATACCCTTCCAAGGTGAGACCTTCAACATAACCCGGTCACCCACCTGGAACTCAATCGGTCTACGTTGTTTATCGGCATACGACTTCTATCTATCTTTGGCTGCCTTCATGAAGGCCTTGATCTTCTCCAGCTTCTCAGTCGTAGCCTCGATTACCTTGACGCTCCCTAACTCTTTTGACCGATATCACCCCAACAGACGGTGTTCTGCATCTCCTACCGTATAGCATCTTGTAAGGGGGCATACCAATGCTAGCATGATAACTGTTGTTGTACGAGAATTCGGCTAACGGTAGGTGGTCATCCCAACTTCCACCAAAATCAACCGCACATGCTCGAAGCATGTCCTCCAACGTCTGAATGGTCTTTTCTGACTGACCATCAGTTTGGGGATGATAAGCCGTGCTAATGTGTAACCTCGTCCCCATTGCGTCGTGAAATTTCATCCAGAATTTAGATGTAAACCGGGTGTCACGATCGGACACAATAGACACTGGCGCACAGTGACGAGTTACAACCTCCTTGATAAACAGACCAGCCAACCTCTCGGATGAATATGTCTCGCGAATCTGTAGGAAGTGAGCACTCTTCGTCAAACGGTCCACAATCACCCATATGGCATCATACCCTTTCGGAGTACGTGACAGCTTCGTAATGAAATCCATGGTGATGTGTTCCCACTTCCATTCCGGTATATCCAAAGGTTGAATCTTCCCATACGGCTTTTGATGCTCGGCCTTCACTTGCAAACAAGTAAGCCATTTACTCACATACCCCACCACATCACGCTTCATACCGGACCACTAATAATCTTTCTTTATATCTTGATACACTTTCGTGGCACGTGGATGAATGGAGTATTGAGTCTTGTGAGCTTCATCCATGATCTTCCCCCGTAGATCCCCAAATCGAGGAATCCACACACGTCCAAATCGGGTTTTAACACCAAGTGTGTTCTCACCCAATTCCCCAACCAGACCTCTCATCCTTTCAGAGTTAAGATGATCTTCTTTCAGTGCCTCATCGTGAAACTCTTTGGATTGCTTCATTACATCAGAGGTCATGATCAGTTGGTATGCTTTCACCAGAATCGATTTGGGCCTCTCCTTTCGGCTAAGGGCATCCGCCACCACATTGGCTTTGTCCGGATGGTAGTGGATCTCGCAATCATAGTCTTTTATGAGCTCCAACCATCTTCTTTGTCTCATGTTCAGGTCCTTCTGCTCAAAGAAGTACTTCAAGCTTTTGTGATCAGTGAAAATAGTGCACTTTGTCCCGTACAGATAGTGCCTCCAAATCTTTAGTGCAAAGATCACTGCTGCTAGCTCTAAGTCATGTGTAGGGTAGTTGAACTCATGAACCTTTAACTGTCGGACGCATAGGCTATAACCTTCCCTCTCTGCATTAACACGCACCCCAAACCTGATTGGAAGCATCAGAATAAACCACCAGATCTTTGCTCCCATCGAGCAATGCCAGAACAGGAGCTTGAGTCAATTTCGCCTTCAATTCTTCAAACGCCTTCTCTTGAGCTTGACCCCATACGAACTTCACATCTTTTCGGGTCAACTTGGTTAGTGGAGAAGCAATATTGGAGAAGTCTTGAATGAATCTCCTGTAGTAACCCGCCAAACCCAAGAAACTGCGAATCTCGGATGGCGTTTATGGAGATTTCCATTGCATCACTGCCTCCACCTTAGCCAGGTCCACCGTGATCCCGTCGGGATTCACCACATGACCCAAGAAATGAACTTCGTGCAACCAAAATGCGCACTTGGAGAATTTGGCAAACAACTTCTCCATTCTCAACGTCTCCAGAACCTCCCGAATGTGACCGGCATGCTCAATCTCGCTCTTTGAATAAATCAGGATATCATCAATGAACGCAATCACTGATTTATCCAGCATTGGCTGACACACGGTTCATCAAATCCATAAAAGCAGCCAGCGCGTTGGTCAAACCAAAAGACATGACAAGAAACTCGTAGTGACCATAGCACTTACGAAAAGCTGTTTTAGGGATATCTTGCTCCTTCACCTTCAACTAATGGTAACCAGATCGAAGATCTATCCTTGAAAACCAACTGGCACCCTGGAGCTGATCAAACAAATCATCAATTCTCGGTAAGGGGTAGCGGTTCTTCACTGTCAACTTATTCAGCTCACGGTAGTCAATAAACATCCTCATACTACCATCCTTCTTCTTTACAAACAGGACCGGAGCACCCCAAGAAGAGATACTTGGTCTAATGAACCCCTTATCAAGTAGCTCTTCCAACTGCTCCATCAACTCTTTCATCTCTGTTGGAGCCAAACGATACGGTGCCTCAGCAATGGGTTGGGCACCCGGTATCAAGTCAATCTGGAACTCGATCTCACGGTCAGGTGACACTCCTGATAAGTATTATGGGAATAAGTCTGGAAAGTCACACACGATGGGTACATCGGATAGTTGTGGTGTTGGCGTATCCACATCCATTACATAGGCCAAGTAGGCACTACATCCACGCCTCATACACTTTCCCACCACCACCATTGAAATTACCTTCGGAATCGTAGTCACCCGATCACTATAAACCGTCACCGAACTACCGTCAGATGTTGTCAAATGAATCATCTTCTTACGACACACAATGTTTGCCTCGAAGTCCGCCAACTAATCCATCCCAAGAACCAAATCAAAACCACCCAAGGTCATCACGAACGGTCTAACAAGAAACTTATGACCTTCTAGCTCCACATCACAGCCCTCTAACATCTCAGAAATACTAGTAGACTTACCTATGGGAGTTTCTACATCGAAGGGTGCATCAATACGTCTACTACTAACAAGCAACTTAGCATAGAAAGTAGCATAAATAAAACTCTTACTAGCACCAGAATCAAATAGCACAGAAGCTAAAGTTTGGTTCACCGAAAACGTACTAGACATGACATCAAGGTCCGTTCTAGCTTCCTCTTGTGTCATTGTGAATGCTATGGCGTTCGCCCTTGGTCCTTCACCTCCAGTTTTCTTCACCCCAGAACCCTCAACTCTTGGCTTCTTACACTCCTTGCTCATATGACCACTTCCCCCGCAGTTGAAACACTTCATACGTCCACAGTCTCTAGCCATATGACCAGGCTTCCCATACTTTAAACAAACATTCATCCCCCATCTACACTCGCCACCACGCTCCTTTCCACACTTGCCACACTTTATCAACCCGACACTAGATGTGACCACACGGCGGTCATCCCCTCGAGTCTTCTTGTTACTCGTCGAGGCACCACCCCGACCAAACTCTTCCCGTTCCAGTTTCTATCATCTCCACCCTTTTGACTACCTTCAATCACCGCCACCATAGTCCTCTCATCATACAATCTCCCTACTAGATCCACCGTTGACCTAAACATGCTTGGTCGGGCGGCGATCATGTGCCTGCGAATGTCCGTCGAGAAACCCTGAACATACCTCTTGATCTTCCGAGATAGAGGTGTCACCTGATCCGACACCAGACATGCCATTTCATTGAACTTTGTGATGTACTATTGGTGTGTCATCGATCCCACCTCAAATTGCGAGAACTCCCTCTCAACCTTGTCCATTTCCCGGTGAGGACAAAACTCCTCAATCACAAACTTCTTCAGTTCGGACCATCTCATTCTTCCAATGGCCCTGCTGCCTTCAGCTTGGACAATATTGTCCCACCAACATAGAGCTGAGTCCACAAAAGAGTGGGTAACGAACTTAACTTTCTGGTCCTCTCGGCACTCGCTGATATCAAGTACAGCCTCCATGTCCCTCACCCACCGTGAGCAACAGCAGCAATGCCGTTTCCATCAAAAGTAGGGGCTTGCATATCATGAATACCCCGTAGTTACAGCCTCGTACTGCCTCCCGCGCAGGCTTTGCTTCTTCTCTTCTTCTTCATCATTAGACGGAACCGTCTCAGTCTCGGGCTGTCTTCTTTCGCCCGTAGGTCCACTCCTTTCCTTCTCTCCCACTCTCTAACTGCCTTTATTACTTCTGTCACCACAGACGGTAGGATCGTCTGCATGACTTGATGCACTTCTTCCACAACCGCCTCCTTCACTGAGGCTCTCAAATTAGCACTCTCATCTCTGCCCTCCGGATGAGGGGTTTCTAGTTCTTCATGAATCACCTTTTCGGCCCTAGGCCTTCCCCTCGTAACCCGTGGTTCAGCACCATGTCCACCACCACGCGAAGCTTTAGATGATCTACCACCGGCCATCCTCTAACTCACACTGAAAGATTTAAACACTAATACGGTCATTCAAGGAAACGGCTCAGTTTATGGCAAGTATAATAAGTCCCTAATTATAGTGGCCAGTTGTGATTAGCCACTAACTTTACTCTTCATACCCCAAGCATTACTTGTCCTGACTACATCAGCATTTAAATCTACATACAACACATAACCACATACCATGCGCACGTAATACCGGTTAACTTTACGAAAATACCTGATCGCATGCAGCTACTCAGATTGACATCCCTTTCCCTTTTCGTCCCATTCTCAGTTTAAGGTAAGGTTCATTTTGAAAATTTACCCATTTCACTTAAACTTTGGCTCTGATACCAACTTGTAAGGCCCCATTCCCAGAACGCTCACAGCTGGTAAATCATCGCACATAAAACATATACCTTACATTTAATCATTCATAAAACATTGCAGCGGAAGTCTAAAGAAATAACTATTCATATCATTACAAATGTTTTTGCAAGTTAATACAAGCGTTCATTTCAAAACATCATTCGTTCGCATTATAATGCAAAAACATTAACAAAAGAATGCCATTCAACATGCCAAGTAGTTGCTCCATGCCATCCTCAGCAATGCTCACCTGCCAACCGGAAAATGCATAAAAGTCAGCGTTGCTGAGTGAGTTCTAGTTTAATAATAAAACATACTTTTTCCTTCATTTAAAACTGTTCATTTCTATTGCATGTGATCATACATCATACATACATACAGATAATATCATTATTATCTTCGTAATTCTTTCGTTCATACTTTCATTCATTCATTCATTACTTCCAGTGACATGTACATTACCCCGAACATTGTGCACGAATCGGGTAACTGGGACTGAGGTCATTCATAGACCTCGAACATTGTCCACGAAGCTGACTCCAGTACCTAGGGTAAGTACATTCACCATTTATCTTTTCTCTTTCATTCCAGATCAATGCCCTATGCTATACCCCGAATATTGTGCACGAAGCGGGTAACTGGGCCTGAGGTCTTTCATAGACCTCGAACATTGTGCACGAAGCTAACTCCAGTACCTAGAGCAAGCGGCAAGGATCCCATTCATATGGTCAATCACAAAGATTGGACCCCAATGTGCATCCTTTGGGGTAGCTAATCCACACACCGTTGAGCTAACACCTGCATAGGGTTTGCACCTCCATACATTTGCTTGCAAGCCTTTCTTACATTCATTCATTCATTCATTCATTAATGCATGCATTTATCATCATGCTCCTCTTTCATTATCTTTCACTTTACGTTACATAATACTTCGTTCATTCATTATCATAACACGTAAAGTCATAGGAAGGATAATCATACATCATTATAAGGAACATAAACATATCATTCATACATCATCATACAGGGCATCATACATACATAACATACATCATGTATAACCATGCAACATCATCATCATCATGCATACACACCAAGCACATATCATTACATGCCCATCATACCATCTATGACCCCAAAAGTCAACTTACATAACCCCCCGGGAATCTCCTAGGTCAAAGCCTATATTACTCCTTTTTTTCTTCAAAAGTCTGAATTTTTCAAAGTGTTCATCCGCATTTCCTATAGTTCATCCGCATTTCCTATAGCTCATCCACATTGGATTTACTTCATCCGCATTTAATTTGCTTCATCCGCATTTGTCATCCATATTGGACTTACTCATCCGCATTTCCAGACTTAGTCAAATGCTTATTCGCATTGACTTCATCTGCATTTCCCAGACTTAGTCAAATGCTCATCCGCATTTCCCAGACTTAGTCAAATGCTCATCCGCATTGACATACCTCATCCGCATTTCCAGACTTAGTCAAATGCTCATCCGCATTTCATGCACTTAGTCAATGTTCATCTGCATTGACTTCATCCGCATTTGACTTCATCCGCATTGACTTACCCATTGGTTAATGTTCATCCGCATTAACCCTTTCCATCTGCATTTACTTCCAAACACTTGGGCAGATTTAAAAACTTAATATGTGGGTCTAAAACATCATATTCGATTTCCATGCACCATTCATCATGTTCTAATCTTAAATCTTACCCTCTAAGCCTTAGAAACACATTCATACATCATCAAGCATGAACATAGTCACACATCACATCATAACATCATTATACACACATTCAAGCATACGGGTCCAAAACCCAGTTTAATAAAAACAAATATTCATGCGTTTCCAGCCCTAAAATCAGTTAAAAACCAGTAAAAGAGGGGTCCTAGAACTCACCTTTGCAGCTTTTAAGTATGGCTTCTTCCAAACTCGTTTGTAAATTGAATTCAACCTCCTAGAAACCCACTAAAAACATACCCGAACACATACAAACACACATAAGCATAAACCCGAGGATATGACTAGTTAAGAACACCATAAAAGCATGAATTCTTACCTTAAATTCGAATTCTTTCTTCTTGTTCTTCTTCAAAGCCGAGAATTTGTTGCTCCCAGTTACTCCTCTAAAACCCGAAAATCATTGGTGTATGTGACATATGGGCGGCCATACCACCTTTTACACCCACTTTTCAAACATTTTGTCCATTTGGATACTTTTTACCCCTAGACTTGGGTTTTATTTCTTTTCCTTCTTTACTTTCACTTTATTCATTCTTTTCTTTGACTTTAAAATAACCGGGTGTGACATATTCAAAGAGGGACAATATTGAGTACATCTCAATGTCCAAGCTCAAAGGATGAGCAAGATCGAATGAAGGACATCCCATATGCGTATGCTATAGGATCCATCATGTATGTGATGATATGCACTAGACCGGATGTGTCATGCGCGTTAAGCATGGAAGCAGATATCAGCAGAATCCAGGTAATAGCCATTGGATGGCTGTTAAAAGTATATTGAAATACCTTAGGAGGACTAAGGATATGTTTCTAATATATGAATCTAATGAAGTGGAACTCGTTGTAAAGGGTTACACGGATGCGAGTTTCCAAACTGATCGAGATGATTCTAGACACAATGGGTATGTCTTCATTATGAATGGAGGAGCGGTGTCCTGGAATAGTTCAAAACATGACGTGGTTGCTTTGTCCACTACAAAATCCGAATACATAGCCGCTCATTAGCAGCTCAGGAAGCTGCATGGATAAAGAAATTTATCACTGATCTAGGGGTAGTCTCTACCATTCAAGACCCTCTAGAAATCTTTTCTAATAATGAGGGTGTGATTGCACAAATCAAGGAACCCCGTGCACATCATAGACTAGACATATTGAGCTGAATTTCAACTACATAAGGGATGAAGTTGAGAAAGGAAAGATATGTATTCATAAAGTTCGCACTGATCAAAACATTGCGGATCCATTCACGAAGCTCCTTGAAAGGGCAAAACATGAAAGTCATACTTGTTCCTTAGGACTTCGATATTCTAGTTATTGGAATTCATCTGTTTAGTATTTAAAAGTTCAGAACAATGTAATATTTAACTCCTTCAAATACTTGTGATATTCGAGTTATGTTCCTTTTAGCATGCATACATCTATGAATATGTTTATTATTCTAAATGTCCGTAGTCGGTCATGTTTGGGGGAACAAATATGAACGTAAGACTATTATGAACAGGGATTGGTGGATATTCATAAGGCATGAATATAGAGCAAGTGATTGCTGCCAAAGTTCATAAATATCCGTGAGATACAAATATTGGACTAACCCGCATCTCAAATTTTACTACATGGAATCTTCTAGATTGATCATAAGTAAATTTGAGTAAAGGCGAATGTCATTGGTATCCTCCGACTTGAGATACATATTGGGTTTTGATATTCACCAATGTGTTATACCTTGAGCTAGTTCTTCACTGCTCTAAAATAGTGGATAGTACAAAAGGCTATGTTCAGGTGTGACACGAGGTGATTGTGAGAAACGTATGAAGTCAAGATGGAATTTGTTCCTCTTATTCACTAAGAGCAAGATGTCTAAGGCCTCATTAAGTTAAATCAACAAGGAATGATCATTCTGTGTGCTTGGATTTAACATGACGTCTGTAACAAAAGGATAAATGATTGATTCACCTAAATCATTTCAAGTTGGATACTTGAAAGGGATGATGTTATTAAATGGCTTTTAGTCATGCCTATTAAGGGTAGTAAACCGTTGTTAGGCGGTATTTACTGCTTGCATCAATCGTCTATGAATCTTGTGCAAGTGGGAGATTGTTGGATTCTTTATGCCCAAGAAACATAAAACATTGATGTGGTTAGTACGTTATGATCCAAGTTGTGTCATACCCAATAACAAGCTTAGCAAACACAATTGATATTTAATTGATGATATGATCATGCAATTAAATAATTACAACAATTTAGAAAAGTGGGTTTTCTAAATAAGTTGCATATGAGATGGAACAACTTATAAGGATATTTTGTTCATGGGTATTATTTGTAATGTTATTTAAATTGGTTAAATAATATCAAGTAACAAAAGTGTGTATGAGTTATAAAATTAAAAGGTTAATTTCATGACTCAATAATTGACTAGTTAAATAAAAATGGTTGATAAAAATTGGGGGGGGGGGAACCCTTTTGAAAGGCCATTTTCGGCTGCCCCCCTTATGGGGTTGGTTCAAATTTTGTCTTGAAATAAGACACTCTTAACTGGACTCACATTCCAACCTCTCTATCTTTCATACATGCAAGAATCACAAGGACCATTTTCTCTCCATTCTTGAAGAAGATCAAGCTGAAAAATCGGTTTTGCAGCTCCTTCTGGTCGAAATTGGTGTGCAAGTCCTAGAAAGAAAGGTCTTTGCTTGATGCTTGTGGGTATGGAAGCTTAAGGACACCTCTTCTTGGTGTTTTGGTCGTTCAAGAACATCATCTTCTTCATCATATCTCACGTTTTTCAGCAGCTCCTAAAAGGTAGTTTGTATGTGTTGTTTTGGTTGTTATCTCTTTTTGATAGCTAGTTGATTCACATATACTCGATCCTATGTTCTTGGGTTTTTTATTGCTAAGTATTATGCCTTAATTTTCAATTTAGAAAACATAATATTAAGGTTTCATTCCGCTGCATTTTTCATGTTTAAATGGTTAAACAACTTTGATAATGGTCTAACAAACCTAACATGTACGACGTGCTTAACTCTCCTCCACCAGACTCGACATCAACTGGTCCATTAGATGATTCTGCTAGCCCTTCAGGGGGAGACCTTGAAGTAAGTGAGTCTTCTTCTAATGATGAGGCAGTTGAGACTGTTAATATGGACCAGGAGGAACAGGTTCTCACCAATGAAAGTACACAAGCATAAAATCCTTATGCCTCTGACACTTTGGAATCTCATACTCCAACAGCTTTAGATCCTGATTCTGAGTTTAACAATCTGGATATGAGGTGACTGTTCCAACAACTCTTGGATCTCAGCTAAATGTTTATCATCTCTTGGACAATGTCATTGGGGATGTTCGATCAGGAGTACAGACCAGAAATCAGCTATACTCAGCTGATTATGCCTTAGTAATGGAAAAAGGATATCTTCATGATGGCACATATCGTTGTTTTATGTCTCAATTTGAGCCAAAATATGTTAGTGAAGCATTAAACGATGAGGCATGGTTTAGTGCGATGCAAGAAGAACTCTTACAATTCAAGAAGTTAGGAGTATGGACCCTTGTGGACAAACCAAAAGGTGCTAAGGTGATTGGCACTAAATGGGTGCTGAAATGCAAGAAAGATGACCAAGGGGTCATAATCAGAAACAAGGCTCGACTTGTGGTTAAAGGGTTCAGACAAGTCGAAGACATTGACTACAATGAAGTGTTTGCATCAGTGGCAAGGATGGAAATGATACGTATATTTCTAGCTTATGCATCCTACATGAAGATTAAAGTCTATCAACTAGATGTGAAGAGTGCATTCCTTCATGGTGAAATCCGTGAGACAGTCTATGTTAGTCAACCCAAAGGATTTGAGGATCCTTATTATCGAGACAGAGTTTACAAGCTAGACAAGGCTCTCTATGGGCTCCATCAAGCCCCTAGAGCCTAGTATGAGAAACTCTCAACTTATCTGGTGAAACATGGTTTTCATAGAGGAGTGATTGACTGTACATTTTCATCAAAGAAAAAGATGGCGACTTACTGCTGGTACAGATTTATGTTGATGACATAATCTTCGGTTCCACAAACAAAGAATTATGTAAAGAATTCGATTCTGTAATGAAAGCAGAATTTGAGATGAGTGCCATGGGGGAGATGAAGTTCTTTCTCGGCTTACAGGTGGATCAAACACCAAAGGGAATCTTTCTACATCAGACCAAGTACGTAGGAGATATCCTCAGTCAATTCGATATGGAGAATGCTTCAGCAGCTAGAACTCCACTTGCCACGAACCATGACGTTGCACCCGATGAAAATGGTGATCTGGTCGATGTAACCATGTATAGAGGAACGATCGGATCTCTCATGTATCTCACAAACTCCCATCCTGATATCATGTACGCGACGTGTCTTTGCTCTAGATATCATGCGAAACCAAAAGTAAACCATCTCATCGGAGTAAAAAGGATTTTGTTATCTGAAGGGTACTCCAACACTCGGGTTGTGGTATCCTCATGAAGATGACTTTGAGCTTACAACATATAGTGATTCGGATTATGGTGGTTGCAAAATGAATTACAAGTCAACATCAGCGGGATGTCAGTTCTTTGATAGACGGTTAGTCACCTGGCAGTGTAAGAAGCAGACCTCCATTGCTCTGTCAATATGTGAAGCTGAATACGTTGCTGCTGCTAGTTGTTGTTCACAAATAATTTGGATTTAAGAGCAAATGCGCGACTACGGTTTGCAATTTTCTAACACTCCTATTTTTGTTGATAATTCTGCTACTATTGCTGTAACCAAAAATCCGGTTTAACATCCTAAAACTAAACACATCGGTATTAAGTATCACTTTATACGTAACTGTTTTGAAAAGCAATTAATCGATGTTGTTAAAATTAATACTAATTTTCAATGCGCCGACCTCTACACAAAAGCATTGACAAACCTAGGTTTTTATATCTTTTAGAGGTTAATTACGTGAAAAAGAAAAGTGATGTGATTCAAGAAGACGAAAGTTCGTAGTCCGACCAGTGTATTTATTTTATTTCTTTTATTTTATTTTATTTTCCTTTACAGTCTGTTAAAATCCAAAAACACAAAAAGATTTTCGGTTTTAGAATTTTAGTGGGAGAATAGTTTAGTCTAGTATTTAATTCGTGTAGTAGTTAATTACTAAAAAACGGGGGAGGGCAGTTTAGCTAATAGAAATGAAATCAAATCTGTGATTCTGATTCAAAGTCTATGGAAAATGATAGTACAAAGGGAACAAATTGGTTGGGACTTCAAAACTAGTGTGCTCAAAATGCAAAATTCAAAGTACAAGTCTGAGAAGTCTAAGCACAACTAAAGAAAAATGATAGTTAAACTAGTTGGCTACTGAGATAACATAGAGAAAGTAGCCCTAGAGGTTGCTAGTTTATTATATGATGTGTTGGTAGATTCAACACAATAGATGAGTAGACTTCATTGGTGAATTAAAAATTCAAACTAACTTGTTCAACTTGCTGTGGGTTCTCATCTTATCCCTGGTTAACACAATCAACGCATTTCCAATAAGGGGTGAAGATCAAAATAAATGCCACAAATATGTGCGGACGACCATAAATATGAGCAAAGCACATGTAAAAACTGCTAAAAGCAATCAAGCTAATGACTAATGTTGTTGGTGCGTTGTGTGTAAATGAAAATAAATTCTCTAACAAGAAGATAGGTTGTGTGCCTCTCTGTTGTGCGGTGACACTGACCTGAGGATAAGCATAACCTAAATATTTTAGAATTCATTGTTGTTGCGCCTCTCTGCTGTGCGATGGCACTGACCTAAGGCTTGGCATCTCCTTGAAAGCTCTTAGAATAGTTTCTTCTTGTCCAATACCCGTAGGCCGCTCAAAAATCTCCTGAGGAATGTGATTACAAATAAGTGTGAGATCCACAAATGCTTGTTGAAATAATTAAACCTAATTCACCACCATAGTAAGTCAAAAGTATGTGTATGGATTTAAGAGCACTAACATACTGACAATCATCGTGACTGCAATTCTTGAAAGTCAAAATCATTGTGTGAACCTTATAACTTTAGTATGATTTATTGAAAGTGCTAATGACTCTTGACACAACAAGAATATAGCATCAAGTGCATATTAATAAGGGGTTCCCAAATGCATCTGTTATACCTGTATGATTCCAAAATGAATCGCTCCAAAAATGATCTAATCATCTTGAAACTGTTCTGCTCAAACCCAAAACAACAAAAATATGTCTTGTTTTCTTCTAAATTTCTAAGTTATTTTCTCTTTTCTAGTCGTTTGTAGGATTAATCGTTGGACTATACAATGGATGTACTCTGTGAATCACTTACTAAAATGGGTCACGTCTAAGGTGATCAATCGGTCTTAAACTAGAAGGATCACGTCTGAGGTGATCAAATGGTGTAAAAAGATCATAATGTTTATCAAATGTTAACATTTTAAAAGGTTGAAAGTGTAAAGAGTTCAAGCTCATAAGTAAGAGCCAATTATACGATTGAACCATAAGTATGAGCCAATCGCATGATTGGAGCATAAGTATGAGCCCATCGCATGATTGGACCATGAGTATGTAGCAATCGTGCAAATGAACTATGAGTATGGGGCATTCATGCGATTGGACCATCAGGATGAACCAATCGTACGAATGGATCAAGGAGTATGAGCCAGTCGCACGATTGAACCCCAGTCGCACGACTGAAGCGTGAGTATGGGCTCAGTCGTACAACTGGATCATGAGTATGAGTCCTGTCGTACGACTGAACATTAACATAGTATAAAAAAAGGGGTGGGTGTGTCAGTCGCATTCTCACCACCTTCAATTGTTCAAAACCTGCTCATACGTAGACACCTTGCCCAAATTTCATCTCATCTTGATTATTTGCTGATTGTGTAACTAACCAATCTGTCGTTCATCTACAGGTATTGTGAGACTAAAAGCGATGAAAATGACCGGTGAAATCAAACCCTAACAGACCTAATTGATTAAAATCAAGAAATTAGTAAAACTCTTCAAATAGACACTTAATTGGACATAACCGTTAAAATGAAGGACATTAAGTGATATTTAGAGTTTCTGCGAATCTAATGAGCATAAACACGACGTCTAACATCAAGATTTGACCAAGATTCGGGGTCGGAGTGTCGCATAGAGTCTTCTGCGAATGGACACTCCGAATGAAATTCAGTCGCACGATTGAGCCAGGCGCAAGATTCAATCGCACGATTGAATCATTCAGTGACTCAATTGCACAACTGACTCAACCGCATGGCTTAACGCACGAGTAAGTTCAGTCGCAAGCTCAATCGCATGACTGAACTCAGCCGCAGGCTCAATTGCACAACTAAACTCAGTCGTATGGTTCAATAGCACGAATGAACCAGTTTGATCTAAAACAATTTAAGTTTCAAGTGTCATCCCTAATACACATCTCTAATATATGTTTTTATGTTACAGCAACATGGCTGAGAGATGGACTATGAGCACTAAGCACAACATCTATGCTCATCTTGATGCTACATCTCAGAACGCTTATGAGTTCTCAGGGATTATTGCCTCCCGCATAGATCGAGGATCTACAAGGCTATTCTACCCCATGCACTCCATACAGATCAGCAGGCATTCTGGGATTGTGCCAGGGTTAACTGGTCCGTTGAGCCACACTGTATACCAAGCTCCATATTGGACAAGAGATCGAGATTACTGAGGATGATCTAAGGAGGGTCATATATCTAGGTGAGGACGGAGCCTCCCCAACTAAGCTACATCCCCTAACGGTTCAGGCATGCTTCCTGAGGATCAAGTACGCTGGTGACATTAATGCTAGCATACTGAACAAGAGCAACATGTGCCCTCAGTTCAAGTATTTGGCACATGTGATCATCAAGTGCATAACCTCGAGGCGTGGTGGATTTGATGAGATGTCTGACCAAATCCAGAATGCATCGTTGCACTGGTACTGAATCACTCATTTAGTTTCTCACACATGCTCTTCTCTTACCTAATAGAGAACCTCAAGGCCGAAGGCAAGGAAGACTTCTGCATGTACCCACGGTTTCTACAAATGATTATTGATGAGAAGCTTTCTATGCTGCCAAAAGAGAAGATGATGCAGTGGTACTCGAGGCAGTGGATGATATGACATCGGGTCAGATGAAGGTGTACCGGGGGAAGCAAGTGAAACCCCTGGTGAGGAGACTATTTGGGCACCTTGACAGAGAATACTATGTGGCGCCCACTTGGAGGAAGTGGCGTCATGATGATAGTGATTTGATGCTGAGCCCATCATGGCCACCACAGACGAAGACGACAACGACGATGATGACCATAGTGACAGTCAAGGTGGGAAAGATGCAGGTCCCAGTTCTTCACGGGCCACCGACACTTCGACTATATCTTCTTCTGCTGCAGGTGGGTCTGAGGAGGCTACTATCCACCTGGACTTTATGGTTGATGAAGATAACGAGTCAGATGATAAGCCTCTAGTGAGGACAGTTGGGAGCCGGGTCGTGGCCACTGAAAAAGGGATAGAGGCGGTTGGAGGATGCCAGGCTGAGTCAAGGGATGCTGCTGATGATGTTTCTGATTTCTCATACATCCCTGACCAGCCCAGCAGTCAAGGGGGAGCTCCTATTGCAAAGGGCTCCAGGAAGAAGAGAATGGCTCATCCCCACAGGAAGAAGAGCAAGAGGCCAAGGATTACTTTGATCACATCTTCTGCCACAACTACAGCCACCACCACTGCCACAACGACCACCGCTGCCATAGCCACCACCACCACTACCACACCTCCTACCACCACCACCACATCTACTACTACCACCACCACACCTCCCACTACCACTATCACTCATCCCACCACCACTACCACAGCCACTCCATCACATCCCACACACATTCCACCTCCTATATTCACCACATCCACTACTACCACCACTAGTCACCAAGTAGCTTCCTGCACACACTCTCCATTCACGGATGGACCCACTCTACCCCACATCAGGTTAGAGGAACAACTAGCTAACCTCAACAGCACTATGCTTAGGCTGCTTGCCACTGATGAGCTTAGGGCTTCTCAGTTACACAAGGATGGAGGTGAATGCAGCTCAAGCTTAGAAGATCAGGGAGCTTAGTGAGAAGAGTGGCATGTATGAGAGAGCTCTAAGCCGAGCCCACCATGCACTTACAAGTCAAAATGAGCAGGTGTTGGATTTGGTGAAGAGGATTGAGGAGCTTGAGAAGAAGAATAAGATGATACTGCTGAAGATGAAAGGGTCAAAGAGTGAGCCTCTAAAGATCAAGGACGCTGATGATGAGGATGAAGATGATTCTGAAGAAAATGTTGAGGAGAGAGGACTGAGCGGAAAATATCAAGAGGATGATGATGATCAGGAAGGTGGTGCATCTGCATCAGCCTCACATCCTCAAGCTCAAGAGAGGCGAACTAAAAGAAACCAAGATCAAGGAACCTCATCCTCCGCTCCTCTAGCTGAAGAACCCACTATTCAAGACAAAAGTAACGATTTGATGTTTTTGTATTTAAAAACTTTTTGTACTTGAATTATATATTATATTAATGTAATTAACCATCATCTATGTGTGTTTATGTTTAAATGCTTTATATGATGACTTATGTGTGATGTGATTAATGTTTAATCAAACAGATGAAGCTCAACAGGCAGATGAGTATGATGTCCAACCCTTCAGCAGGTCAAGTCTCAATTAACCATGATTCTTGACTTGCAAGGGATAGTCAGGAAATATGTGAGCTACACTCCAGAAGAGGGAGAGATCATACATGACTTAACGGATGAACAACTTGCTGAAATATTCAGGCTGAATCCTGATGGGCTGGTAAAAGATGCTCTAAAAGTTGAAGTGGCTGGTGACGATGAGCTGAACGATGTTGATGAAATTGAGATCGAGGACGTCACTGTTGAACATTATCCAAAGTACATTGACCACGGAGGTAATGTTATACCCAAATTGGGTGATACTTTTGGTAGTGCTACATTTGAGAAGCTGGATGAAGTGGAGAAAGAAAAGGAGAAAGAAGAAAGCTCAGCCCAAGCTTCGGACACTAATGTCGACTTGAAGAAAGCTGAATGGGCGGCTTGTTTTGCAAAAATGAAAGCCCAACGTGTGCCACCAAAGTAGAATGCCTACACTAAGCTCTACAAAGTCAAAAGACATCAGAAAGTGTCAGGCAAGATCATAGCATGGGCATATTTGAGGACTTAGGAGTCTATGCAGTAAAGAGAGAGAAATGAATCAAGTACTTTAGATATCCTCATGATCTGAAGACTCTTCCTTGTTTTGAGCTCAACCATCTGGCATGTTTAGATCTTCTGTATGCATATCCAAGGAAGATGTCAGGATGGTTGGAGGCTGCGTTGAAGAAGGAATACCACACCAGGTGGGTAAACTTCAAACCTCAACAACCGAAGAGGTACATTTGTAGGCCTGAAGTGGAACCTATATCTGGGAAGCCTAAAGTTATGCTGAAATGGAGTCCCCCACGCATGATGTCAAAGATTACCTTACAGGAACCGCCTCATGACTTCACTCCACACTTCAAATGTTGGTATTACGACATGCAGACAGGCGAAGCAGTCATAGTTCTAAACAGAGATGGAAAGATTAATACTATCTAGGTATTTGACCCTATGTGCTTACAAACTTGTTGGCTAATGATGTCTACACATTATACTATTGGCCACTATTCAATGACATGCATGACATTGTACAAGCTCATGCAGTTTCAACACGTGATAAGACCCTGCTTTGCATTTGAAATACATGCAGGAGTTACCAAAAAGGAGAAGTACAAGAAGTTCCAAGAACATGTGAAGAGTGTTAGATGATAGAGGAAACTAGGACCAAGGGGGAGTCTGTAGATGCATATGTTCCTAGTTTATGAGCTTAAATGTAAAAGTCTTTCATGTCTTACACATGGGTAATGAATTGGTTCAATGAAATATAATATGTGATTGATATTTATTCATGTTTATTTATTTCATATTATTATTGTGTTAAAGTATAATGTATATGTATGACCATATTATATAGGTTTAAGGGTGTGTATATGATTCTTAGTCAATGATGATTAAGTAATGTGTTCAACATAGTCAGATGAGTATTCATGCTAATGGTCCATACTTATGGACCATACGCATGAATATCATTCGAATGGACCAGTCGCATGACTGAACAGGAGACTAGATCAGTCGTATGATTGAGACATAAGATTGGCTCAATCGCAAGAGTGAACCTTCAGCCATGCGTATGGATCAATCGCATGATTCAGTCGCACAACTGAACCATGCTAATGGTTTAATCGTACGAATGGAAACCCCTAACCTATAAATACCACTTAATTTGTGGAAAAACATAAGATTCAAAACAATTAAAGAACACTTGATACTTTCATTAACCCTAGCCGTCCAGAACATCCAAGAAAGCATGTCCAAGTTCATAGATTGTTTCTGATCGGTTCCTATTCGTTCATAATGTTTAGTTTCAATCTTATATCGATCAGGTTAATGTTCACACTAATTAGATCACCAATCAAATAGGATTACACACTATTTGATTCGGGATAAACACAGAATCTTTTATTATTCCGTACGTACACAGTCCTGACAGTATGAGGTAGGTCATTCAAAATTGTGCCATAGATCCATTGTAGGAAAATGGCATCAACTCCATTCAAAGTTTCCAGATTATAGGTAAAAGATAAGGTTTGTCTTTATTGGTGGTAGCAACATGTTTAGAGGTAGTAGAAGTGAGATGAAGGGTTGGTGGCGGCAGAAAGGAGGAAGAGAACTAACGGCAGCAAGATGGTAGAAGGTTTAGGTTATCAAATGGTGTTCTGATACCATAAAGGAGATGATAATTGGTAATTCTCTGAATGAATTTTATTTCAAAGCCTTCTGCCTTATATATAATACAAGAGAATAATCCTACTTTTGTTATGATTGCTATACAAAATCTATCCCAAAAATAACTATGTCTAGGTTCGGCTGGCCATATTGAATTTACACGCTAATACTTACCTTAGCAACTTCATTACAAGCCTCAGCTAGAATTAAGAGCATTAATGTATGAAGGACTTGATGGACCTCATTAGCTATTACTTCATGAATGCGGATTCAAGAGTGAATCCTACTTCTCTAATACCCTTGTTATCAGCCTCGAGTTCTCTTGGTTAGAGCCTGGAATGCTCTTATACCAATTGCAGGACCATTAAAGGGGTTTGGTCACTTACAACACAACACACAATGAGTAAAGATTGATTTAGAAGACTTAACAGATCAAATGGGGAACTAGAAACCAGTTACAATGATACTAAGAAACACAAGTAATTAAGAGACAAAACAAGAACAAATAACACAAGTGTTTGGTTTTCAAGAATGCTGTATATTGCTCTCTAGTTCCTTACAAGTGTTATAAAGCATAAAGAAGATACAAGAGACCAGAGATACTTATACTACATCCTACAACCGGTCATACTTTGAAGGCCAACTGGATACATCATCTAGACAACAACAAAATCAATGTAAAGTCAAAAGGCAGATTGCCTTTTGACTAGTGACTATGATATTCCATAGCTCACATCCTAATACGTTACAAAAGGGATAAAAGTACATAAATTAGAAAGAAAAAGACTGAAGACATCAATGTACAGTTACCAAAAGCATGGACCTTTTCACCAACTTGTGAAAGTTGGTGAGTTAATTAGAGTTGTAGGGAAAGGTGGTCCAGCTTTATGGTAAAAGGTATATCAGATAAAGCATGTACTCAAAAGTATTCAAAAGAAATCTGTCTTCAAAACTGGCTTCGGAAGACTTCATATTTGACTTTGAAAGATATGGTCTTGGCTTCGGAAGATTTCACACTGAATGTTTTCTAATCCAGAATATAAAACTTCCAAAGCATTCTACTTCAGCACTTGTGCATGCATGCAGGACCAACTGTTTGGATGTTTTGGGTTGCATTAGCCTTATATGAAACCTTACAAACTCCCCTAGGATGATGATGCTACCAAAACATTTGAAAAAACTATAGATATTAATAGTCCTTAATATGATAATGACCATGCCTTTCTTCATAAGATGGTCAAGATCATCAAACTCATAAAATGTCTTCTCATCTTAAAAAGATCATGCTGAGGTTTATTGAACATGTCTTTCCATGTGTAGAAATCTTTAATACCCTGATCTCTCATGACATGCCATCTTTCTGGATTAGTAAAGTAAGTCCAGGACAAGATGGTTATTCCTGATGCCAGAGGAGCTGCTTGAATTGGAGTTTGTGGAGCTTCCACTTGTTGCATATTCTTAATATGTTCTGACTCATCTTGAGATTTGGAGATGGGTGCCTCTTTCTTCTTCTTCTTAGACTTTGGTTTAGAAGCCATCCTTTTTCTCCTATTTAAACTTTTTAACTGAGAAGATTTGCCTACAACACCTTGTTGATCATCTTTGTCTTACTCAGTTGGGTTTTCCTCTCTCACAAGTTTAGATTGAGAGGGGACAGAACCCTATTGTGGATCAGAAGATGAAGCTTGCTAAGACTCAGCAGGAGGTCCAGGTTGTGTTGTCTCAAAAGGTTCAACCTTAACCTCCACTTCTTGAGGGACCTGACTTGGTGAAGAGTGTAAGTCAACAAGTTCTCCTCTTTTGATCTTCTGCTTGATCATCCTAATGTGCTCATCCATAGTAAATAGATAAATAGGGCCAAGGCTCCTTCTAGAGAATCCATACAGCTGAAGGAAGTTCATTATCCTCTGCCTATCAGCAGACTTCTTCATGCTTTTTTAGATGATGGCTCTTTCCTTTGTAGCCTTTTCTATTATCTTTCTCTTTGTTGTCTTTCTCTTTGAGTACTTCAAGTTCAAGCTGCTTAAGATACTCAAACTCTATGTACTCAAAGGACAAAGGAAAAAGTGCATCTACCTGATATAGGCCTGTGGCACTCAGGTAGTTGATCATATTGATCCTATTAGTTTTTTTGTCTACCTAAGGTTGTTGTGGAGCCACAGCCTCTTGTTCAGGACTTTCTTGAACTAGTGAAAGGGTAGGAACATGTTTGTAAAGCCTTTTTAGTCTCTTTTCTTCCTTTATTTGGAGAAGCAATCTTGCATCCTCTACCTCCTTCCTTTCTCTTGACATTTCCATGCCAGCCAGTTCATTTATTTCCTCTAAGGGGAGGGAGATGATATTATCAATATCATAGTTCATGGTCTATAAGTAAGCAATCCTGACTGTCCTTAACTCATTTTTCTGAGTGTTTGATCTAGGAGCAGCCCTAATTGCAGCTTCCATAAAGCCAGCAGACCATAGCAGAGGAATTCTCCCCTTAGCTTCCTTTTCCTCTATCTCTCCTCCTTCTCAATCTCCTCAGGAGTCATTTTCCTTTCCCTTTGTCACTCACAGACCTTTATGACTTAGGGTGGAGAGAGATTTGGCCTTCTTTGCTTGGTGTAGCATCCAAGCTCTAGCCAGAGAGAGGGTGAGATGAGATGCACCTTCACCAGCAGGTATCTCATCAAGGGAATGGACTTCTGAAGCAGTTGTAGGTGTGACAGGGCTCTCAAATTCAATCACTGGGCCTTCGGTCAAGGTTTTCCCTTTGAAGCTAATCTCATGGTCTGCCTCAACATCTAGTTAACCAATGACATTACCTGATTGCCTCTGTTTCCTTCTGAGGCTGAACTCTTCAGTAATCATGTCTTGAATCCTTTGAGCCAACTTGTCAGCTTGTCTAGATTGGCTTGGATTGAAAAGTGGCATGTTGATAAGGTCAGGACCTTCATAATAGTTCAAGGTTTAAAAATTGAAGACTTTTTGTTGCCCTTGAACTCTTTGAAGAATGAGGGTTCTTTTGTTAGCATCATACATCCATCCTATGATGTAATTGGAAGTTCCTTAAGACGGAGATGACATAGCTCTTGGAATGCCTTCCTCAAAAAGACTGAATGAAGGAGTCTATAGAGTCCACATCAATGTGAACTTGAGGAAGTTGCTGAGTATGGATAGTTCCAAGTGAAGATGGTGAGTCCTCAAAGTCCATGCTCTGTGAAGAACTCCCAGGTTCTGTAATTATAATGACTTTCTCCCCCTTTTTGGTTGCATCACCCTCTTGCATAGGTGAGCTAGGAGTTAGGTCAATCACATTCACAGGTTCTTGTGTTTCTGCTTGAGCTTTTCTTAAAGGTCTCCCAACTAGTTTCTCCTTGAGATAAGAAATCTTAAGTTGCTAATCATTGACCCTATTGTGTAGGTAGTCACCTGAGATTCCAAGTGACTAACCTTAGAGACTAGATAGGTGCATGTTGTTGACAATTTTTGCACCTTTAGCCTCTGATTCTCCTTTTCTTCATCAGAAGATTCTTTGGGGATGGATGGGATAATGGACCAAAGTCCTCAGTCTCACCACCAACATGATGTTCTTGGATGCTGGTTTTCCTCTGCTCACCAACTACTTTAGATAGAGTATCAGTGGGTTGAGTTGCCATGGTTTAAGCCTTAAAGATGTAATCACTTGTAGAAGTGAGAGCCTCTTCCATATGGACTTCCTGTGCAGAGTCAGGAACATCCACCTCAGTAGTGGGTAGATGATGTGGGCTAGACAAGGGAGAAACAGGAGCACTCATCTCTCTTTAAGTATGGGAATAGAGAGAGACCATGATACTCACTGAATCCCAAGTCTTCATCATCATAGAAATCAAGG
This sequence comes from Flaveria trinervia, assembly GCA_025506515.1. NCBI lineage: Eukaryota > Viridiplantae > Streptophyta > Magnoliopsida > Asterales > Asteraceae > Flaveria > Flaveria trinervia. Next base: position 24,445,293 of record CM046453.1, on the reverse strand, counting down.
CTAGGGATTGGTTGGTTAAGATCTAAAGGTTGGGATGGTAACTTTCCCCTGAAGGTTGTTTACTAGAGTGTTGAGACTCTGAGTGAAGGCTTAAGATTGTTGGCCTTATGAGCTCATTAGTCTGAGCACAAGGAACCTCAAGACTAATAGTTAAAGCAATGGGAGTGGTTTGCTCCTTAGGAGACATGGAAGCTTCAGTGTCCACTTCCTCTTGTGTGGGTAGTAGTATGGAGGCATGCACAAACTGAGTAACTTGTGCAGAGATTCGTTTGGATTTTCTTTTGTAGGTGAGGGTGATTTGTGGCTTTTTCAATGGTTGAGAGGTTAAAGGTGTGGGTTCAACACAAGCTTGTGTTGCTAGGTTGTCACCTTGAGCAATGAGCTCTAACATTTTAGGGACAAGGGTTGTTTCTACCCCAAAGAAGGCAAGAGTTGGCTTCTTCAAAATTTTAAAGATCCAGGGCTATATCTATCCCAATTTAAGAATATTACTTGTTTCTCTCAACTGTGAGCCTAGTTCACAGTTGAGATGTGTTGAACATATCTATGAAACAATAATACTCTAAGGAGTCTAAGTTAGCAAGCAATTTGTATTAACAAACTAAGAGTAATTGAACTTGACCGCTGAACCATTCCATGCACTATAAAGGAGAGATCTTCAGGAATCTGGTCCCAGCCATATGAAGTAGGTACTTCCAGTGGGAGAAGACCTTCCCTTTCGTGAAGGTCTTGACAAAAAAGTGTCCTTTATAGCCCATCTGCTCAAAGGAGTGGTTAATGCTTCCTTAGGAAAGGACAACTCACCTTCCTCATCATCCAGCTGAAGATGGGTGTTATGATAGCTGGAGTGATGAAGATTGTCCTCCCCTACACTGTTACAAACAGTGCCTTCTCCCTATCGAGAATAACCTCTTGACTATCTTCCAGAAATCTATCAAATGATCCTCATAGAGAACAAGACTAATGGTAAGGGAAGTGGAATAGTTTGATAGAGCCAAAAATCAACAAACCTTTGAGAAATGATGATTTTTCTCAGAGTGTAAGAGAGCAACTTGATTGTGTTGACTGTCTAACTGCATGGAAATGTTAGGGTCATTTCGGCGGTTGAGGTTGGCCATTTAAGAAAGATTAGAGGTGAAGGAATTAAAGAACAAAGGCGGTTTTAGAGAGAGGTTTGGGAATTTAGGTTTGGGAGAAAATGAAGATGATAAAGAAAGAGGGGAACTATCTAGTTTATATGTGAAAAGGATTTCAGAAAAGTTAATGAAAATGGATAAACTTTGAAATCCGGATGTTTCAAAACATTCAAATGCTTAAGGGAAATATTAAGCTTCGGAAGATATTTTAGAAATTTCTTTCGAAGGCAATTTTACTTAAGCAGTTGTTTGTTTTAAAGACATAAGTTTCTTCCAAAGATAAAATCATATCTTCCGAAGGACAAAAAGATCAAGATTTTCAAAAATCTAAGGAAAATCTTCTAAAAAGATTTTTCTTCCAAGGAAAAGAGGAGCTTATGAAGATGATGAAATAGACAACCTAGGACACACAGATTTTAGAAATAATATAAATTAGTTTTAAGAAAAAGCTACTCAAGGTTAATCATCCTAATAGCTGATATGAGATATTTAAATCTCTACTCATTAAAAGCTTTAATGAACAAATAAGCATATTGTTCATTTGTGCTAACCTTGACTAGTTTAATCAAGCCTTTTTCAAAGTTCTCTCTAATCAATAATACATGATATTGATGTGTTAGTTCTTGAGTGCTACACAAGATTCACTTTAATAGAGGTGCCACTATTGTTGTCTATATGAATGGGAGTCTCTATAAAGTTGAACCTATAGTCCAGCATCTGATTCTGAATCCAAAGCACTTGAGCATAACAGCTTGCAGCAATAATGTATTCCGCTTCAACAGTTGATGCAAAGACACAAGATTGCTTTTTGCATTGCCATGAGACAACCCTTCCACCAAGTAACTGACATCCCCCTGATGTAGAATTTGCATTCATATTGCATCCACCATAATCACTATCTGTATATGCATATAGATTAAACTCATAATTCTTTGGATAACAAAGGCCAAGTGTTGAGGCACCCTTGAGGTATCTTAAAATTCTTTTGATAGTGATAAGATGTGACATCTTGGGGTTGGGTTGATATCTTGCACACACACATATGGCAAACATGATATCAGGCCTACCAGCTATAAGTTACATAAGAGACCTAATCATAGCCCTATATCCACACACTCTCCGTTAAGATCAGGTCCAAGGGAGTGGTTTCTTGCTATGGGTGCCTTAGCAACCTTGTAATCAGTCATGTTGAACCTCTTGAGTATGTCTTGAAGATACTTTGACTGAATTATGAAGATGCCATCTTCAAGTTGCTTCAGTTGAATACGTAGAAAGAAATTGAGTTCCCCTATGGCACTGATTTCAAATCTATCCTTCATCAGCTTCTCAAAGTCTTTGCAGAGCTTGGATTAGATGAACCAAAGATGATGTCATCTACATACACTTGAACTAGCATCATGTCATTTCCTATTCCTTTGATGAAGAGAGTTCTATCTATAGTACCTCTTCTATATCTATGCTTGCAGAGATACTACAATCGAGTCTCATACCACTTCCTTGGTGCTTGGTGCAACCCATAAAGAGCCTTATCAAGCCTGCAGACATAATCAGGATGATCACGATCTGCAAAGCCAGGTGGTTGTTTGACATACACCTCTTCATAAATCACCCCATAAAGAAAAGCACACTTGACATAAAGTTGATTGACCTTAAAGTTCTTGGATGCAGCAAATGCTAAGAATATCCTAACAGCTTCCAGTCTTGCTATAGGAGCAAAGACATTTGTGTAGTCAATTCCTTCTTCTTGTGTGTACCCTTGAACAACTAGTCTATCTTTGTTTTTTATGACAAGTCCTTTATCATCCTTCTTATTCCTAAAAACCCATTTGGTTCCTATAATAGTCTTCCCATGAGGAAGAGGACATAGGTTCCAAACCTTCTGCCTTTTGAATTAAAGCAGCTCCTCTTACATAGCTTCAACCCACCCAACTTCCATCCCTCAGAGGCTCATCAATATTCTTAGGATCTATCTGAGATAAGAAACAAGAGTGAGGACGAATATTTACATCATGTGTTTATCCTCTTATTCTTATCCCCGAGTCAACATCTCCAATGATGTTTTAGGTGGGATGAGACTTCTAGATCCTTAGCTGAGGGATCATAACAAGTTGCTGAGAGAGATCTAAATTAGAGAAATTTAGATCTGGCATTGATGTTTGTCCCACCTTATCAACACACTTATCAAGTGAGACTTGATCCAATGAGTGTATGCCATCATTGATGTTGTCTTCAATGGAGTGGTTATCAACATCAATAAATTCTTGATCACTTTCTCCACCACCATGATCTTTTACATTTGAAGCTTCTTTATCTGGTTGTTGAGCCTCTAAGCTAGAGTTTGAAGGCATCTAAGATGTATCAGCTGAATTGGTCATTGTTGTGCTGATAGAAACTTCATTTGAAGAATTACTTATAACTGGAGCTGAAGTTGTATAGCTTGAAGGTCTTGTTAGCTCAAATCATGGATCAGGATCACTTGTCAGTAGAATATTTGTAGATCCTGAAACATTCTAACAAGATTTGTTAAAACAGTTGGCAAGTAAATCAAGATCAACTAACCAATCAAGACCACGAGCAGTTACACTGGTGTGTGTTCATTGAAAGTCACATTGACTAACTCCTCAACAATCCTGGTTCTGAGATTGTATACTCTATAAGCCTTAGCTTAGGAAGAGTGCCCAATGAAATGTCCATTATTTGATTTCTTAGCAAATTTGGCAATTTGATCTTTGATATCATGATGGTACAAGGACATCCAAATGACCTGTAAAACCAATGAAAGGTTTCCTCTTGTGCCAAAGTTCATAAGAAGTCTTACCATGTGCCTTAACTACTAAAACTCTGTTCTACACATAGCAGACAATGTTGACTACCTCTACCTAGAAGGTGATGGGCAGTTTAGAGTCAGACAACATAGTTCTTGTAGCTTTAATAAGTTTCTTGTTTCTCCTCTCAACAACATGATTTTGCTAAGGAGTCCTAGGAGCACTATATTGTCTTGTGATACTCTTTTCATCATAAAATATATCAAGGATTTGGTTCTGAATTTAGTTCCTTGATCACAACTTATGGTTTTGACCTTGTGATCTTATTGATTCTCAATCTTTAGGATGAAATTCTTTAGAATATCAGGAGTCTCATCCTTAGTTTTAAGGAAGAAGACCCAAGTCAATCTTGTAAAGTCATCTGTGATCATTAAACAGTAAATGTTCCTTCCTAGACTCATTACATTGGTAGGGCCAAAGATATCCATATGTAACAATTGTAAGGAGCAGTGATGGAGTTTCTTTCCTTTGGGTTGTGAGATACCTTGTGTTGCTTCCCTTTCAGGTGTGCAACACAATGATCATCACTTGTCAACTCTTTCTTTGGCATTCTAGTTACCAAATCATTCTTAATTAGCTTATTCATGCTCTTAAAGTTTACATGGCACATTCATTTATGCTAGAGAAAATACTCATCACTATTTGCTTTAGACAGAAAGCATCAAACTTTTCCTGAGGGAGATGTTTCTTGCAGATCCATCTTGTACATGTTTCTTTTCCTGGGGGCTATAAACAGGATATGCTCATGAGGATTGACCACCCCAGGCTTGAGAACAATGCACTCATGCTCAGCAAAGAGCATGTTATGACTCTGATCACCAAATTTAGATACACTCAAAAGAATGTATCCAAGATCCTTGACAAGGTTTACTTTCTCAGTGCTAAGCTTACCATTTGTGACCTTGCCCCTTCAAGATATGTAACCACCCACATCTCCTCCAAAAGTAACTGGCCTTCCATCAATTCTTTCAAAGTTTTGGAGTAGTGACCTATTGCCTGTCATGTGCCTGGAACAACCACTATCAATGATCTAGACATTCTTTTTTGTCTTGAGTTGTTCTTGCACAATAAGGATGATTAGTTACATTTGGAAACCCAAGCTTTCTTGTCTTGGGTTTATCAAAGAAAGTTGAAGGTAATGAAATACAATAGATCCTATAGTCATATTTTAATGATCCTTTGCTGTTGTTGATAGAGAACTTTCAATCACTTGGTCTTTCTTGAACTTCCACACTGCCTTTAGAAGTTTAGACTTGACTTTCAATACTTCGGAAGTTTTACTGACTTCAGAAGTTTTGATGGCTACGCCTTCGAAAGATCTTGCTGTCACTGCAGCAGGCTTAAGTGCTTCAGAAGTATTCCCTTCTTCCGAGACCAAACTTTCTTCCGAAGGCAATTTTCCACTTGCGTTCATCTTCAATATGGAGCTTCTGAAGGAAACATATTTTCCTTTCGAAGCTAGTTTTTTCTTGAACTCTTAGAAATATCTAACTTGGTCATATGAGAGTGCTTCTTGGATTGTAAAAACAATCCTTAGGAAGATGATAAGTACTCTCACACATAACACAATTCATTTTCTTCTTCCTAAGAGCCTTCTTTTGAGAACAAGGTTGAACTTGATCATTTTCCCTCTTCACCTTCATCTTTGCAGATGTTGAGACAGTTCTTTTAGGGCGAGAACTGCACTTGGAGCTAGATGGTTTAGGCTGTGTAGTAGTGGTACACAACTAATCAGCCTTCTTCTTGATGTTGGGATGATTTAAACATGAACCAGAACTCTTGTTACTAGAGTTCAGTTGATGTCTTCAGTCTTAATCACTTCAAATCCTGCAGAGATAAAGACTTGTTTCTGCTTAGAGTCAAAAGTGGCCTTGATCTCTTAAGCCTTTTTTGCTTTTCTCTTTCTCTTTCTAATCAAGTTCTTTCTCATAGACTTGGTCATCACAGGCTTTTTACTCTCCTCATAACGATAGTGACGCTTCTTAGAATTTTCTTCTTTACTCTTCGCAGAGGCATTCTCCACTATCACATCTTCATCCTCTTCAGTCAAGAGGTCTATAAGTGGAAGCTCATCTTCACAAGTTCCACACCTAAGATATCTTACAAGCAAGATTGTGTGTGGAGGAGCTATCTCACTAGATCACAGTCCCTGCTTATTCTGATAACAAACTTTTGCATGCAAGGATGAGGAATAATGTTCTTGAAGGTCTCTTCTTCAAGAACACATTTTTCTGCCCTAGCTTTGCTGATCACAAGCTCAGTCCGGCATTCAGTCAACTTGGTTATTAGATCTTTGATTTGAGTCCTATAGTTGGTGTGTTCATGTTTAAGAACTGAAATAGTTTTCTATAAGTCCTCTATCTTTAACTTATAGTCATTTTTAGATCTTTTGAAATCATATTTAAAGATATTTAAGGACTCAAAATTAGATCTCATATCTATGTTGTAGGACCTGTATCTATTAACTTTAGCAATACATTCAGGTGTAGAGAGATATTCCAATACCTTTGCTTCATCATGGTCAACCATCAATGCTTGCATTGGAGATGCATCTTCCACCTGAAAACTTTAGTCAAAGCCTCCTTCTTTAACAGCAACTACAGCTTGCTGCTTTGGATTCTCATTCTGGGTGGCTTTCTTAGTGTAGTTTGGTTTGGTTTGTGCTTGGCCACCATTTTTCCTTGGTTCCTTGCACTCCCTTACAAAGTGGCCCATTGGGTTACAGTTGTAACACTTGACTTTGCTTTTATCCAGCCCAAACTTTCCACTGGCTGTATTGCTGGGAAACTTTCTTCCTGTCCTCTTATAGAAATTCTTGGCTCTGTGAGTGAGAAGAGCCATCTACTGGACTATTTCTATGTACTCCAGGTCATCTGGATGGATACAATCTAGGTCTTCGGGGGTGAATAGAAATTTTCCTGAGCTTTCATTAGAAGACACAAAGGTATGTTGTGAAGACCTTGTGTCTTGGAATGGGCTTCCTTGAGTGTAGCTTTCTCTTGGTGTCTCTAGGAAGGTGATAAAAAGACCATTTTGTGATTGTTAGGGTAGCATATAAGATGATTTTGAGGTTCTATGCTATCCGTTTTAGTCACATGCAGGGCTGAACTTATTTGATTGTTGGAGTTACCAGATGAACCTTGATTATGAATCTCCATCTAGTATCCACTAAGAATACCATACAACTCAGTCAAAGTGAGAGTCTTAAGGTTCTCAGTCCTCTTGATATCAACACAATAAGTGTCCATTGCCTAGGAAGTGAGGACATGAACTTCCTTACAATTTCCCTATTTTCAAGATTCACTCCAACATCTACTAGAGTGTTCATAATCTCAACATACCTAAAGTATTATTGAGTCATTGTTTCACCTATTTTAAAGGCGAAATATTCAAACGGCTACTTCAGAAGATCCTTCTTGTTCTCCTTGGCTTCAGTAGAACCCTCATACATTAGTTTCAATGCATCCCACAACTGTTTAGATGTTTTGAATTTCTTGAAAGCTTTGTATATAGAGTTAGGAGAGCAGTATGAAGGGCTATCATGGCTTTCTTATCAATTTATACTCTCTTTCTATCTTTATCAGAGTAGTCAACCACAGCCATTGGAATCATATCACCTCCAGCAACAGTTAAGAGGTGCTTGGTATGTATGATCCTGAGACAATAGATTCCCATATCCTAGAGTCTTGAGACTTGATAAAACCTTCCATTCCTTGGCACCAAGTGTCAAAATCTTCAAGAGTGATCAGTGGGGACTTTTTCACGGTTCCAGTTTCCATATTAGCTTTAGTGATAGCTGCCATTTGAGATGTTAAGTTTTTTTGTGTGTTTGAGGGATCTTAAGATGTTGAGATCTTACTATCAAGAGCCTAGAATGCTCTAATACCAATTGCAGGACTGTTTGAGGGGTTTGGTCACTTACAAGGCAACACACAATGAGGCGAGATTGATTTAGAACACTTAACAGATCAAATGGGGAACTAGAAACCAGTTAACATGATACTCAGAAACATAAGTAAGTAAGAGACAGAACAAGAACAAATAACACAAGTGTTTGGTTTTCAAAAATGTTGTATATTGCTCTCTAGTTCCATACAAGTATTACAAAGCATAAAGAAAGTTACAAGGGACTAGAGACAATTTATACTACATCCTACAACCGGCCATACTTTGAAGGCCAACTGGATACATGATCTAGACAACAACAAAATCAATATAGAGTCAAAAGGCAAATTGGCATTTGACTAGTGACTATGACATGCCATAACTAACATCCTAATATACTACAAAAAGGATAAAAGTACATAAAGTAGAAAGAAATAGACTCAAGACCTCAATGTACAGTTTACCAAAAGCATGGACCTTTTCACCAATTTATGAAACTTGGTGAGTCAATCAGAGTTGTAGTGGAAAGGTGGTCTAGCTTTATGGTAAAAGGTACATGAGATAAAGCATGTATTCAAAAGTCTTCGGAAGAAATCTGTCTTCATAAACTGGCTTCGGAACACTTTGTCTCTGAAGCTTCGGAAGACTTTATATTTGGCTTCGGAAGATATTGATCTTGGCTTTGGAAGATTTCACACTTAGAATGTTTTCTAATGAAAAATGTGAAACTTCCAAAGCATTCTACTTCAGCACTTTGTGCATGCATGCATGACAAACTGTTTGGATGTTTTGGGTTGCAATAGCCTTATAAAAACCTTACACAACCCTTCTTAAATATGGTTATAATGGAGAAATTGGTCAACCCTCTCAAGTCAACATAAGTTACTTCCTATCTTCTATCGTATGTTCTTGCTAACTATCACGCATCCTTTAATTCTTTTGAATAAGGCAACAGAGGTAAGTTACGTTGTCAAGGACATTAGTTACCTCCTTTTTCTAGATTCAACTCTTTCTTTCTTCTTTCTTGACTCACGCTTCCTGTCCTGCTTCTACCTCTCCAAACTCCTCAAATCTTTTCTTTTACCCTTTTACACCTACAATCCAAAACACATAACAACATGAATGCATTCGATAATGGTGATATGTTAAAATCATATATTTAACTACTTAAAACACATATGAAACATATACACATCAATAGGGCTTTATTGAGTTTGTATACAAGGTGTTCCTTCCTTGATTTCTCAAACCCCTCAGGTTGAGATACATAGACATCCTCCTTAAAAATCACCATTCAAGAAGGAAGTCTTGACGTTGAGTTGGTGGACATGCCATCCACTTGTTGTGGCATAGGAAAGAACAAGTCGAACACATTCCATTCAAGAAATGGGGGCAAGAACCTCTTCGTAATCAACACCATATTTCTGAACATAACCCGTTGTTACAAATCTTGGTTTGTAGTGAGTTATGTCACCTTTAGTATCTCGTCTTGCTTTATAAAGCCATTTTAAAACCAATTAATTTAACCTTGTTAGGCAGTTGAACTAGTTTCCAAGTGTTGTTTTTTCGATAGACTTCAACTCTTCTTGCATAGCTAGCTTCCATTCTTTGCTTTCATTGGCTTCTCCAAAATTGGTTGTTCCTCACTTAATAGTACAAATCTTAGTTAGCGAACTGAAGTGTGTTGAATGGAATCTACTACAGTGGTTATGGTCCTAAATACATATTATTCACACATAAAAAACCTTTGGGAGGTGTGTCATTATAATTAGATTAGAGAACAGGGCTCCCACCTAATGAACTAGGCTGTTTTGGACTAAATAGCTCAAGTGTTGGGTTGTTTGGGCCTAAAGTTGACTGTGCTAAGTCAAAAAAATCATCCACAAGGTTGTTGCTATCATCTTATGTGCTGCTAATAGAGGTTGAATCACCTTTTGACTGGGTGAGGTTAGGGTTGAATAAAACACAACTTCGTGTGTTTTGGTTTTAAAGGTAAATACGACCTATTTTTCATCTTCATTATCCTCGGTTGACCAATTCTATAGCTTATGTTCTTCAAATTTTAAGTCTTGACTAATTATAACCTTTTTGCTTTGTGGGTTATAAAGTCACTAGGCTTTACTTCTCAACACACTTCCAAGATACATCATAGGTTCACTCAGGTCATCTAATTTTGTGAGATTGACTGATAGAACCTTAACATTAGTCATGCACCCAAACACCCTTAGGTAGTTTAATTTGATTTAGATTCTTTAAGGCTTTATATGGAGTCTTTACTTCGAAAACTTAGTTGGTGTTAGGTTTAGAATGTACACAGCATGTCGTACACCCTCACCCCACATCCATCATGGCATCTTCATGTTTCTTATCATTCACCTTATGGTTCCAAGGACTATTTGATTGCTTCCTTCCACCACCCCATCCTGTTATGGTGTATACATGGCTATTAGGAATCGTTTGATCCCATGTTCGCTGCATAACCATTCAAATCTTGCAAAAATAAACTCCCCTCCACGATTGGTTTTCAAAGCTTTCGCTTTATAGCCAATTTCTGTTTTAGCATCTTGTTTGAATTCCTTGAAGGCCTTGTAAGCTTCATCCTTGGATTTTATTATTGGAACCCATGTAAGCCAGCTTAAACATCAAAAATCAGTAAAAAGTACATCTTACTTGATGGACTACTTAGTGTAATAGACATGCAAAGGTTAGTATGTATTAACTCTAATGGTTGTGATGCTTTATATAATGCTTTGGATGGGTATATTGATCTCCTTTGTTTCCGACAAAGAATGTATCACATAACTATGAATGGTGGTCATTCAAAGGAATTCCTTCTGCCATCTTTTCTCCATCAAGCTTGTTAAGTACATTTAAGTTTAGATTACCTAGACAAGCATGCCAAAGCCATGCTTTCTTCCTTAGTTTAGTAAGAAAACATATTGGTGGGCGATTTCGAGATTTACCTTGTAAAGTTGATTATTTGATCTTTTTATCTTCATAATGTGGCTCCTTTTCTTTCATATACATGCAAGATGTAATCTTTTATAATTCTTTTGCATCCTCCTTCATCAAATTGACCAAGGCTTAAGTTGTTATTATATAAATCTAGAATGTAAACATTTACAGGATCAGTTTTTGTCACTACATACTTGTTTTCTCTCAAACTCACTTAATCACACTTGATTTGATGATGCAAAATCTCTCTAAGAGTTGATAATAATATACTAAGTAACTAAGAACATAAGAAAATAATTTTCAAGGTACTTGTATATATTACTTCTCAACTCAAAGTATTACAAGACTCTTACAAGCATATTACATGAGTTACAATAAGAAATTATATATACTATCACCTACACTCGGATATACTTTGATACCAACTAGAAACCTATGACTAAAGAAAATAGTACATTGCTAAAGATAAGGTATCTTAGATAAAATATTATCTAAGATATGGTAGTCATGACATTTCCATGATTTGCCTTTTGTCACCAACTAAAGTTAGTAACTATACTAACTGATAAAGGATAAACAGTGAAATAAAGTATGATCAACTACATAGGAGTGGGAAAAGCACCATGCAGTATCTTAGAGATTTGCAATGGAGTGTCAGAGGACCATACTTATGTCCACTGGTTCATAGTAGGTTCTTCTGAAGGTTAACTGGCTTCGGAAGAACAAGTTCTTCCGAAGCCACTTATACTTTGGAAGAAGCTACTTCTTTTGAGGCTTGAGGCTTTCTTCAGGTCTTTATACTTCGGAAGTCATTGTCTTGCTTTCTTCTAACTGTTGAACTTTGGAAAAAACAAGACTTTGTATTCGGAAGTTGGAGTTTTCCTTTGGAAGCTTCTTCAGACATATGCTTCAGAAACTCAACATTTGCCTTCGGAAGAACTTCATTTGCCTTCGGAAGTTCTTCATCAGTAGTACCAAAATTATCTATGTGTTTGGTTTTGGTTGCACCAGCCTTACTTGATTCAAAAGATATGGGTCTCCATTTCTTCATCCAACTTGCTAAACAACTCTTGATTTTCCGGTCATGTGCTTACTTGCTCTATTGTGAAAGTACCACGTACCAACCTAACTCTTGTTTCGTTCATAAACAATCAAGAATACCATTTCTTTTGACACCATCATAAAGGTCTGATCATTATCTTCTTTTGCCAAATGTACTTCATCTTCGGTTCTTCTACGGGCTCTACAATCAGTTGTAAAATGACCATATCTATCACAATTATCATAAGACGGATGAAGCTATCCAAAACTTCAAATTTTATGTTGATCCCGATATGCTGAAATACTCAAGCACTAAAATGTTGTGTAATCAACTATTGTGTATATGATGATTCACTAGTCTATCGGTACCGAAGAGTAATCATATAATTTGGCTATGTCTAAGTTAAGGGAGTCTCTAGTTGTTCTTCAAGGTGGTGGAAAGCGAGATAATTCAAACTTTGTTGTATGGATGATGAAGGGTGGTGTTCTAAATCAATTTATAAAGTGTTACATTATTGATGTGAACACTCCATAGCATTAGTAGTGGGGATTAGGAACAATAGTGCACCACTAGTTGTAGTTCATGAGCTACAAGATGATCGTGATCGTACACTACTTGTTGTTTATGAGCCCTACACAAAACACATTGATAAATTGATGGAAAATACTATTCACTTTTTGTGCATCCTTATATGATTCTAAACTTAATTTATACACATCATAATGTAAATAATAGTACAAATATGTACATGTCATTCTCATTATCAATAAGAGAGCTATATCTTTAGAAAATAAGTGGGCATAGGTATGGCTAATGGTGGGCGTGGTCACCTAAAAGTGACCGAACACCATATATCTATGACTTGTATTTTTCTTTCTACACTGGTTGGGAATTGGTCAAGCAAGAAACTCCCTAACGAGAAGCAAATTAGGCATATGCATGCCTCTTGAAAGATGTATCTTGTGATAATCAATCTATGAAAGACATGCTCTTCAAGGCGCGATCATGCCACTTGAAGATAGTTTTTTTAGTTCTTGTTTTGCTTAGCTTCTTCTAAACCTTCACAATACACCATAACTGTTGGATATAGGATGTCCGACTAGTAATTAAAGTCAAACTCAATGTTAACTAACTCGGTATCCTAAGAGTTACATGTTGCTAAATGAAATAAAGGCCAAATGGTTTAATTATTAAACATTTAAGTTCATGTTTATGAGAAAATAATTATTTAATATTTAATTGTTGATTATTATATAATAAGTGGATTATTATTTGTGAAATAATGATAAAAGGAAATTTGTTATAATTTTAATAATAATAGTTATTGTTAACAATTAAAGTGTTAATTAACAGTTATTAAACTTGAGGGTTAATAAGAAAATAGTTTATTATTAAAAGGGTAATCGGATTCCAATAAGTTAAGGACTAAAGTGTAATAATTATTATTAAATATAAGGTTTAGGTTAAACCCTAGATACATTCACATGATTTTCAGTAATTGAGATAGCAATGTTGTTGTCAATGTGGATAGGAGTACTCATGAAGTTGAATCCATAGTCTATCATTTGGTTTTGAATCCATAGCAACTAAGCACAACAACTAGTAGCAGCAATGCATTCAGCTTCAACAGTAGATGTTGAAACATAGGATTGTTTCTTGCATTATCATGAGATAATCCTTCCACCAAGAAATTGACAACCTCCTGATGTTGATTTCTTGTTATTATGGTAGCCACCATAATCACTATCAGAATAGCCATAGAGATTGAAATTGTTATTTCTTGAATACCAGAGACCTAGCTTAGGCGCTCCGTTGAGGTATCTAAGAATTCTCTTGGCAGCAACTAGGTGTGTCACTTTTGGAGCAGCCTGATAGCATGCATAGATGAAAGTTATGAACATGATATTAGGTTTACTTGCTATGATATACATCAGAGAACCAATGATTGCCCTATATTGATGTTGATCAGTATCGTACCCCTTAGAGTCAGGATAAAGATTATGATTTCTGGGTATAGGTGTCTTGGATGGCTTACAATCTTTCATATCAAATCTTTCTAAAATGTCAAAGACATAATTAGATTGATTGATAAACCCGTCCTTCATTTGCTTCACTTGAATTCCAAGGAAAAAGTCTATTTTTTCCATGGAACTCATCTCAAATTTCTTCTTTATGATGCTCTCAAAGTCTTTGCATATTTGGTCATTTGAGGAACCAAATATGATGTCATCAACATAAACTTGTACGAGCAAAACGTCTTTCCCAGACTTCCTTATGAATAAGGTCTTGTAAATGGTACCTCTTGTGTAACCAATCTTCAGGAGAAACTGAGACAATGTCTCAACCACAGCCTAGGTGCTTAGTGCAGCCCATTAAGAGCTTTATCCAACTTGCACACATAGTTAGGGTGTTGTGGGCCTTCAAATCCTGGAGGCTAGCACACGTTGACTTCCTTATCTATATTCCTATATAAAAAGGCACACTTGACATCAAGTTGGTAGATAGTAAAATTCTTGGATGCAACATAAGCAAGAAAAATCCTTACTGCCTCAAGTCTTGGTGGTATGCGGTAGCTTCGTAATAAAGTCCATGGTGATATGCTCCGCTTCCACTCTGGTATATCCAACGGTTGGATCTTTCCATACGGCTTCTGGTGCTCGGCCTTCACTTGTAAACAAGTAAGGCACTTACTTACATACTCCGCTACATCGCATTTCATACTCGTCCACCAATAATCTTTCTTCATATCTTGATACATTTCCATGGCACCGGGATGGATAGAGTATCGAGTCTTATGAGCTTCATCATAATATTGCTATGTAGATCCCCAAAACAAGGAATTCACATTCGTCCGAATCGGGTTCCAACACCAAGTGTGTTTTCACCCAACTCCGCGACCGAACCTCTCATTCTTTCAGAGTTAAGATGATCTTCTTTCAACGCCTTATCTTGAAACTCTTTAACTTGCTTCATCACATCAGAGGTCATGACCAACTGGTAAGCCTTCACCCAGATTGGCTCGGGTCTCTCCTCTCAGCCAAGGGCATCCGCCACCACGTTGGCTTTGCCCGGATGGTAATGGATCTCGTAATCATAATCTTTTATGAGATCCAATCATCGCCTCTGCCTCATGTTCAAGTCTTTCAGCTCGAAGATGTACTTCAAACTCTTGTGGTTAGTGAATATGGTGCACTTCGTCCCGTAGAGGTAGTGCCTCCAAATTTTTAGCACAAAGACTGCAACTGCTAGCTCTAAGTCATGAGTAGGATAATTGACCTCATGAACTTTCAACTATCAGGATGCATAGGCTATAACCTTTCCCCTTTGAATCAACACACATCCCAACCCCGAGTAGGAAGCATCTGAATAGACCACGAAATCCTCGCTCCCTTCAGGTAAGACAAAACTAGAGCTTGAGTCAACCTCGCCTTTAACTCCTCAAAAGCCTTCTCATGATCTTGACCCAATACAAACTCCATATCTTTCCGGCTCAGCTTGGTTAGTAGAGAAGCGATCTTAGAGAAGTCTTAATAAATCTCCTATAATAGCCCGCCAAACCCAAGAAATTACGGATCTCAGATGGCGTCTTTGGAGACTTCCATTGCATCACCGCCTCCACCTTTGCCGGGTCCATCATAATCCCTTTGGAATTCACTACATGACCCAAAAACTAAACTTCGCGCAAGCAGAATGCACACTTGGAGAATTTAGCATACAACTTCTCTTTTCTCAATGTCTCCAACACATCCCGAATGTGATCGGCGTGCTCCTCTTCGCTCTTCGAATAAATTAGGATATCATCAATGAACACAATCACTGGTTTATCCAACATCGGCCGACACACTCGATTCATAAAGTCCATGAAAGTAGCTGGCGCGTTGGTTAAACCAAATGACATAATGAGAAACTCGTAGTGTCCATAACGCGTGCGAAAAGCTGTTTTAGGAATATCCTGCTCCTTCACCATCAACTGATGGTAACCAGATCAAAGGTCTATCGTCGAGAACCAACTGGCACCTTGGAGCTGATCAAACAGATCATCAGTTCTTGGAAAGGGGTATCGGTTCTTCACTGTCAACTTATTCAGCTCATGGTAGTCTATGCACATCCTCATACTACCGTCTTTCATTTTCACAATAAGACCTGAGCACCCCAAGGAGAGATACTCGGTCTAATAAACCCCTTATCAAGCAACTCCTATAGTTGCTCCATCAACTCCTTCATCTCATTCGGAGCCAACCGATATGGTGCCTTAGTAATAGGTTGGGCACCCGGTATCAGGTCAATCTAGAACTTGATCTCACGATCAGGTGGCACTCTTGGTAAGTCTTCAGGAAACACATCTGGAAAGTCACACACAACTCGTACATCATACAGTTATGGTGTTGGCGTATCCACATCCTTTACGTAGGCCAAGTAGGCACTACATCCACGCCTCATGCACTTTCCCGTCGTCGCCATCGAAATCATTTTCGGAATCGTAGTGACCCAATCATCGTAAACCGTCACCGAACTCTCGTCATGCATTGTCAATCGAATCATCTTCTTGCGAAACACAATGTTCGCCTCGTATTTCGCCAACCAATCCATTCCTAGGACTACATCGAACCCGCTTAAGGCCATCACAATAGGAAACTTGTGACCTTCTAATTCTACGTCACAACCTTCTATCATCTCAGAGATCTTGGTAGACTTACCTATGGTAGTTTCTACATCGAAGGGCTTATCTATAGTCCTACTATTAACAAGCAATTTAGCATAAAAAGTAGCAGAAATACAATTTTTACTAGCACTAAAATCAAATAACACAGAAGCTAGAGTTTGGTTTACTAGAAACGTACCAGACACAACATCGGGGTCCGTCCTAGCCTCCTCCTGCGTCATCGTGAACGCTCTGGCGCTCGCCCTATGCCCTTTGGTCCTAATCGTCTTCTTTCCTGCACTAGAAGTTTTAGCCCTCGGCTTCTTGCAGTACCCGTTCATGTGGCCCTCCTCGCCACAAGTATAGCACCTCCTTACCCCCGTAGTTTTTCGCCACAAATCTGGTCCTCCCATAGCGGAAACAAACATTGGTTCCCACTCTACATTCTCCAGCATGCTCTTGTCCATACTTATAACACCTCCTCGACCCCACACTGGATGTCACCACATGTCGGTCATCCACCTGTGCACCTTTGTTGCTTGGAGCGGCCCCGCCACGTCCCTTGGAGCGGCCCCGCCACGTCCGAACCGCTTCCCGTTCCATTTTCGGTCACCGCCACCCTTCTTGTTCACCTCAGTCACCACCACTTCATGCTCATCATACAATCTTCCTACCAAATCAACTGACGACCTAAACGTACTCAGCTGTGCGGCGATCAGGTGCCTGTGAATATCCGCCAGCAGCCCTTGGATGTATCTCTTGATCTTTCATGACAAAGGTGTCACTTGATCTAGCACCAGCCATGCCATCTCATTAAACTTCATGGTGTATTGCTGATGTGTCATGGTGCTCGCCTCGAGCTGCAGGAAGTCCCTCTCCACCTTATCCATCTCCCTATGAGGACAGAACTCCTCAATCACCAATTTCTTCAGCTCAGACCACCTCATTCTTCCAATCGCCCGACTACCCTCGGCTTGGACAATATTGTCCCACCAACACAGAGCCAAGTCCACAAACGAATGGGCAGCAAACTTCACCTTCTGGTCCTCTCGGCACTCGCTAATATCGAGTATAGCCTCCATCTCTCTCACCCATCGGTGAGCAGTGGTAGCAGTGCCATTACCATCAAAGGTAGGGGGCTTGCATCTTTGAAATGACCCGTAGTTGCAGCGTCATGCCGCCTCCAGTGTAGACTCGTCTTCCTCCTCCTCATTCTCGAAGAAAACCGACTCAGTCTTCGGTCGCTCCCATCCTCCCGAGTACATGTTCCTCTCCCTTCTATCTTCTTCCCGCATAGCCTTTATCACTTTTATCACCACGGACGGTAGGATCGTCTGCATGACCTGATGCACTTCCTCCACAACAGCCTCTTTCACTGAGGCTCTCAAGTTAGCACTCGCGTCCCCAGCCTCCGGACGAGGGGACTCGAGTTTTTGATGAACCACCTCTTCAGCTCTAGGCCTTCCTCTTATGACCTGTGGTTCAGCACCATGTCCACCATGACCTCCACCACGTGAAACCTTTGACGATCTTCCACCGGCCATCCTCTAAACACACTATAGATTCAAACACTAACACAGTCATTCAAGGGAATAGCTCAGTTTATGTCAAGTATAGTAAGTCCCTAATTACAGTGGCAAGTTGTGATTAGCCACTGACTTTACTCTTCATACCCCAAGCATTTCCTATCCTGACTACATCAGTATCTAAATCTACTAACAACACATAAACCACATAACATGTGCATATAATGCCAGTTAAACATTAAAGAAAACACCTGATGCCATGCAACTACTCGGAGTGGCATCCCTTCCCTTTCCATCACATTTTCAGTTTAAGTTTAGGTTTCTTTTGAAAATTTACCCGGTTCACTTAAACTTTGGCTCTATACCAACTTGTAAGACCCTGTTCCCGAGACGCTCACAGCTGGTCAATCATCACACATTAAACTTATAATTACATTAACTTTGATAAAACATTGCAACGGAAATATTAATACAACATTCCATTATAATTGCTTTTGCAAAATAATACAACATTCATTACAAAACATTGTTTGTTCGCATCACAATGCAAAAACAATATACAAAAGAATGCCATCCAAAATGAGCCAAGTAGCCGCCACGTGCCATCCTCGGCAACAATTACCTGCCAAGTGGAAACATATAAAAGTCAGTGTTGCTGAGTGAGTTCTAGTTTTAAAATAAAATACTTTACTTTCTTTCAAACCCATTCTATACTTTCGTGCTTGATCACACATCATACGTACACATAGATAATATCATTATTATCTTCCTTTACTATTCATCAATTTCTTTCATTACTTCTTTCTGGATCAGTGTCATCAGCTATACCCCAAACGTATGCACAAAGCAGGCACTGGGCCGAATATCATAAATGACTTCCATAACACACATAGCCTGACACCAGCATCAGAGCAAGCGACAAAGATCCCAACTGTATACTACACCCCAAACGTATGCACAAAGCGGGTACTGGGCTGAAGATCATAAATGACTTTCATAACGCACATAGCTTGGCACCAGCACCGGGGTGAGTATCCACTATAATCCATGTACTATACAACTGGTCAGTCATAAAGACTAAACCCCTGTGTGTATCCTTATGGGTTAGCTAAACCACACACAGTTAAGCTTACGACATTTTAGAGTCGTGCACCTCCGTACATTTTTCTTGCAAGCCTTTCTTTACTTTCACTTTCATTAGTGCATGCATTTTATCATT
This sequence comes from Flaveria trinervia, assembly GCA_025506515.1. Lineage (NCBI taxonomy): Eukaryota > Viridiplantae > Streptophyta > Magnoliopsida > Asterales > Asteraceae > Flaveria > Flaveria trinervia. The sequence continues at coordinate 24,426,063 of CM046453.1, read as the reverse complement.
ATGTTCCTCTTTTCATTATCTTTAGCTTTACGTTACATAATACTTTAACATTTCTTTCAAAACTATAACACGCAAAGCCATGGAAAATAAACATACATAACAGGGAAACTAAACATGACCATACAAACATCACTATACAAGGCATCATCATACATGACATGACAATCATCATACATGACATAACAATCATCATACATGCCATAACATAGCCCATACATCATCAAAAGTCAACTTACTTCACCTCCCGGAACATCCCAAGTTAAAGCCTACATTTCACTTTTTCCTTAAAAATTAGAAAAATAATATAAGTCTTAGGCGCATGGGCACTATTAAGGCGCATGGCCTTCTGGGTGCATAGGGAACACTTAGGCGCATTGGGAACTTTCAGGTGCATGGGCACTATTGGGGCGCATGAGCAACACTTAGCCATTCTTGGCAAATTCTTGGCGCATGGGCACTATGCAGGCGCATGGAAATCCTGGGCGCATGGACACTTAGTCAATTTCAGCCTTTTTTAGGAGCATGGCTACTATTTAGGCGCATGAACTTTGGGTGCATGGGAACACTTAGACAGTTTATACCGTTGGGCGCATCGGCCACTGTTTAGGCGCATGGGCCATTGTTTAGGCGCATGGGCAGTCTATTCACACTTAAACAACTTAATTCAGTCCCCAATCATCTTTTAACATGTTCTAAGCTTAAATTTTACATTCTAAGCCATAGAAACACATTCATAACATCATCAGAACACCTACATCGCCCAAATCAAAACCCACCCGTAGCACACACACATATACATACGGGTAAAAACCTATTTTTATAAAAACATTCACACATGTATTTCTAACCCCAAATTAGCTTAAAACAAGTAAAAATATGGTTCTAGAACTCACCTTAGCAGCTCTTGGTTATGACTTCTTCAAAACCCGTTTGCAAATTGAATTCTACAACCTAGAAACCCACCAAACACACAAAACCGAACACACAAACACACATAAGCATACAACCGAGGCTAAGGCCATTTAAGAACATCATAAAACCATGAATTCTTACTTTGAATTCGAATTTCTGCTCTTGTTCTTCTTCAAACCCGAGCTCTGCTCTTTCTCTCTCTAGAAATATCCGAAAGATATGGTGTTGTACGTGAAGTGGGCGGCCATGCTCACTTTTACACCAACTTTTGAAACATTTTGTCCTTTTGACACTTTTAACCCCTCTACTTGGGTTTTATAGCTTTTCTCTCTTTTTCTTCACCTTTATTCTTTCTTTCATAACTTTAAAAAAATAACCGGGTGTTACAGTACTTGACCGGATGGTAGTGGACATAGGTTCCAAACCTTTTTTCATGTGGATTGAAGCAATTCCTCTTACGTTGATTCAACTCAGCTACTATCCTTTAAGACATCTTCTACTTCTTGGTTCAATTTGGGATAAGAAGCATGAGTACAAGCAGACATTCCTATTATGAGTTTGTCCCCTTGTTCTCACGCCCTCAGAGACATCTTTAGTGATGTTCTTAGCTAGATGAGTGTTATGAATTTTGAGCCTTGGGATCACATCCAATTGTAGAGATATATCCAAGTTGGACATGTTTAGCTTAGGAACTTGAACACTTGGACGAGCTGTTGTTTCAAACTCATTCAATGAGGAATGATTGAATGAACAAGAAACAACATCAATTTCAGTAAGTTGTGATGCAACATTAACAGTTGCATGTTCCTTCAAATGCTACTTCCATCAGCTTGGTGTTATGTAGTGTCACCAGATGAGTTTTGAGGCTCACTAGTTTGACAACTTGTTGAAGCTCCACTATCTCTTGAGATAGTTATACTGTCAGATTTAACAATAGTGGGAGCTTGATTCTCAACAACTCTTGGAGACCTTGGAATAGGTCTGGTAACTCAAACAGTTGTTCATTATCAGAATCACTTTGAGCATCTGTTCCAGCTAACACATTCTCACAAGAAGGTTTAAAATAATTTAGAAACAATTCTAAATCAAAGATATGATCAAGGCCACTCCCCCTAACAAAAGTTGTGTGCTCATTAACAACAATGTTGGATGATTTTTCAAATTGTTGATTTTTGTTATTGTAAACTCTATAAGCAATAGAGTTTGTGGAATATCCAACAAAGATAGTATCATTCAACTTTTTAGCAAATTTTGCCAAATTGTCTTTTGTGTTAAGTATGGTACACCTGCTGCCAAATGACCTTAGAAAGCCAATGAATGGTGGCCTCTTGTTCCATAGCTCATAAAGGGTTTTTCCATGTGGCTTATCTACAAGAACTCTGTTTTACACATAGCATGTAGTGTTGACTGCCTCTGCCCAAAATGTTAGAGGCAGCTTTGAATCAGCTAACATAGTTCGAGCAGCCTCAATAAGTGCCATGTTCCTCCTCTTAGCAACACCATTTTGTTGAGGAGTTCTGGGAGCACTATATTGTCTGGCAATCCCTTTTGAGCTACAGAATTAGTCAAGAACTTGATTCTTAAACTTAGTCCCTTGATCGCTTCTAATTATTCTAACCTTGTGATCAATTTTATTTTCTGTTTTAAGAATCAATGACTTAAAGTTTGAGTGGCTTCATCTTTGGTTCTTTAAAATAATACCCATGTAAATCTTGTAAAATCATCAATAATCATAAGGCAGTATGATTTCCTATAAATGCTCATTATACTTGTGGGACCAAATAGATCCATGTGAAGTGTAATGGAGTGGTGGTAGAGTTAAAAACTTTGGATTTATGAGTGATCTATGTTGCTTTCCTTTCAGACATGCAACACAGTTATCTTTGCTATAAAATTCCTTTTTAGGCAAACCATATACCAAGTTATTTTTAAACAATTTGTTCATGGTTTTAAAATTGAAATGACGTATACATTTATGCCATAGTGTTGACTCATAACCATCAGCTTTGAAAAGAAAGCATGGCACATCACCTAGTGGGGAAGTATTGTTTATATCTAACTCGTACATAGCCCCTTTCCTGGGAGATCTGAGAAGCACCAATTCCTAAGGAATTGTCATCCTGGGTTTGAGGATAATGCACTCATATTTTGTGAAAATCATTGGTGCTTTTGATCACAAAACTAAAAACACTTAGTAAATTGTGTTCAAGCTATTTGATAAAGTGAACTTTGTCGACTCTTAACTTGTCGTTGGATACATTTCCTCTACCAGAAATGTACCCTCCAGCCTCACCTCCAAATTGAATAGGACCTCCATCAAAATGTTCAAATTGTTGAAGAAGAGATCTGTTCCTTGTCATGTGCCCGGAACATCCACTGTCTACAATCCACACATTGTTATTCTTCTTATATGGATGTCCCTGCACATAAGGTGAAGAAAGTTAGTTGTTAATCGAAACCCAAGCCTTATTGGTCTTAGGTTTTTCCAATGATGAGGATTTTATTGAACCAAAATGTATGCATGGGGTTCAATAGATATTTAAGAAGAGCTTTGGGCTACATCATCTTCTTTGATCTACCATTGCATCCCTTGGCTGATCAGTGAAGATGAGCTTGTTGAAGCTTGAGCAGCATGGCATTCTTTCGAAACATCACTCTTTTTGGAAGAAGCCTTCACCACCCTTTTCTTTCGAATCAGTCTTCTTCTTGGAAGGTTTCTATTAGGATCTTGTATTCAAACGAAATACAAACTAATTAACATGTAGACCAACTAAATAGTGCGGAATCCTATTTGATTGGCGATCCAATCAGTGAGAACGCACGTAGAAACAATAAGATATTGTATCTAACGTGAAAAATCGATTGGGAATCGATCAGCAACGTTCTGTGAACTTGGAGTACGAACTTCGTGGCTTCTGGATGGCTAGGGTACGTCTGGAATTGAATAGGAATGAATGCTCGTTAATTGTTACGTTTTTCCACAAATAAGTGGTATTTATAGGTTAAGGTTGCTCATTCGGGCGACTGAACCATTAGCATGGTTCAGTCATGCGATTGATCCATGAGTTTGATCCATTCGCACGACAGAGCTTTCAGTCGTGCGACTGAGTTAGATGCATGAAGTTGTTCAGGCGTATGGACTATTTAGGCGCATGAACACTTAGTCGCATGGCCATTCGGACACATGAGAACTTCACTTCACTAAGTTTGAGTGTATTTAACATTATAACATTATGCATAACACTTCAAACAATCACAAACCTATATAATTACGTCAATATGCGTTAATCAACTAATTAATGAAATATTTAAACATTATAAACACAACCAAATATTTGTATTTCATTAAGTACCCAATAGTTACATAAGTGTAAGACATATTACATTCAGATCAGGATCTAGGTACATATATGTATCAACAGTTTCAAGGGAGCTTACTTGTTCTTTTGAACTTTCTTGGCTTTAACTTCCGAAGCTATTTTCCCTTTGGAAGAATGAATTTCTTCCGAAAGAAACTTTCCTTCGAAAACAAGCTTTCCTTTCTTCATCACTTGAACCATGTGGTAAGGTCCAAATGTGAAACCCTCCTTGACTTCTTCTTTCTTAACATTATTTGCATAATGTGTGCTAGCAGGATTATAGTAACAATCTTTGCCATGTGGTTTTGCAGACCACACATTATGCATGCAATGTTAACTTTTTAGGAACTTGAGGTTTGCTGCTTCTTGTTATTCTTTTTTTCATCAGCAGTCTTTCCCTTTAACGTCTGATCCTTTTGTAGGACAGGTGTACTGGTATTACACACTTTTCCTGAATTAGAGTTTCCTACCACCTGAAATCCAGCTAAAATGAACACACCCTCTACTTTGGGTCCATTTTTAGCTTGGACTCAGCCACTTTCTTAGCAGTTTTTCTTGCTGCCTTAGCCCTATTTATTCTAGCTTTGGTGGTTAAGGGTTGATCATCACTAGCAAGAGAGGTCGGTTTTCCTGGTTCTTCCCTGTGATGGTCTCCAGAGTTGCATCACTCTTTGACTTATAAGAAGATGGGTCAGCAGTTGGAACCTTTTGCTCTTCAGTTCCACATCTTGGTTGACTAATAGACTCATAAGAATGTGGTGGAGCAATTTTATTAGTTTGCAACCCACCTTTGTTTTGATAACAAAGCTTTAAGTGAGAGGATGATGAAAGAATGGCTTGGAAGTTTTGCTTAGAGATAGCATACTTCCTTGCTTGAGCCTTTCTGACAAGCTAGGCTTGAGCCTCAATCAATTTGGATATCAATCTTTGATTTGAGTCTTGTAGTTGGTATGTTCATGTTTTAATAAGGACACGATTTTCTCTAACTCTTCAATTCTCTTTTGATAGTCAGATTCAACCCTTTTAAAATCAGATTTTAAAATGTTTAAAGATTCAATATCAGATTTGATTTTCATATTGTAGTCTTAATATAACTTAACTTTAGCAATACAAGTTAGAGTACAAGGTGTTCATATACCTTGCTGTTGTCAGTTCCAGTCATCAATGCTTGAGTAAGAGTCACCTCTTGTACCATGAAGCTCCAGTCAACTTCTTGAACCACAACAGTTGTTTCAGTTGACTTCTCGGAAGCTTTAGGTGTAGTGGGATATGTGGAGGCTTGAGAGGTTCCCGGATTGGATTTGGGAGCCTTGCATTCCCTCGCAAAGTGACCAAGTTGGTTGTAAATGTAACATTTTTCCATTGTCTTGTCAAACCCAAACTTCCTGTTAGTTAGGTTCTGGGGGGAAACTGCCTTCCAATTCTTTTGAAGAACTTCTTTGCTCTGTAAGTAAACTGAGCCATCTGTTGGACAAAGTCCACATATTCCACGTCATTTAGGCTGAAGCACTCTAGATCATCAAGGCAATACTAAAAGTCACTTGAGTGTCCATTTCCTGAGACAAAGGCACAACTATCCTGAAAAGAACTTGGGTGAGCCTTTTGAGACCTTGGAGTCTCAGGGGATATGGTGTATGGCCTAGAAGAATAGGATGGTTGCTGGGAATAGGTCAGGTACTATTAAGGTTGGGGATCCCTGAGCCTTTAACAACCATTAAAGTGTTGCTAGCAGAAAGGCTTGACAGTCTGGTCAATTGGTGGCCTCTCTTGTTCTCTATCTCTACACGATATCCATCAAGGATACCATATGGTTTGGTCATGGTGAGGGAGTTCAAGTTTTTTGTCCTTTTGATAGAGACACGGTAGAACGTCCACTTATTTAGGAGTGCATTCATGAATTTTCTTGAGAGATCTCTCAACTCAATGGTAATTCCGACAGACTGAAGGGAGAAAATAAGATCCATGTACCTAAAGTATTGTTGGCCGAGGGTCTTTTCCAGCAATATAGGTGAAGTTTTCTAACTATTGCTTCAATGAATCCTTCTTGGAGTCATTCGAGCTAGAGTACATCTGGGACAAGGCATCAAACAGTTATTTGGCTGACTTGCAATGCTCAAAATCCAACATGATGGAGTTTGTATTGTAGTCATCAGAAAAGTCATGGTGTTGCTATCAATGTCCCGTTTTTTTGCGGTCATCATCAGAGTAATATTCTACAGCCTTTTCTAGCATAGCACCGTTTCTCTCTGGTGTTGCAACCTTTGGTCTGTAAGACCATTAATGATATATTGCCACATTTTGCCATCTTGGTAACCTGATGAAGCCTTCAATATGTGTGCTCCATGATATGAAGTATTCAGGGGTGATGATGGATGCTTTGATCATCGTCCCCATCTCAACTTCATACTTTTGGTTTGTTGGACCAAAAGAACCAATGAGCCTGATCAGAGAAACCTCTAAGTCCCACAGGACATCACAACAGCTGAAGAAGACCTGATCAGCTGTTCTACAAAGTCTGAAGAATACAACTGCTGAAGTATTTCTGAAGTACTGAAGACAAAGACTGAGACAACAGCTGAAGATCTAAAGTCTGAAGACTTCACAAGTACTGAAGACAAAGACTGAAGATCAACAGCTGAAAGACAAAGTCTGATGTTCAAGTACTGAAGACATCACCTGATGTTAACAGCTGATGACAACAGCTGAAGAGGGCTTCTTCAGTTGTTGTGATGGTTTTTCTTCATCAGTAGTTTTCTTTTCCTTTCAGTAGTTTGTTTACTTTTCTTTTCAGTACTTGTAAACAACTGAAGAGGTGTTCTTCAGTTGTTGTAGTATCAGTAGTTTTATGTTTTTCAGTAGTTGTAAATAAGATGTTTAACACTTAGGAACATTTGTAAGAGATGTCAGTTGTTGACATCTTCAGTAGTTGTTAAACATCAGTAGTTATAAAACGGTACATGTCACTTTCAAGTGACATCAGCCTACGTCACTCTTTCCTTTATAAGGAAGGATGACTCACCTGTAATCGTGCCTTGAGGCCGACAATCTTAATGCAATATTCCTTTTGTCGGATATTTCTCTCTCTATAACAAAATTCTTTTATCGTTTTATATCGAATGTTCTTGCTTGAATTTGTCTAATTCTGAGCTATTCCGCTGCTATATCTGTTCAATCGATTAAACCAATAGGCTGAGATCCTAACAAATGGTATCAGAGCAGGTTAATCATTGATCGATCTAACAATTGATCATTGAAACTGTTCAATCGCTCTAAGTTTAATCGAATTAGCAAATTCGCAAGGATCTGTTATAGAGATTGAGAGTGTATCGCTTCTGGCCGTTTTATTTGAGGTTCTGTGTGGTTTTGAGCTAAATTTATTATGATTTTACTTGAATCTGTCTGATTTTCCACAATGACTACTTCTTCTAATGATCCTTTCAATACTGGATCCTCTACCAAGCCTCCGATCTTGGTGAGGATGAGTATAACATTTGGCAGAGAAGATTGCTCCATCACCTGTCTGTCAATAGCTCAGGTTGTTGGACATCTGTGGTACATGGACCACATAAGCCAATGGTGAATGATCCGGAAACAAACCAGTTGGTTCCAAAGAAGAAGGAGCAATACTCCGATGAGGACAAGAAGTTGTTTGAAATCGATGCAAAAGCCCATGGAATTTTGGCTATGGCTATTCCTAATGAGATTTACTCTGGGCTTCTGCATTGTGAGTCTGCTCATGACCTCTGGAAAGCCATCAAAGAACAATTTGGTGGTACTGATGAGGTTTTAGCAAACAACAGGAAATCCTCGCCCAACAATATGAGACTTTCTCTCATAGAAAGGGTGAGACTCTGACTCAACAATTTGAGCGGTTTTCATGTTTAATCTCTGAATTGAAAATGGTTAAACATGAGTATACCAGGAGTCAGATGAACCAATAGATTCCTAAGATCACTGCCTGAGAGATGGAACACATATACCATTGTTCTACGCTCAAATGCTGATGTTGATCGCCTATCTCTCACCCAACTTCATGGGAAACTGCTTACATTTGAGAGAGAGATAGAGCAGAAAAGGAAATTGGTTTCATCTGGCAAGCTTACTGAGGATTTTGTCCAAGGGAACACTGCCCTGATTGGACATCAAGAGTCAGAATATGCGTCATCTGAAAGCCAGTATGATGAGCATATTGATTTCTCTACAAACACTTCTGAGCCTGCCTTTGTGAGTGTTGATAGTTATTCTGCTGGTAGTAATAGTGACAATCTATGTTTCATCATGGATGATCTCAAGGGGATTGCTGATGATGACTTAGAAGAGATGGATATTTTGAGCCAAATGGCCTTGATAAATATCAGATCTCAGAAGTTCTACAAAAGAACTGGAAGAAATTCCCAGGACTCTCTGGCAAAACCAAAGTTGGTTTTGACAAGAGTAAGTTGAAGTGCCATAAATGCCACAGGCTTGGACACTTTGCAAGAGAATGTAGATCATCTGGATCTAACTCTCCTGCACCTTTTGTGACTTTCCCTGGCAATAGTCAACAAAACAGAGGGCACAACCTGTCAATTCTGGTTATCATCATCAACCACAATCTCCTGCATATTTTGTTCCACAGGGGCCAATGCCATATCCATACCCCTGCTATTACATGCCACAACCAGGCCAGGTTCAAGCACCCACTGCTCAGCAACCACATGCACTCCCTGAGCCTCACCATCCCAATCTCATCAACCTAATCAACCTCAACAACACAGCTTCTTCACACCAGGAGTTGTTGACTAGAGCAGTTTACCAGATGATGTGTCTGGTAATGAACAACTGTTCTCAGGTGCTGGTCAACATGGTGGTGAGCATCCTTTTGGAAATCTAGCTCTAATGACTTTGGAATCCTCTGATGGATCATCTTCAAGTACCTCTTCAACAAGGTATCACAGGTATCCTCTGAGGCTAAGGCCAAATTATGTTCTGAAACTTGCATAGCAGCATTTGCCTCTATTAGAGAAGCAAATGTGGCTTTAATCAATAAAAATGTAGAGCTAGAACAAATAATTTCCAAAAATAAGCTGAGTTTGAGTCTGTGCTGAAGAGAAAACTGATGAGATTTATAAATTAAAATGCCAAATCTCTGATGATAAGGCTAGGGAGGATGTACTCTTAGAGAAGTACAAAGACCTCAAAGATACTCTTGCTGTCACCCAGGTAGAGTGTGATCGATGGGTACAATCTTGCAAGGGCTTTGAAATGCTTCTTAGTAAGCAACAGCTTCCAATGTGAAGTTTGGAATTGGTTATAATCACACTGCTCCTCCTACAGATTTTGCTTCAAGAGCAGGAGTAGAATCTGATGGAGAAAGTAATGACCAATCCACTTCATCATGTGATTCACTACTTGATAAAGCACCATCAGTAGTTGAAGTCAGTAGTAATCCCTCTGTGAACCTATCAGCTGATATTGATGGTTCAACTGCTGACACACATGATCAATGAGTTGATCAACCCAAGTGTTATCCCTAGAAGTACTGAAGGTACTGGAGAGCAGGGGATAACTCTGGAGTTCAAATCCCAATGACTGACAGCACTGAAGAGAAGAAAACTGTCAGTGGGAAGGATTTGAAGCCTACTAAGGACGTTGACAAGAAGGCAAAAAGTGCTTCTAAACTGCTGAAGAGCAAGTCTTCAGTAGTTTCATCTTCTTCAGTTGATGATCAACAGAAGATGAAGAAGAAACCATGTGAAATATGTGGTCTATTCAATCATCTCACAGATGATTGTTGGTACAAAAAGGGATCCAAACTCAACAAAAGGAGAAAATTAAAGAAAACTTGGCTAAAATGAAAACTGAGTTTGAGTCCAAGTTTGTACCAGCAACATCAAATCCTGTTACTCCTATGTCCAAAAAGAAATCTAAAAGGGAAGGAGTGCAACAGGCAACAGCTGAGGTTGCTCAAAAGAAGATGGTGCAACACAAGAACTCATCATCAAACACCAATACCAAAGTGTCTGAAGAGCTGAAAGCTCTTTCCCAGAATCAGACACAGCTGGTAATGATGGTTCAACATCTGTTGGGAAGAGTTAACCAACTTGATGGCCCTGTGTTGAAACCCCAGAAAAGGAGATCCAAGCCAAAGGATTCCTCTTCTACACCATCTCCTTCACCTCAAGCTGTTGTGCCCATAAACCTGTTAGTTTACCATCTATTGATGAGACCAGGCCCAAAACCAAAAAGGTTTGGGTCTCCAAAACTAACTGATTGTTATTTATGCAGGTCTCTTCAACATGCAAAAGTAGCATCTGGTATGTAGACAGTGGGGGATCTATGCATATGTCTGGGAACAACTCACTTCTTAATGACTACTCTACAGGAAGGAAGGGTTTTGTTTCCTTTGGCAATGATGCAAGAGGTTACATCATCGGGAAGGGCTTTGTTTCCAATGGGGAAATAAGGTTTGATGATGTCAACCATGTGGAAAATCTCAAGTATAACCTCTTGAGTGTCAGTCAATTGTGTGACAAAGGCCATGTTGCCTTTTCACAAGCCAGAACTGCAGGATTCTGTCATCCAAGTTCTGAGTTTGATTGACAAGGTATTGGATGCTCACACTCTCCTGAAGGCCAACAAGACAGGAAGAGTGTATGCCTTAGATCTTTCCAAGAAAATAGATCTCAAAGGCCATCCTTGCCTATTTTCCAAGGCCTCTCCTCAAGAATCTAATCTATGGCATAGAAGGCTGGGACATGTTAACTTCAAGAACATGAATCAGCTGATACACCATAGTTTAGTAAGGGGAATGCCTATGAAGGAGTTCAAGTGTGAAAACAACTGCACTGCTTGTTTGAAAGGAAAACATCACAAGGTTTCATTTCCACCTATTGAAGAACCAAAGTCCACTGCCTGCTTACAACTTCTTCACATGGATCTCTTTGGTCCTGTGAGAGTGATGAGCATGGCAAAGAAGAAATTCTGTCTGGTAATTGTGGATGATTACTCCAGATTTGTATGGACTTTCTTTCTACATTCAAAGGATGAAGCTGCACAGAAGATCATAAACTTTGTGTTGTATGCTGAGAAGCAGTATTCCCTCTCAGTCAAGTGTATTAGAAGTGACAATGGAACAGAATTCAGGAACAATACACTTGATGAGTTCTACCTTTCCAAGGGAATAAAGAGGCAGTTTAGTATTCCAAGAACTCCTGAACAGAATGGAGTTGTGGAGAGAAAGAACAGGACCCTCATTGAAGCTGCAAGGTCTATGTTAGCTGATTCTGGACTGCCATTGACCTTTTGGGCTGAAGCTGTCAACACAGCATGCTATGTGCAGAATAGAGTGCTAATAAATCAGAGGTTGATAAAGACTCCATATGAAGTTCCATCACTTGGCCCCTCTAATTTCATTCTTTAGAGCATTTGGGTGTCCCTGTTTCATTCTCAACACAAAGGATCAGCTCCAGAAATTTGATCCTAAGGTGGATGCAGGGTACTTTGTTGGTTATTCATCAACTTGCAAGGCATACAGAGTCTTCAACTGCAGACAAAGATGGTTGAAGAGACTCTACATGTCAAGTTCAATGAATCTCCAAAGGACAAGATTCCACAAGCCCTGTGGAGCTCTTTGATTTGACATACTGCAATATGTTCCTTATCAATCTCTGTTGTTGCTCCTGTCAACAGTTCACCACCTGGTGTTACTGCTGAAGATGATGATGATAGTAGTAATCACCTCTTCAGGTTTAGTGACCAACTGCCTGAGTCCTCTAAACCTGATGCTCCTGTAGCTCCAGCAGCACCATCCACAACAAATGCTGATGAGATTTCTGCATCCTCAACTTCATTTGAGTTGCCACCATCTTCATGGTTTCAAGAATCTGCATCAACATCTGCTGCTGCTGAAGGTCCTAAAAACTTGCACAGATTTGATTGTTTACCAAGAGCTGAAAAATCACCCAATGACTCAAATCCTTGGTGATATCAATGCTGGTGTTTCAACCAGAAGCCAGTTGTCCAATTTTTGCTTCTATGCTCTCTTCATCAGTCAGCTAGAGCCAAGAACTATCATGTAGCTTTAGAGACAATGGATGGGTTGAAGCCATGCAGCTTGAGCTTCTTCAGTTCAAGAAACAGCAAGTGTGGGAGCTTGTTCCTCTACCCCCAGGTAAGTGTGCAATAGGCACTAAATGTGTGTTTAGGAATAAAACTGATGAAAATGGGCTAATTGTTAAGAACAAGGCCAGACTGGTTGTGTAGGGTTTGCACAAGAAAAGGTATTGATTATGATGAAACCTTTGCCCCTGTACCAGACTGGAGGCAATTAGATTGTTTTTAGCCTATGCTGCACTTCACAATCTTAAAGTTTTTCAAATGGATGTCAAAAGTGCTTTTCTATATGGTACAATAAAAGAAGAAGTTTATGTGTGTCAACCACCAGGCTTTGAGGATAATAAGCACCCAGAATGGGTATATAAGCTTGATAAAGCTCTTTATGGGTTGAAACAAGCACCTAGAGCCTGGTATGAGACCTTATCAAACTTTCTTCTACAGAGAATTTCACTAGAGGCTCCATAGATAAAACTTTATTTATTAAGAAGGTGGATCAGCATAAGCTACTTGTTCAAATTTATGTTGATGATATTATATTTGCATCCTCTGATCCCTAGTTGTGTGATGATTTTACAACTTAATGCAAAGAAGTTTGAAATGAGTGCAATGGGAGAATTACAGTTCTTTCTAGGCTTGCAAATCAATAAAAAGCTGATGGAATTTTCATTCATCAATCTAAATATACAAAAGATCTTTAAATAAGTTTGATTTACAAAACTGTAAGCCCTGTTCTACTCCCATGTGCAACACCACACAATTGGATATTGATCAGAAAGGTAAAGCTGTTGATGAAACGCTTTACAGATGTATGATTGGGTCCTTGATGTATTTAACAGCTTCTAGACCAATATTATGTTTGCTACATGTGTTTGTGCTAGATTTCAGGCTGCACCTAAGGAGTCTCATCTGATTGCAGTCAAGAGGATCTTTAGATATTTGCAAGGTACATAATCTCTAGGTTTATGGTATTCCACTGGACTCTTGCAAATTAGTTGCTTTCTCTGATAGTGACTATGCAGGGTGTAAGTTGACCAGGAAATCAACTTCTGGTGGATGTCAATTCCTAGGCAACTGTTTGATTTCTTGGCAGAGTAAAACAAACATCTGTTGCTACATCCACTGCTGAAGCCGAGTACATTGCTGCTGCAAGTTGTACATCCCAAGTACTCTGGCTTCAGAATCAACTTTTGGATTATGGCATTACATAGACTAAGACTCCGTTATTAATGGATAGTGCTTCAGCTCTTTGCATTGTGAAAAATCCAGTCCAGCACTCTAGGACCAAACATATAGAAATTAGACATCATTTTATAAGAGATTGTTTTGAAAAGGGTCTAATTAATCCTATGTTTGTGCCTAGTGCTGATGAGCTTGCAGACATTTTTACTAAGCCTTTGGATAGTTCAACTTTCCACAACCTGGTGAAGGCTTGGTATGCTGCAGCTAGAATAAGTGACAACTATGATGATCTCAGTAATTACTAATGATCATTGGTAACCATGTCACATATAAGTACTGATGAGTTATTTTACCCTCAGTAGTTTTTATAACTACTGAAGGCTAAATGCTTTAAGTACTGTACTTTATCTGTTCTAAACTACTGATGTAGTTACAACTACTGAAATCAGTAGAACAGATAAGTACTGATGTCCTATGAAACAACTGAAAACAGCAAAAAAGCTGATGAGTACGTGTTGAGGACAGTATGAAAGCTGAAAGGCTATGAATTGACGACACTACTGATGAGTACATCTCTTCAGTAGTTCACAAACTGCTGTTTCTTCATAAACACTGAAGCAATACCATGTCTTCAGTAGTTTCACAACTACTGATGACTAACACCAAGTCTTCAGTTGTTTACAACAACTGATGGCAAAACCACGGTCTTCAGTAGTTTCACAACTACTGATGACTAATACCAAGTCCTCAGTTGTTTTCAACATCTGAAGTCCAACTTGTCTTCAGTAGTTTTTAAAACTACTGATGCCTAAATCAGAGACTTCAGTTGTTTCAACGTCTGATTGTAAACACCATGTCTTCAGTTTTTTATAACTGCTGACCACACCAATACCATCAGTCGTTTCAAACCTCTGAAAGTTAATACCACGTCATCAGTTATTTCAAATACTGATGACTAACACCAAAACCTTCAGTCGTTTCATAACCCGTACCCTATATATACCTGATCCCTCTTTCAGAGTTTTTCATTCTTTCACGACCTAAAATTTCAAAAGCTCTGAAAACCTTTCACCTTCATTAATGGCGACCATGCAACTCAAGCCTCGACACAACTGTGTCGCGTACCTCACTAAATCGCCCTTCTGGACCAAATTCGATAATGCTATAGATCTTATGGTCCAATCACCACTGGAAACGGCTTTCCTCCTAAATCCAATCATTTATGCCGATTCGCTACATCAGTTTTGGACGAATGCAACTGTTAATGGAGAATCTATCCATTCGTCCATCAACTCTCATACGGTGGTCATCTCTACTGCTACCATCCGCCAGATACTACTGTTAGATGATGCTGCCTACCCTGTTGGATATCCTAAGCGCCAACTTGATCTTTCATTTGGACACATGGATATCAAGGCGATCTTAGTGCTTCGACAATCCTGAAGAAACATTTTCCAGATGCTGAACGCTTGATATTTCATATGGTAAATGTTTGCCTGGCCCCGAAGACTTCTTCTTGGATCAACTGTCTTCCAGATGGCAACAGGTACTGTTCTCTATCCTTGAACAAGAACCACTAAACTTTTCTGAAATAATTTTTCTTGAAATCAAGGATATGGCCACAAAACCACTTTCTAACCGTTGGATACTATATCCTCGGTTTATAATGGCCATAAGAGAATCAGCTTTCTGCTGAGGGACTAGTTGGTCTAGGAGTCCCTGCTTTGGCTGTATTGCCGGAGGTATACTCCCGACACAACACTGACCAAACTCTTAAACAGGCTGCCAAGCTGCGCAAACCCACGCAGCTGGAACCCACATCTCCACTTCCACATCCAAAGTCCCCTCCAAACCCACAAAGAAGAAGCCTAAGAAGGCTACTCAGGGAGTTGAGTCCCCTGAGGATGCTCCTGCTGCACCAAGCGGGTTATCTCTACTGGAAATAACCCCCCAGTAGAGACTATGACTCCACCAACCGAAGCCGCTCAGGTTTCCTCTCCAAAGGAACCTGATGCAACCACTCAAGGGAAGCCACACTGCTGGGATCCTCCTCACTTGAGGGGATTACCATTGAAGAGCACCACTCGTCCCGGTGCACACTGCTTCCACACCCTCTCCTGATGCAACCGCCCCTCAAAGCCCTACAATAATTGTTGCAAAAGTGCTGACGCAGTTGCATTCCTCACCCCCACCCAGACACCAATCACTACTGGGATAACCTCAACACCTGAGGGGGAGGATCACAATGCTTCTGTCAACCCACAGCACAGGGGTTATCATGTTCCATCTTCTAGTGTAGATAAGGAGGTGCGAACTTCTGGTGAGGCTGCCACTACTTCTGACTCAGCAAATGACCAGGATGCAGTTGGTAACATCTCTAAGACCTCACCAGCGGCAACAGCTGATGAAGGACATAGTCCTGAGGCTGGAAGTCCCCAGAACCAAGAACAAGGGGCACATGCTATAATTGATCTACACTCAAGGCATGTTTATCCTGACTCTGTCAGGAGGTCAGGTGATTCAGTTTCAACTGATGATGACCTGAGCTTCTTCTATGATGTAGTTGCTCAAAACACCATCCTAGAGGATGAGGTTAGCAGACTCAAAGAGCTGCTGGCCAAGATGTCTCAGGATGCAAGTCCATCTGCCACCACAATACACCCACAGATGGCACCTTCTTCTGAAGGTCCCCTAAACACTGAGCCAATACATACTTCCAAGCCACCAGCCTCTGCTTTCGGCACTGATTCTCAGGAACAGAACCATCCTGATCAATCAGTTGCTAACCTTCAAAAATCCCTACCTCTCATCACTCCCATGATCACAGATATAGTGATCAAAGCCATTGATGAGAGGCTTCCTACAATAATACAACCCTTGGTGGAGGAGTTGGTGACCAAATCACTTTCTACTGCTCAAACCCTTGCACCCAATGCAACCAAAAAGGGGAGAGTCAGTCAGTTAAAGGAAAAAGGAAGAGGACAGATGGGGAGAAGGAGAAAGAATCAGAGGTAAATGAGGGATTGGCTGTTATAATGTGGAGGAGACTGAGTTTGTCATGAAGAGAAGGAGAGTGAGAAGGAGCTGAAGTGAATGAAAGTCAAAAAGACTTTCATGTCACATATCAAAAGAGGAAAGGAGAGTCTGAGAAGGAGAAGGAGCTGAATGATATGGTGAAAGAAGCTGATGCCAACCATAACCGTTCATGGATAAAATCATTGAACAGTTATATAGGCAGGGTTTTGACATCCAACAACTAGACTCCGAGATCAGAAGGTTGGAGACAGAGGAGATCACCTCAAGATGGGCTAGTTATGATGCCTTAGAAGAGAAAGGCTGGAGATAATGATTAGATTTATAGCCAAATACTTGGGAAGATCTCTGATAGAAATAAGGGCCTGGACCAGGGACAACATCTGGCAATAACCACCAAGATTTGTTCGTCTGAAGCATACTCCAAGGTTTAGTGATTGAGGCATTGAATGAAGCTGGGTTTGGAACCGAAAAGAACTGACAAAATTTACTAAAGCCTCCCTTACAGCCAAAATGCTAAAACAGTCTGAAAAGCCTCTATCCTCAAAATCACTACCTCCACAACCCACTAAAACAATCCCTTTACCCTCTAAACCAACCATCCAACCCACAAAACCAAATCCTTTACCCCCAAAACCCACTGCCAGTGATGTACCTAGACAAAAGAAAAGAAAGGTACTGAGGCCTGATGAAGAGAAGAGGAGGATGAAGACAGACTGCCACTCTCTGCAGTTATCACTTTGCCTAAGGCTAATCCAATGTCCATCACTCCTGCTTCTCAAATGCATGATGTGATGATAAAGATTGAAGAGGAACAGATGCAAAGACCGATGAGGAAATGCTGAAAAGCATTGACAAGCATATGCCACATCCTCTTCAATGATTAGCATGAAAAGAAGTATTAAGATTGTACACCCTTGCTAATACCTTTCAATACCAAAGGGAAAAAGTAAGGATATGGCCTGATCCTAGGGTGGCACACCGGATTGTCAAGAAAGAAATTCCTTCAAAATACAAGGGCCAAGTGAAGAGGGTGTCGACGAAGACATCACTGTGTTCTTGTAGTGTCCCCTTGGGAAATTGTAGAAGAGTTCAAGAAAGCTTATGAAGCCAAACAACCACCCCAAAAGATGTTGGAGAACAAAATCATAAAGAAGGATTGGTTTACAAAAGACTTGAAAACTTCAAACAGAAGAGCTCAACCTGCTCTTAGAAGGACTCATCCAGATGAGTTTGCTTACAGACAAATAACCACGGTTGAGCTCAAGAATGGAAACAGGCCAAGTACATATCTGAAGTGTATGGCCGAGAAGGACTATTTGATGGTGTGCCCGAGGTGCTGACAATGGATGAGCAGATCATGTTTCTAAGGGCTTACACCAGGGAATCATATAGGCTGATACACGGAAGTAGATCTCATGGTGGGGTAACAGCTCGGTGTCCAAGTCCCCAATACAGAGCTCCCAACCATATCATGCCAACAGATCATCAGAGACTTCTTCCCAGGCCGTGCTGAAAAAGGGTCACTTCTCATCTGATCAAGAGGAAAAAAACCAATCTATCTGCCAAAAAGTGGGACTCGTCAATAACTTAGAGGTTTTGGCTGCATTGGTTCAGGGGGAGTTTGGTTGGCCAAAAGAACCAATGAGCCTGATCGAGAAACGTCTAAGTCCCACAGGACATCACAACAGCTGAAGAAGACCTGATCAGCTGTTCTACAAAGTCTGAAGAATACAACTGCTGAAGTATTTCTGAAGTACTGAAGACAAAGACTGAGACAACAGCTGAAGATCTAAAGTCTGAAGACTTCAAACAATTACTGAAGACAAAGACTGAAGATCAACAGCTGAAAGACAAAGTCTGATGTTCAAGTACTGAAGACATCAGCTGATGTTAACAGCTGATGACAACAGCTGAGAGGGCTTCTTCAGTTGTTGTGATGGTTTTTCTTCATCAGTAGTTTTCTTTTCCTTTCAGTAGTTTGTTTACTTTTCTTTTCAGTACTTGTAAACAACTGAAGAGGGTGTTCTTCAGTTGTTGTAGTATCAGTAGTTTTATGTTTTTCAGTAGTTGTAAATAAGATGTTTAACACTTAGGAACATTTGTAAGAAGATGTCAGTTGTTGACATCTTCAGTAGTTGTTAAACATCAGTAGTTATAAATGGTTACATGTCACTTTCAAGTGACATCAGCCTACGTCACTCTTTCCTTTATAAGGAAGATGACTCACCTGTAATCGTGCCTTTGAGGACGACAATCTTAATGCAATATTCCTTTTGTCGGATATTTCTCTCTCTATAACAAAATTCTTTTATCGTTTTATATCGAATGTTCTTGCTTGAATTTATCTAATTCGAGCTATTCCGCTGCTATATCTGTTCAATCGATTAAACCAAGGCTGAGATCCAATGGTTGAGGGCCATTTGAAAGTGATGAACAAAAGAGTAAAATCAAGGTTGATTTGGATGGTAAGATCTCATAATCAAGAGCCTAAAATGTTTTGATACCAATTACAGGGTCAGTTTTCATCACTACACACTTGTTTTCCTCTAAACTCACTTAATCACACTTGATTAGATGATGCAGAATCCCTCTAAGAGTTGATAATAATATACTAATCAACTAAGAACACAAGAATAATTTTCAAGGTACTTGTATATATTTTTTTCTCAACTCAAATTATTACAAGACTCTTACAAGCATATTACATGAGCTATAGTGAGAAACTATATATACAATCACCTACACTCGGATATACTTTGATACCATCCAGTCAATTGGTATCAGAGCTTTGGCTCTCGGTTCTTTTTCAGATCTACCCAAGATTGAATAGAACTTGATTGATCTGGTGATCGAGTTGCTAGTAGAGTGTTCTATCAACTTTAATTAGTAACACACAAATATACTCTTTTCCTCACCCTCAAGAACAAACAAACAGTACCCACCTTCGAAGTTGTGAACATTCAGTATAACAAATAGCTTCAACAGAAACTAAGAAACCTAACAGATCTGATTCTATGAGCTTGTTTTGGATGATTTGGACAAAGTTGGACTAAGAGAACTTTAAAACTTAACTAATCTATATTAAACAAGTTAAAATACTTTGTTAAAATGGATTCACATAGTTTTTCAGAACTTGGTCATACACCTAAACCTCCTATGCTTAAACACAAATCTGAGTTTAAGCAATAGAAAATCAGATTAAGGAAATACATTACAGGTGTAGATCTTGAATTTTGGATCTCAATATGCAAAGGGCCACACATCCCTATTACTCTGTCTGCAGATCAAGCTACCATCTACAAAACATCAAGAATACCCATTGAGGATCTGGCTCTTGATGATGAAGACTACAAGAAAATCAAGATTGATCTCAAGCTTACTCCATACTCACTCAAGCACTCAAGATGGATGTGCTAAAAAGAATGGAAAAGTATGGTACTGCTAAAGCAGTATGGGATGCACTAGGAATTATGTGTGAGGGAAGTAGTGAAGTTGCATAGATTAACAAGGATAAACTTGTTAATCAGTATAAAACATTTCATCACTCCAAAGGGGAGTCCATATCTAAACAACTGCACAAATTTGTACAATTCGTAAATGACTTGGAAATCATGGGAGTCACTTACAAAGTCAAAGATTTAAACAATTGCACAGTCTTCCAGAGACCTGGAAACAAAATGTGACCATGTTAAAGAACACTCTTGATCTTGAGAGTACTACCCTGGATATAATGGTAGCCAAGATAGAAGCATTGGAGCTAGATGAAAGAAGTAGAAACTTAGGAGGACCCAAAGTGATTAAGGCATACAAGTTTCCATCATAATCTCACTCTGTGGAAAATGCCTTCATTACTGAGGAGGATGATTTTATTTCTTCAAGAGATCAACTAAAAACCACTAGATTCATTGCAACTCCACCAATAACCATCCATCAACATCATCCCAAGCATCAGGATTCACTACAACTCCTACAAACACTCCTGATGATACAAGATCTGAAGAACAAAAGGCAACTTAAATGCCTTTGTTGCCAGCTTTGATGCTTATTTGGGAGGAAGACTCATATCGGCTCATCTGATTCAGGAAGACTTAGAAGAAATGGATCCAGATGATGTAAAAGAAATGGATTTGCAATGGAAAGTGGCCATGATTGCTATGAGAGCAAAGAAGTTTTTCAGAAAAGGTAGAAAGCTCAGCCTTAATGAAAACACAAAGCTTGGATATCACAAATCCAAAGTGAAGTGCTTCAACTGTAGCATGACTGGCCACTTTTCTAGAGAGTGTAATGCCCCCAAAAGAAACAACTTTCAAAGAAATTCTCAGAGCTAGTCATCCACAAAGCCAAACTCAAGTTTTCACTCCAATAATCATGAGCAATAGTATCATCATCAACAACAACATCAATCATATCAGAATCAACCTCAACTAACAAACCAAGCTCATGAAGCAGTCAATCATCTGCAAAATGCTCTCGTGATTAAGCAAGATGGAGTATGTGACTGGAGCCTATATGCAGAGGAAGTAAAGCCTCAATTTCAAAATCATGCACTCATGGCTCACATCAACGATGGTCCATCTCCCATGCCTTCTGAGGTAAAATCTAACCTGGGTAGTGATAAATGCATTACTGAACTGCAAGGTTGTAGAGAGCACAACTATAACTTGTAGACAAAATAAAAGAGGAAAAGGTTAAGTCAGAGATGCTCAAGAGAGAAATAAAAGACTTTGAAATCAAAATAAAATCTCTCATCTCTGACATTGAAAAATTACATGGAGAAAAGTATACTCTTGCAGCTGAGAATGAGCAACTGACTAAAAAGTTAACTCAATCTAAAGCTAAACATACACTTACTAAAGTGAAACTGGAAAAGTTTCAACTATCTTCAGTCAAGCTGCGAGAGATGCTTGATTCTCAAAAGGATCCCAAAGAGATGTCTCGGATCAAATATAACTCTTGTCCTCCATAATATAATGACAACTACACTTTCATGTCTGACTCTGTTACACTCAATGAGAAAATTGAACCTAACACTACTGAACCGAAAAAAATCGTAAAACAGATGACAAATCCTCAAAACCGACCAAATGTTCACATTGAAACAAATTATGATAAAATCATATTAGGACACCCAATTAAAATCAAAGAGTGTTCAGACAAGGCAGTGAGTGTCATCAAACCCACAAGACTAATTAAGGCAATTGTTCCATTTGTGAAATTCATACCTGCTATTTCAAAAGGTAAAATGAAATTTGTGAAGTTAGTGAAACCTTCTGCTGAAAGCAGTTCTGATAATGAGATTATATCTCCAAACAATTCAAGCAAATCAGACAAGGTTTCACTGCAAAAGAAACAAAAGAGCTCACTAATTTCAACATGTAAAACTCTGTTAGACCCTCAATCTTGAAAATTAAGACAGGGAGTTGGATTTGACGTATGCAACAAGGAGAACATTGATCAGTTTGAGAAAGAGGTAAAGCAAGGTTGAAGAAACAAAAACAGCCTAGAAAGGTTAACAAAAGTAGCATTGGGAAGCAAGCTACAAAAAGGGTTGATTTTGATTCCTCCCCTAAGCAAAAGAAAATGACTCAGCTGTAAATGGGAAAATCAGCTGAGTCTCACAAATCAAAATCAGATTCAAGAAACAACATATGTATTGTGACATATGTGACATGTTTAATCATAAAATAGAAAAGTGCTTTTACAATCAATATTGCTCTATCTGTGACATGAACAACCACTCCACTAAAAACTGTTATTTTAACAAATATTGTTCAGTCTGTGATATGAACGATCACAATACATGTCACTGTTACTTCAATCAAAAGGGAGTGAGAATTGCTCAAAACAAACCCATCTCAACAACATCATATGTTAAACCCCATGTCAGGAGTCATTTTCCCACCAATCAATCTACAACATCTGGATCAAACTGATAGGAGTAACATAAAAGAATTATGGAAGAGTCAAAGAAACAAACATCACCTCATTAAGCAAATGTTTGATCTTCCCAAACCTAAAATGATTTTTGATAATAAAAAATGGTTTAAATTCCTTCAAAAGAATAGAAACCAAAGGTTTCATTACTCCTCTGACTCTTCAGTTGATGTTGATGAGATGACTCCATCAAAATATCACAAGCTATCTCCAAGGTCACCTCTAAATAGATCACAATTTAGAGGAAAGTATCAAGAGGTCACCATAATTGACAGGAACGGGAAACCCAAGACCATCATGGCTTGGGTTCCACATTCTAATTAGCTCTTTTGTGCTTACAGGGTCATCCATATAAGTCTAATAGCCTTTGGTGGCTTGGATAGTGGATGTTCCCGACACATGACTAGAGATCGTTCCCTCCTTCATGAGTTCAAGCAAATACAAGGAACTACTATGGCATTTGGAGGAGAATCACAAGGTGGAAGAATTACTGGTGAAGGATCTGTGACAAATAGGATGTTGAGCTTTGATAGAGTGAACTACTGTGAACAACTGAACTTCAATCTTCTAAGCGTGTCTCAGATCTACGACAAGAAATATTCAACTCACTTTACTGACACTCATTGCTACATTCTGAAACCAAGATTTCAAATCTCTAAAGAATGGGTTGTCCCAAAGACTCCAAGGAAGAATAACACCTATGTCTTAAACCTATTGCAACACCAATAGAAGAAACACGTCTTTTGTCAAAAGCATCATTTGATGAGCCCCAGCTTTGGCACAGACGTTTGGGGCACATAAACTTTAAAAACATGAATAGATTAGTCAAAGGAAACCATGTCATTGATCTACCTCAAAAAGAGTTTCATTTTGTTGATCACTGTTCAGCGTGCCTCAAAGGAAAACAACATAAATCTTCTCACAAATCCAAGCTGGTGAACACAAACAATACTCCATTGAAGCTACTTCACATGGATCTGTTTGGACCAACTCATGTTATGAGCATTGAAAAGAAATAGTATTGTTTGGTGATCATTGATGACTTTTCAATATTTACATGGGTTTTCTTCCTACTTCATAAAAATGAGGCATCCCAAATAATACAAGACTTTATCACAAAAATTGAAAACCAACTTGATCATAAGGTCAAAATGCTAGCCGATGCTAAACTACCTATTACCTTTTGGGCAGAGGCAGTTAACACATCATGCTTTGTGCGAAATCGAACTCTGATTGTAAAAAAAAGTAACATGACTCCATATGAACCGTTGTTTCATAGAAAACCATTTATTGGATTTTTTAAATCATTTGGTAGTCCTATCTCAATATTAAACACCCGAGACTATTTGGGAAAGTTTTCATCTAAGTCTGATGAAGGATTCTTTGTAGGTTATTCTTCTGTTTCAAAGGCTTACAAAGTGTTTAATCCTAGATTAAACATTATTGATGAATCATCAAATGTTCAATTTAAGGAACACTCGTTTTCCAAATCTATAAATGGTCCTGTGACAGGATCAGTGATCGCAAGTTTGATGTTTATCAGAATATAAAGCAGCGGAATACACAAACGAATTAGACAAATTGTAGCAAGCAAACATATATGTAAGCGTTAAGATAGCATACGGTTATAGGGAGAGAATATGAATTTCTGATTTCTAGGAATGTTTATAGATGGAGAATATTTCTAATCAAATCAATCAAACATTCCATTCAATTGCTCATATCGCTCCATGATTACAATTGGTTGTCACTCCTTATATAGAGTGCAACAGTCACTGCTGTTATCACGGAAAGTGACAACTGGCAGATCCAATACAGAAATAACTAAATCTTAACAAACTACTGAAATGTTCACAACTACTGAGAACATATCAGCAAGTTAAGTACAAAATATAAAACTACTGAAACTACAACGACTGAAGAACAAGCTCTTCAGTCGTTTTACAAAACTACTGAAACATAAAACATAAAACTACTGATATCACAACTACTGAAGAAGTACTCTTCAGCAGTTGTGACAACTACTGAGGCTTCAGTACTTGGTCTTCAGACTTTGACCTTCAGGCGTTTCATCAGCTGATGACTTCAGTAGATATCATCAGCTGATGTCTTCAGTCTTTGTCTTCAGACTTTGTACATCAGTTGTTGATCTTCAGCACTTGTGAACTCTTCAGCTGTTGTGCTTCAGTACTTGGTCTTTCAGCTTCAGCACTTGTGTTCTTCAGCTGTTGTACTTCAGCACTTTGGTTCTTCAGCTGTTAAGGTCTTCAGCACTTGATCTTCAGCTGTTGAAGTCTTCAGCACTTGTCAAACTACTGATGAGGCTTTCAGCAGTTGTTGTGATACCGTGTGGGACTTAGAGATTTTCTGATCTTGGCTCATTGGTTCTTTTGGTCCAACATCCTGACTGGTTGATTGATATTGACTCATTTACAAAATCATTTGATCAATTTCACTTGTCTGATGCAGGAAATCTACCTTTAGGTGAAACTTCTTCAGGTGTAGAAAGAACAGATGACTTTCCATTGATTCCTCCTACATCTACTGAATACATGAATGAAGATGTTCCTCTCTAAGCATATCCCATTAGACAACCATCATAAAATCAAAGTGTTTGAACTGAAGGAGGTCCAAGCCTATTACCATCACATTCAGAAGATCTGTCAACAAAGATCAGAAATCAAAAACAAGCTACTCCTCTAGCTGAAACATAAAGAACATCAAATTATGGAAGCAATCAAAGTGTTGTTGAAGCTGAAGTAGTCAATGAAACAGAGTCTAGTTATCTTCATAATTCCCTAACATTACAAGATGAAGGTGCCTCTTACCATAATGATTTGAATGTCTCCAAACTTGATGTAACCATTGCTGGTGACTCAATTCCAATCACCCGAATACACAAGAATCATCCAGTTGAAAGCATTATTGGTGAACTTAATGAAAGGGTGACAAGAAGCAAGTCAAGTATTGCAAACACTATTTGTTCTCATGCTTTCTTTGTCAAACAGTACTCAAGAACATCAAAGAGGCACTTCAAGACAATAGCTGGATTGAAGCAATGCAGGAAGAATTGCTATAATTCAAGAAGCAAGAAGTATGGCAACTGGTAGACCTTCCTGAAGGACAATACCCTATTGGCACTAGATGGTTGTACAGAAACAAAACTGATGATAAAGGGATCGTCATTAGAAACAAAGCAAGACTGGTGGCACAGGGTTACACTCAAGAAGAAGGAATTGATTATGATGAAGTGTTTGCACCTATTGCCAGATTAGAAGCAATTAGAATCTTTCTAGCATATTTTGCATCCATGAAGTTTACTATTTATCAAATTGATGTGAAGTGTGTATTCTTATATGGAAAGATTGCTGAAGAAGTCTATGTGAGTCAACAACCTGGCTTTGAAGATCTAGATTTCCCTCACAGAGTGGACAAGCTTGACAAAGCCCTGTATGGTCTTCATCAAGCTCCAAGAAAGTGGTATGAGACTCTATCATCTTTTCTTCTTGAAAATGAATATGAAAGAGGAAAGATTGACTAGACTCTCTTCAGAAAGAGAAAGGGAAAAGACATGTTGCTAGTCCAGATTTATGTAGATGATATCATATTTGGCTCAACAAACAAGCAAGTCTGTAAAGACTTTGAAGACCTTATGCATTCAAAATTTCAAATGAGTGCAATGGGGGAACTTACTTTCTTTCTCGGGGTGCAAGTCCAACAAACGGCAGATGGAATTTTCATCAATCAATCAAAGTATATGGAAACAATGTTGAAGAAATTCCACTTTGCTGATTGTCAGTCTATCAGAACTCCTGTGGATACTAAAGTGAAGATTGGACCTGATCCAGAAGGCAAATAAGTGGATCAGACTCACTATCGATCTATGATCGGTTCACTTATGTATCTTACAGCGAGTAGGCCTGATATTATGTTTGGTGTTTGTGTGTGTGCCAGATATCAAATTGATCCTAAGGAATCTCATGTAAATGCTATCAAGAGGATATTCAGATATCTTAAGGGCAAACCCGCTCTTGGGTTATGGTATCCAAAGGAAGGAGACTTCAATCTCTATGCCTTCACTAACAGTGATTATGGAGGATGGAACTTCAATAGGAAATCCACCGCTGGTGGTTGTCAATTCCTTGGTCCCAAACTGGTCTTCTCGCAGTGCAAGAAGCAGACAAACCTATTTGTCTCAATAGCATAAGCTGAGTATATTGCAGCATTAGCTTGTTGCTCTCAAGTACTCTGGATTCAAAACCAGATGCTTGATTATGGTTTTAACTTCTTTCATACACCAATTCACATTGACAACACATCAGTTGTTTTCATTACAAATAATCCAGTCTAGCACTCAAAAACAAAACACATTGAAATTAGATATTACTTTTTGAGAGATTGTACTGAAAAGGGGTTAATCAAATTGATTCAAGTACCCACTGAAAACCAATTGGCTGATTTATTTACTAAGGCATTTGAACCTAGTAGTGACTTTAAAGTGTGACGAATGAAAACACACTGTTC
Source organism: Flaveria trinervia (assembly GCA_025506515.1). Taxonomy (NCBI): domain Eukaryota; kingdom Viridiplantae; phylum Streptophyta; class Magnoliopsida; order Asterales; family Asteraceae; genus Flaveria; species Flaveria trinervia. Next base: position 24,399,022 of record CM046453.1, on the reverse strand, counting down.
ATATTCATCAACCATCATCATATTTTAACAATCAAAGATCTTAACTTCATCTATTTGTCCTCATCTTTGATTCTACTCTACAATAGTAACAAACTAAAGGTGAAACATTCAACATTTTGTAACCTAAATATCGAACACTTGGACTGATGATGAACTTAGAACCCTAGGTTAATGAAGAACACTCAAAATTAGACACATTCTAAGAAAAGATGAACATTTTCGAATTTAGTGAGCATGCAAACTAAGAAGAATATCAACGAACAAGAAAAATTCATAACCATGTTCATCATATGAATAGAGGATGATGAATGCGAAAATGTCAAAATCAATTCTGAAATAAAATCATATTAAGGGTCAAACAACATCAAAAAGCATCTCTTTTAACATGATAAACAAAAATAACAATGAATAACTCTTGAAAAACATCAAAATTTGAAGTGACTCCTATAGAACAGTACCTTCAGATACACATCTTTGACCATCAAAAGTCAAAATGATGAAGTATGCATAATATAGAACATATACTTTCATCAATCTAACTCATATGCTTCTGATTCAGGGTAAATGGCTAATCTTACATTGAGCAAGCTCCATAATGTGAGTGGTTATTTGGACCCTGATGTGCCTGAGGCAGAAGGACTTAGAGACATGATCAGATTTATCTCTACTACAAGAGTAGCCCATGCCATCACAAGTAGACCTATTATCTATGAAAGATATATTAGGTCATTCTGGAGTACTGCAGAAGTAACTGATGTGAATGGTAAAAAGACTTTAAAAGGAAGAATTACCGATGATTATGAAGTTGCTAGATCGGTTGACATCCGAGCGTGTTCTTGACGGAAGGAAACAAAAACCAAAACCAAGAGACAAAAAATAGAACGAACAAGAATAAAAAGGTTTCATTGGTAAACCCTAATGATTACAAGCTCGTTAAAAATAAGAATCAATACTCTTGGCGAGGGGAGATCAAGCATGATCTCCCCTCTCATCTGGCAGCACCTAGGCCCTAGGCACACTCCTTAATCTCTCTACACAATGAAACTAGTATTTGTAGGCCTCAGCCCATATTAGATGCGAATGGGCCCATTCGTACGATTGGGCAATGCGTATGGTTCAATCGTACGACTGGACCATACTTATGGTTCAGTCTTACGAATGGCCCAATCACAATTCTCAGTCGCACGACTGGTCCATTAGCATGGCTCAGTCGTATGACTGAGTCTCATTCGCATATGCCCTGCGAATGACCCAGTTTCATGTGTTTACAACATATCAGGTGTATTACATTGAGTCTAGACTATTCGAAAAGCGACGAACACATTATATATGACAATATATGCTCCAACAAGTTCCCCCTTGTACGTTGCTTGCGAATAGTAGATAACATCTCTTACAATCTTCAGTCAATCTTTGCTCTGGTTTCCAATAAAATCAAATGAAAAATCATATTAGCCAATGTTGTCGATCCGTCAGGTTGCTATAGTATCCCTGAAAATGAATTTAGGCACAATAGCTTTTGTTACTTTGCAAAACACCATCATAGCAGCAAGATTCCCCATATGACTTATTTGACAAAAGAACCTCAGGATGAATGTGCTTTGCTCAACCTCAAATCTGTGCAAGAGGCGATTCTAGGCCTTTTTTGGGCCTGGAACACCGTTCATTCGTATGACATGGAGGACAAATATCACATTCATGTGAATGGATGATAGGAATGATATATTCGTGCGACTGGTCATAAGACTGGTCCAGTAGCATGACTGAACATAAGACTGGTCCAGTCTCACAACTAGACATAAGAATGGTCCAGTCGCACAACTGGACATAAGACTGGTCCAATCACACGACTGGACATAAGACTAGTCCAAACTCACGACTGGACATAAGACCGGTCCATTCGCACGACTGGACATAAGACTGGTCCAGTTTCACGACTAGACATAAGACTGGTCCAGTTGCATGAACAATTCTGCATGCAGATTTTCAGAACTGCAGCTACCAAGGCTGCCAAAAACCCTAATCTTATGAATTTTACATGAACCAACCAAAATAGACATCATAAGATTCGCAAAGGTGATCAGAACGTGGTTTCGGGTTCGATTTTAACTAGGAAACAACACACGTAACAAGATCTGAGCAAAACACGAAGAACACGAAGTGGGTTTAACGTAAAAGAACATGAAATAGATCTAGAAATCAAGAGCTTGGGTTGCTAGAATGATTGTTAGATCATTCCAGCAGTAACCGGCTCTAATACCAATTGTGAAGTCGCTGGATCGGTTGACATCCGAGCGTGTTCTTGACGGAAGGAAACAAAAACCAAAACCAAGTGACAAACAATAGAATGAACAAGAATATAATGGTTTCATTGATAAAACCTAATGATTACAAGCTCATTAAACATAAGAATCAAGACTCTTGGCAATGGGAGATCGAGAATGATCTCCCCTCTCATCCGGCAGCACCTGGGCCCCGGGCACACTCCTTAATCTCTCTACACAATGAAACTGGTATTTATAGGCCTCAGCCCATATCAGATGTGATTGGGCACATTCGTACGATTGGGTCATGCGTATGGTTCAATCGTATGACTAGACCATACTTATGGTTCAGACATCGCATCTCTCAGTCGCACGACTGGTCCATTAGCATGGCTCAGTCGTATGACTGAGTCTCATTCGCATATGCCCCTATGAATGACCCAGTTTCATGTGTTTACAACATATCAGGTGTATTACATTAAGCCTAGACTATTAGACAAGAGATGGACACACTATATATGACATATATTCTCTAACAAATTCCTCCTTCTACGTTGCTTGCGAATAGTAGATAACACCTCCTATAATCTTCAGTCAATATTTGCTCTAGTTTCAATAGAATCAAACAAAAAACCATATTAGCCATGCTGCCGATCCGTCAGGTTGCTACAGTATCCCTGAAAATGAATTTAGGCATAATAGTTTTTGTTTACTTTGCAGAACACCATCATAGCAGAAAGATTCCCCATATGACTGATTTTTCCAGATAATGACATGAATAGTTTTCCATTGCTCCAATCTTCACACATGCTAACCTATTTAACATTAACACCTGTAGAAATTCCCCCTCAAATTCAGCATATCCCAATATATAAACATTATGCTATCCTAGCTTCTTCATACGGTGTATTGGGCAAAAAGTAGAGGGTTCCAATCCACAGCTGACAATCTCAAACAAATCAGCATGCACTCAGATTCATCATCAAAAACAACCTCACATCATCACTTTCTGATTGCGTCTTCAATTTCTCTATACAAGGATTCCCCCTAAGAATCAGAATCCTCTTTGTGCTGATAAATATAACTTGATTGGCCCATAAATAATTAGATGCTCCTGACTACCCCACAAAATCAACACCGACTACTGACATCTTCTCTTCTCTCTTTTGTGTTCTAACTACATTCATCTATACTGGAAGTCCAATGAATAATGGGGTATCCATAGAACTTATTTGACAAAAGAAGCTTAGGATGAATGTGCTTTGCTCAACCTCAAATCTGTGCAAGAGGCAGTTCCAAACCTTTTTTTTGGTCTGGAACACCGTTCATTCGTATGACATGTAAGACAAATATCACATTCATGTGAATGGATGATACGATGATATATTCGTGTGACTGGTCATAAGACTGGTCCAGTAGCATGACTGAACATAAGAGTGGTCCAGTCTGACGACTGGACATAAGACTGGTCCAGTCGCACGACTGGACATAAGACTGGTCCAGTCGCACGACTGGACATAAGACTGGTCCAGTCGCACGACTGGACATAAGACTGGTCCAAACTCACGACTGGACATAAGACCGGTCCATTCGCATGACTAGACATAAGACTGGTCCGGTCTCACGACTAGACATAAGACTGGTCCAGTTGCATGATGATAGGATCTCAGCATCTAGTTTGATCGATTCGAATGATTTCAGCAGCGGAATAGAGTACCAACTAGCACAATTCGAGCAAGAATACCAAAGATATAGCAATGAACAGAATTAGTTATAGAGAGAGAAAGTTTCTGCAAAAGGAATATTTCATTCAATCACACGCTTTGGCATGGCTTTCGCTAAATTACAATTTAGGTCATTCTTCCTTATATAAGGAAAGATGACGTAGGCTGATGTCACTTGATAGTGACATCTAACCGTTATTTAACAAACTACTGAAACACTAAAACTACCAAAGATGTCAAGCAGCTCACATCTTCTTACAAGAAGCTAAGTGTTTACTTATTACAAAACTACTGATAAGAAACTACTGAAACTACAACGACTGAAGAACAAGCTCTTCAGTCATTTTACAAAACTACTGAAAGTAAAAACATAAAACTACTGATAAACACAACTACTGAAGAAGTACTCTTCAGCTGTTGTGACAAACTACTGAAACTTCAGCACTTGGTCTTCAGACTTGAACTTCAGACGTTTCATCAGCTGATGACTTCAGTAGATGTCATCAGCTGATGTCTTCAGTCTTTGTCTTTAGACTTTGTACATCAGTTGTTGATCTTCAGCACTTGTGGACTCTTCAGCTGTTGAACTTCAGTACTTTGGTCTTCAGCTTCAGCACTTGTATTCTTCAGCTGTTGACCTTCAGTACTTTGGTCTTCAGCTTCAGCACTTGTGTTCTTCAGCTGTTGGACTTCAGCACTTTAGTCTTCAGCTTCAGCACTTGTGTTCTTTAGCTCTTGAGCTTTAGCACTTTAGTCTTCAGCTTCAGCACTTGTGTTCTTCAGTTGTTGAGCTTCAGCAGTTTAATCTTCAACTGTTGAAGTCTTCAGTACTTGATCTTCAGCTGTTGAAGTCTTCAGCACTTGTCGAACTGCTGATGAAGCGTTCAGCAGTTGTTGTGATATCATGTGGGACTTAGAGGTTTTCTGATCTTGGCTCATTGGTTCTTTCGGTCCAACAAAATCCCCCTGAACCAATGCAGCCAAAACCTCTAATTGATTTATTTTGCCACTTATTATTGGCAGAATGGTTGGTCTTTTTCCTTCTTGATCAGTTGAGAAGATGACCCATATAAGCACTGGCCTGGGAATGAGTCTCTAATGATTTGGTTGGCAATGTATGGATGGGAGCTCTGTATTGGGGAATTGGACACTGAGTTGTTCCCCCATCCATGAGACTTACTTCCCAACTATGAGCTTGTAGGATTCCCTGGTGTAGGCCTCCAAAAATACAATTTGTTCCTCCATGGTGAGCTCCTCTTCCTCACCATCGAAGAATCCTTCTGGCCCATAGTACTCAGACAGGAATTTGACATGTTTTCCATTTTTGAGTACCACTGTTGTAATCTGTCTATAAGCAAATTCATCAGGATGATGACCTTCTAATAGCAGTGGTAACTCATCCTTTCTGATCTCATTCAACCTCTTATACACCAGCCCCTTTTGATCATTCTGTTCTCTAGCATCTTTTGTGGGGGCATGTTTGAGGTGTAGGCCTTTTTGAAATCTTCCAGGATTTCCAGGGTGAGACTACAAGGCTAAGGAGATCACTTCATCTCTACAATCTTTTTCACTTGCCTATTGTATCTCTGAGGGATATTTTTCTTTTGTATTCTATGAGCCACCCTGGGATCAGGCCAAATTCTTACTCTTTCTTTCACATACTGAAAAGTATGTCTAAGAGTATAAATCCTCTGAGCTTGTTTTTTCATATTAATGATGGAGGAAGTGGCTGCATATGCTTTATCTACTCTCCTTAATAACTCTTCATCGTGCAATCTGTGTTGTTCTTCTTCTTCCAATTTCACTTTGATTGCATCTCTTGTTGCTCAGGAGTTATTGCAAGAGAGAGATCTTTGGCCTTAGGCAACTGCAGAACAGCTGAGATCGGCACCTGTCTTCATCATCATCATCTTCTTCTTCCAGCCTCAACACCTTTCTCTCTCTGCTTAGGTGCATCATCGGCTGTTGGTTTTGAGGGTAAGGGAGTTGGTTTTGTGGGTTGTGGTTGTGGTTGTTTTGGAGAGGGAATGTTGACAGGCTGAGTTAGCATTTTGGAGGTGAGTGTGGCTTTTGAGTGTTTGGCTAGCTCAGTCTTGCTCCCTCTCCTGCTTCATTCAAAGCTTCTATTACTAATCCCTTAGTATATGCCTCAGACCAACAGATCTTGGAGGCTATGGCCAAGATGCTGTCCCTGGTCCATGATTTTATTTCGATCAATGATCTCCCAAGGTATTTGCTGATAAATCTGATCATGATCTCAAGTCTTTCTCTATCCATTGTGCTGTAGCTGGCCCATCTTTGTTGAATCTCTTTGATCTCTAATCTTCTTATTTCAGAGTCCAGCTTTTCAGTATTGAAACCTTGCCTAAACAGCTGATCAGTGATATTGTCCATTGATCTGCTGTGTTCAGCATCAGCCTCTTTAACCATTTCATTCAAGTTTTTCTCTTTTTTAGCACTTTTCTTTTTCTATATGTGACATGAAAGTCCTTTTGACTTTCATGTACTTTCTCCTTTTCAGCTCCCTTCTCATTCTCATTCTCCTTCTCTTTCTCGGTCTCATACACACAGTCCTTCTCTATTTCCACTTCTTTGTCCTCTCTTTCTCTTTCTCCTTCTCCATCCTCTTTCTTTTAGCTTTCACTGCTGGAATCTCCCCCTTTTTGGTGCATGGGTTGAAGGTTTGATCAGCAGAAAGCTTTTGGCTCAGTACATCCTCCACCATAGTTGTAAGACAGAAGAAAGTCTCTCATCAACATTTTAATGACAAGTTCAGTTATCTGCGGTGTGATGAGAGATAGGGGATTTTGAGGGATAGCATCCATTTGCTCAGGGGGGTTTTGGTCTTGAGAAATGGTGCCAGAAACAGAGGCAGGTGGCTGAGATTTTTGAGTGGCTGTGTGTTTAAGTGACCTTCAGAGGAAGGTGCCATCTGTTGGGTTGATGTGGTGGCAGATGGTCTTTCCCCTGAGAGAGGTGGTCAGGTTGTTTTTGCAGCCTACTAACTTCCTCCTCTAGGATTATGTTCTGGGCAAGAACATCATAAAAGAAGCCCAGGTCATCATCAGCAGATGCTGAATCACCTGACCTCCTGCTTGTAGCAGGATGTACATGCACTGGGTGTAGACCAGATGTAGCATGTGCCCCTTTGTCTTGGAACTGGGGACTTCCAGCCTCAGGACTTTGTCCTTCATCAGCTGTTGCCTCTGGTGAGGTCTTAGTTATGTTACCAACCTCAGTCTGATCATATGCTGATTCAGAAGAGGTGACAGCCTCACCAGATGTTCTGATCTCATATCCACACCAGGAGATAGAACATTTAAACCCCGGTGCATGGGTTGTCAGAAGCATGTGTATCCTCTTCCTCAATTGTTGTTGTTCTCCCCTTTGTTGGTGGTTGTAGGGGAGGAGGAGAGGCATGCAGCTGAGTCAGCACATTAGCAAATAATGGTTGGACTTTGGGGGGCTTTGCATGGGGATGGGAGAGGGGAAGAGCTGATTGCATCGGGGAGAGGGATGCTCTTCAATGATAACCTCCTCAAGTGAGAGAGGTCTAAGTAATGTGGTTTCCCCTGAAGTGGTTGCAACAGGATCCTTTTGAGAGGATACCTATGCGGCTGTTGCTGGTTGAGTCTTAACACTACTGGAGGGTTTGAACTAGTAGGTTTATCTATTTGGGTGGTACAGGAGCATCATCAGGGGACTCATCTCCCTGATTAGCTTGTTTGGGTTTGGATTTTGGCTTGGTGGGGACTTTGGATCTGGCAGTTGAAGCTGTGGGTTCCCTTTGCTTGGGTTTGAGCAAACGGGCAGCTTCTTTGAGAGATTGGTCGGAGTTATGCCTGGAGTATACCTCAGCTAGACAGCTGGTGCAGGGACTCCAAGGCCAACAAGGCCATCAGTTTGTAATTCATTTAAAATTATGGCCATCAGAAACCTGGGATATAATAGCCATCTGTTTCCCACAGGTTTCTGTGCCAGATCTTTGATTTCTAGAAACACAATTTGTGAAAAATTTAAAGGTTGGTGTTCTAGAATTGAATATAATACCTGTTGCCCACGGGAAGACATTTGATCCATGAGGATGTCTTCGAGGCTAAGCAAACATTCACCATATGAAATATCAGTCTTTCAGCATCAGGGAAGTTCTTCTTCAGTATGGTAGCAGCTCGAAGATTTCTGTCGTATCCATTGTTGATGAAGGACATATCAGTTGTGCCCTTCGGGTACTCAATCACAGCAGTAGCATCTTGTAAATTTAGCACTCGACGAATGCTATCAGGTGTAACCTCTACTTGTTTTTGGTTGACCAATGACCGAACAGAAATTTGCCGGAAGGCACATCAGTGTGAACGTAGGCATTGGACCAAAACTGACTTAGTGACTCTGGGTAGATGGTCGAGTTTAAGAGCAGAGCAGTACTATACTGAGAATCAGCCATTAGGTCTATGGCGTGATCAAACTTTGTCTAGAAGGCCGATTTCGTGAGGTAGGCGACGCAATTATGTCTGGGTTTTAGACTCATGGTTGCCATTTTGAGAGTATGAAGGTCAGAAGAACGGCTAATGGAATTGAGAAGAAGACAGGTATTTATAGGGTTGGGATAGGAAAGGCTGAAAGAAAACTACTAAGGTTTTGGTGTGGTCATCAGCTGTTTGAAACTACTGATGACGTGGTATTAACCTTCAGAGGTTTAAAACGACTGACAGTGGTGGTGTTGTCATCAGGTGTTATAAAACAACTGAAGACTTGGTTTTGACCATCAGACGTTAAAATAGCTGAAGTCTTGGTGTTAACCATCAGTATTTATGAAACTACTGAAGGTCGTGGTTTTGACTTCATATGATGTAAACAACTGAGGACTTGGTGTTGTCATCAGTTGTTGTAAACAACTGAAGACTTGGTATTAGTTATCAGTAGTTGTGAAACTACTGAAGACTGTGGTCTTGCTTCAGTTGTTTAGAAACAGCAGTTGTAGAAACAAGAAGAGAATTTACTCATCAGCTGTTTTCGTCAATTCTTAGCTTTTCAGCTGTTTCATACTGTCCTCAACACTTACTCATCAGACTTTTCATCTGCTTTTCAGGTGTTTCATAGGACGTCAGTACTTATCTGTTTTTACTGATTTCAGTAGTTGTAACTACATCAGTAATTGTAACTACATCAGTAGTTTAGAACAGAGAAAGTACTTCAGTACTTGTGAGGCATTTAGCCTTCAGTAGTTATAAAAACTACTGAGGGTAAAGGAACTCATCAGTACTTATATGTGACATGGTTACCAATGATCATCGGTACTTATTACTGAGATCATCAATAGTTGTCACTTTTCTAGCTGCAGCATACCAAGCCTTAACACCAGGTTGTGGAAAGTTGAACTATCCAAAGGCTTAGTAAAAATGTCTGCAAGCTCATCAGCACTAGGCACAACATAGGATTAATTAGACCCTTTTCAAAACAATCTCTTATAAAATGATGTCTAATTTCTATATGTTTGGTCCTAGAGTGCTGGACTGGATTTTTCACAATGCAAAGAGCTGAAGCACTATCCATAATAACGGAGTCTTAGTCTATGTAATGCCATAATCCAAAAGTTGATTCTGAAGCCAGAGTACTTGGGATGTACAACTTGCAGCAGCAATGTACTCGGCTTCAGCAGTGGATGTAGCAACAGATGTTTGTTTCTTACTCTGCCAAGAAATCAAACAGTTGCCTAGGAATTGACATCCACCAGAAGTTGATTTCCTGGTTAACTTACACCCTGCATAGTCACTATCAGAGAAAGCAACTAATTTGCAAGAGTGCCAGTGGAATACCATAAACCTAGAGATTATGTACCTTGCAAATATCTAAAGATCCTCTTGACTGCAATCAGATGAGACTCTTTAGGTGCAGCCTGAAATCTAGCACAAACACATGTAGCAAACATAATATCTGGTCTAGAAGCTGTTAAATACATCAAGGACCCAATCATACATCTGTAAAGCGTTTCATCAACAGCTTTACCTTTCTGATCAATATCCAATTGTGTGGTGTTGCACATGGGTAGAACAGGGCTTACAGTTTTGTAAATCAAACTTATTTAAAAGATCTTTTGTATATTTAGATTGATGAATGAAAATTCCATCAGCTTTTTATTTGATTTGCAAGCCTAGAAAGTGTAATTCTCCCATTGCACTCATTTCAAACTTCCTTTGCATTAATTTTGTAAAATCATCACACAACTAGGATCAGAGGATGCAAATATAATATCATCAACATAAATTTGAACAAGTAGCTTATGCTGATCCACCTTCTTAAAAAATAAGGTTTTATCTATGGAGCCTCTAGTGAAATTATTTTGTAGAAGAAAGTTAGATAATGTCTCATATCAGGCTCTAGGAGCTTGTTTCAACCCATAAAGAGCCTTATCAAGCTTGTATACCCATTCTGGGTGTTTATTATCCTCAAAACCTGGTGGTTGACACACATAAACTTCTTCTTTTATTTTACCATATAAAAATGCACTTTTACATCCATTTGAAAAACTTTAAGATTGTGGAGTGCAGCATAGGCTAGAACAATCTAATTGCCTCCAATCTGGCTACAGGGGCAAAGGTTTCATCATAATCAATACCTTCTTCTTGTGCAAACCCCTGAACAACCAGTCTGGCCTTGTTCTTAACAATAAGCCCATCTTCATCTGTTTTATTCCTAAACACCCATTTAGTGCCTATTGCACACTTACCTGGGGAAGAGGAACAAGCTCCCACACTTGCTGCTTTTTGAACTGAAGAAGCTCAAGCTGCATTGCTTCAACCCAGCCATTGTCTCTAAGTGCAACATGATAAATCTTTGGCTCTAGCTGACTGATGAAGAGAGCATAGAAGCAGAAATTGGACAATTGACTTCTGGTTGAAACTCCAGCATTGATATCACCATGATTTGAGACATTGGGTGATTCTTCAGCTCTTGATAAACAATGAGATCAGTGCAAGTGTTTGTAGAACCTTCAGCAGCAACAGATGTTGATGTAGACTCTTGAAACCATGTAGATGGTGGCAACTCAAATGAAGTTGAAGATGCAGAAATCTCATCAGCACTTTTTGTGGATGAAGCTACTGAAGCTACAGGAGCATCAGGTTTAGAGGACACAGGCAGTTGGTCACTAAACCTGAAGAGGTGAGTACTGCTATCATCATCATCATCAGCACCAGCAGTACCATCAGGGTGAACTGTTGACAGGAGCAACAGCAGGAGTTTGATAAAGAACATATTGCAGTATGTCCAAATCAAATAGCTCCACAGGGCTTTGTGGAATCTTGTCCTTTGGAGATTCATTAAACTTAACATGTAGAGTCTCTTCAACCATCTTTGTTCTGCAGTTGAAGACTCTGTATGCTTTGCAAGTTGATGAATAACCAACAATACCCTGCATCCACCTTAGGATCAAATTTTTGGAGTTGATTTCGTGTGTTGAGAATGAAACAAGGACACCCAAAAGCTCTGAAGAATGAAATTAGAGGGGCCAAATGATGAAGAACTTCATATGGAGTCTTCATCAACCTCTGATTACTAGAACTCTATTCTGTACATAGCAAGCTGTATTGACAGCTTCAGCCCAAAAGTCATTGGGAGTCCAGAATCAGCCAACATGGACCTTGCAGCTTCAATAAGGTCCTGTTCTTTCTCTCCACTACTTCATTTTGTTCAGGAGTTCTTGGAATGCTAAACTGCCTCTTGATTCCCTTTGAGAGGTAGAACTCATCAAGTGTATTGTTTCTGAATTCTGTTCCATTATCACTTCTAATACACTTGACTGAGAGGGAATACTGCTTCTCAACATACAACACAAAGTTGATAATCTTCTGAGCTGCCTCATCCTTTGAATGCAAGAAGAAAGTCCATACAAATCTGGAGTAATCATCCACAATTACCAGACAGTATTTCTTCTTAGCCATACTCATCACTCTCACAGGACCAAAGAGATCCATGTGAAGAAGCTGTAAGCAGGCAGTGGACTTAGGTTCTTCTATGGAGGGAAATGAAGCTTTGTGTTGTTTTCCTTTTAAACAAGCAGTGCAGTTATCTTCACATTTGAACTCCTTCATAGGCAGTCCCCTTACTAAACCATGGTTTATCAGCTGATTTATGTTTTTGAGATTAACATGACCCAGCCTTCTATGCCATAGAGTAGATTCTTAGGGGAAGCCTTGGAAAATAGGCAAGGATGGCCTTTGAGATCTATTTTCTTGGAAAGATCTAAGGCATACACTCTTCCTGTCCTGTTGGCCTTCAGGAGAGTGTATTCATCCAACACCTTATCAATCAAACTTAGAACTTTGGATGAACAGAATCCGACAGTTCTGACTGGTGAAAAGAGCAACATGGCCTTTGTCACACATTTGACTGACACTCAAGAGGTTGTACTTGAGATTTTCCACATGGTTAACATCATCAAACTTTATTTCCCCATTGGAAACAAAGCCTTTGCCGATGATGTAACCCTTTGCATCATTGCCAAATGACACAAACCCCTTCCTTCCTTGAGAGTAGTCATTAAGAAGTGATATGTTTCCTGTCATATGCATGGATCCTCCACTGTCTACATACCAGATGCCTCTGTGGGCATGTGTGAAGAACCCTGCAAAACACAACAAATTAGTTAGATTTTGAGACCCAAACCTTTTTTGTTTTGGGCCTGTTCTCATCAACAGATGGTAAACTAACAGGTTTGTTGGAAACAACAGCCTAAGAGGAAGAAGATGGTGAAGAAGAGGAATCATTTGGCTTGGACCTCCTTTTCTGTGATTTAAACATAGGAACATCTAATTGGTTAACTCTTCCCAATAGATGTTGAACCATCATAACCAGCTGCGTCTGATTTTGTGATAAAGCTTTCAGCTCTCCAGACACATTGGCATTAGAGTTTGATAAGTTCCTATGTTGCACCTTCTCTTTTTGAGCAATCTCAGCTGTTACCTGTTTAACCCCTTCCTTATTGCATTTCTTTTTGGACTTAAGGGTTATAGGATTTGATGTTGCTGGTACAAATGTGGCTTCAAACTCAGTTTTCATTTTAACCATTTTCTCTTTAATGTCCTCTTTATGTTTGAGTTTGGATCCTCTTTTGTACCAACAATCATCTGTAAGATGATTGAACAAACCACATATTTCACATGGTTTCTTCTTCATCTTATGTTGATCATCAACTAAAGAGAATGAAACTACTGAAGACTTGTTCTTCAGCACTTTGGAAGCACTATTTGCTTTCTTGACTTCCTCTTTAGTAGTCTTCAAACCCTTTCTACTGATAGTTTTCTTCTCTTCAGTGCTGACAGTAGTTGGAGTTTGAACTTCAGGTGTTAAATCTTGCTCTCCAGTCCTTTCAGGACTTCCAGAAATAACTCCTGAGTTGATCAACTCTTTGATCATGTGAGTGTCAGTATTTGAACCATCAAGATCAGCTGATAGGTTCAACGAGGGAATAATACTAACTTCAACTTCTGATGGTGCTCTATCAGAAAGTGAATCACATGATGAGGTGGATTGGTTATTGCTTTCTCCATCAGATTTCACTTCTTCTCTTGAAGCAAAATCTGTAGGAGGAGCAGTGTGATTATAACCAATGCCAAACTTCACATTGGAAGCTGATTGCTTACTAAGAAGCATTTCAAAACCTTTGCATGATTGTACCCATCGATCACACTCTACTTCGGTGACTACAAGGGTTTCTTTGAGGTCTTTGTACTTTTCTAAAAGTACCTCTTCCCTAGCCTTATCATCAGTGATTTGGCATTTAAGTTTATAAATCTCATCATTTTTCTCTTTAAGCATAGACTCAAACTCAGCTTTTCTTTTGGAAATGATCTTTTCTAGCTCTATGTTCTTATTAATTAAAGCTACATTTGCTTCTCTAATAGAGGCAAATGCTGCTATGCATGTTCAGAACATAATTTGGCCTTAGCCTCAGAGGATACCTGTGATACCTGTGATGAAGAGGCATTTAAGGATGAACCATCTGCAGACTCCAGAGCCATAAGTGCTAGATTCCCAAAAGGACTGTCACCACCATGTTGACCAGCACCTGTGAACAGTTGTTCATGACCAGACATGTCATCTGGTAAACTGCTCCAGTCAACAACTCCAGGGGTGAAGAAGCTGTGTTGTTGAGGTTGAGGAGGTTGATGAGATTGAGATGGTTGAGGCTCAGGAAGAGCATGTGGTTGTTGAGCAATGGGTGCTTGAACCTGACTGGTTTGTGGCATGTAATAACAAGGGTAAGGATATGGCATTGGACCCTGAGGAACAAAATATGCAGGAGATTGTGGTTGAGAATGATGACCAGAATTGATTGGATGTTGCCCTCTGTGTTGTTGACTATTGCCAGGGAAAGTTACAAAGGGTGCAGAAGAATTAGATCCAGATGATCTACATTCTCTAGGAAAGTGTCCAAGCTTGTGGCATTTGTGACACCTCAACTTACTCTTGTCAAAACCAACTTTGGTTTTGCCAGAGAGTCCTGGGAACTTTCTTCTAGTTCTTTTGTAGAACTTCTGAGATCTGATATTTATCAAGGCCATTTGGCTCAAAATATCCATCTCTTCTAAGTCATCATCAGCAATCCCCTTGAGATCATCCATGATGAAGCATAGATTGTAATTATTACACCCAGTAAACTGACTATCAACACTCACAAATGCAGAATCAGAAGTGTTTGAAGAGAAATCAATATGCTCATCATACTGGCATTCAGATGAAGCATATTCTAACTCATGACCAACCAAGGCAGTGTTGCCTGGTACAAAGTCTTTAGTGAGCTTACCAGATAAAGCCAGTTTCCTTTTCTGCTCTATCTCTCTTTCGAATGTAAGCAGTTTCCCATGAAGTTGGGTGAGAGATAGACTATCCAGATTTGCACTGGAGCATAGGACAATTGTATATGTGTCCCATCTCTCAGGCAGTGATCTGAGGATCTGTGGTTCATTTGGCTTTTGGTATATTCATGTTTACCATTTTCAACTCAGAGATTAAACATGAAAACCGCTTAAACTGCTGAGTCAGAGTCTCCCCTTCTATGAGCAAAAGTCTCATACTGTTGGGCGCGGATTTCCCTGTTGTTTGCTAAGACCTCATCAGTGCCACCAATTGTTCTTTCAGTGCATTCCAAAGGTCATGAGCAGTTTCATGATGCATAAGCCCGGAATAGATTTCATTAGGCAGTGCCATGGCCAGAATTCCATGGGCTTAGCATCAATCTCAAACAACTTCTTGTCCTCATCAGAGTATTGTTCCTGCTTCTTCGGAATCAATTGATTTGTTTCCGGATGATTCACCATTGGCTTATGTGGTCCATGTACCACGGATGTCCAACAACCTAAACTATTGACAGACAGGTGATGGAGCATTCTTCGTTGCCAATGTTATACTCATTCCTAACCAGCATCAGAGGCTTGGTTGAGGAACCAGTATTGTGTGGATCATTAGAAGGTGTAGTCATTTTCAAAAATTCAGACAAATTCAAGATAAGCAAAACAAATTTAGCTCAAAACCACAAGAACCTCAATTAAATTAGCCAAAAGCGACAGAACTTCAATCTCTATAAAAGATTAGTGCGAATTTGCTAGTTCGATCAAACTTAGAGCAAATGAGCAGTTTCAATGATCAATTGTTAGATCGATCAATGATTAACCAGCTCTGATACCATTTGATAAGATCTCAGCATCTAGTTTGATCGATTCGAATGATTTCAGCAGCAGAATAGAGTACCAACTAGCACAATTCGAGCAAGAATACCAAAGATATAGCAATGAACAGAATTAGTTATCGAGAGAGAAAGTTTCTGCAAAAGGAATATTTCATTCAATCACACGCTTTGGCATGGCTTTCGCTAAATTACAATTTAGGTCATTCTTCCTTATATAAGGAAAGATGACGTAGGCTGATGTCACTTGATAGTGACATCTAACCGTTATTTAACAAACTACTGAAACACTAAAACTACTGAAGATGTCAAGCAGCTCACATCTTCTTACAAGAAGCTAAGTGTTTACTTATTACAAAACTACTGATAAGAAACCACTGAAACTACAACGACTGAAGAACAAGCTCTTCAGTCGTTTTACAAAACTACTGAAAGTAAAAACATAAAACTACTGATAAACGCAACTACTGAAGAAGTACTCTTCAGCTGTTGTGACAAACTACTGAAACTTCAGCACTTGGTCTTCAGACTTGAACTTCAGACGTTTCATCAGCTGATGACTTCAGTAGATGTCATCAGCTGATGTCTTCAGTCTTTGTCTTCAGACTTTGTACATCAGTTGTTGATCTTTAGCACTGGTGGACTCTTCAGTGTTGAACTTCAGTACTTTGGTCTTCAGCTTCAGCACTTGTATTTTTCAGCTGTTGACCTTCAGTACTTTGGTCTTCAGCTTCAGCACTTGTGTTCTTCAGCTGTTGCACTTCAGCACTTTAGTCTTCTGCTTCAGCACTTCTGTTCTTCAGCTGTTGAGCTTTAGCACTTTAGTCTTCAGCTTCAGCACTTGTGTTCTTCAGCTGTTGAGCTTCAGCACTTTAGTCTTCAGTTGTTGAAGTCTTCAGTACTTGATCTTCAGTTGTTGAAGTCTTCAGCACTTGTCGAACTGCTGATGAGCCTTCAGCAGTTGTTGTGATATCATGTGGGACTTAGAGGTTTTCTGATCTTGGCTCATTGGTTCTTTTCGTCCAACACATGAACAATTCTGCATGCAGATTTTCAGAACTGCAGCTGCCAAGGCTGCCAAAAACCCTAATCTTATGAATTTTACACGAACCAACCAAAATAGACATCATAAGATTCGCAAGGGTGATCAGGACGTGGTTCCGGGTTCGATTTTAACTAGGAAACAACACACGTAACAAGATCTGAGCAAAACACGAAGAACACGAAGTGGGTTTAACGTAAAAGAACATGAAATAGATCTAGAAATCAAGAGCTTGGGTTGCTAGAATGATTGTTAGATCATTCCAGCAATAACCGGCTCTGATACGAATTGTGAAGTCGCTGGATCGGTTGACATCCGAGCGTGTTCTTGACGGAAGGAAACAAAAACAAAACCAAGTGACAAACAATAGAATGAACCAGAATATAATGGTTTCATTGATAAAAGCTAATGGTTACAAGCTCATTAAACATACGAATCAAGACTCTTGGTAATGGGAGATCGAGCATGATCTCCCCTCTCATCCGGCAACACCTAGGGCCGGGCACACTCCTTAATCTCTCTACACAATGAAACTGGTATTTATAGGCCTCAGCCCATATTAGATGCGATTGGGCACATTCGTACGATTGGGTCATGTGTATGGTTCAAGTATGACTAGACCATACTTATGGTTCAGTCATCGCATCTCTCAGTCGCACGACTGGTCCATTAGCATGGCTCAGTCGTATGACTGAGTCTCATTTGCATATGCCCCTATGAATGACCCAGTTTCATGTGTTTACAACATATCAGGTGTATTACATTAAGCCTAGACTATTAGACAAGAGATGGACACACTATATATGACAATATATGCTCTAACAAATTCCTCCTTGTACGTTGCTTGCGAATAGTAGATAACACCTCATATGTTCTTCAATAAATATTTGCTCTAGTTTCCAATAGAATCAAACAAAAAACCATATTAGCCAATGTTGCTGATCCGTCAGGTTGGTATAGTATCCCTGAAAATGAATTTAGGCACAATAGTTTTTGTTTACTTTGCAGAACACCATCATAGCAGAAAGATTCCCCATATGACTGATTTTTCCAGATAATGACATGAATAGTTTTCCATTGCTCCAATCTTCACACAGGCTAACCTACTTAACATTAACACCTGTAGAAATTCCCCTTCAATTCAGCATATCCCAATATATAAACATAATGCTCTCCTAGCTTCTTATACGGTGTATTGGGCAAAAAGTAGAGGTTCCAATCCACAGCTGACAATCTCAAACAAATCAGCATGCACTCAGATTCATCATCAGAAACCAGCTCACATCATCACTTTCTGATTGCGTCTTCAATTTCTCTATAAGGATTCCCCCTAAGAATCAGAATCCTCTTTGTGCGGATAAATATAACTTGATTGGCCCATAATAATTAGATGCGCCTGACTACCCCACAAAATCAACACCGACTACTGACATCTTCTCTTCTCTCTTTTGTGTTCTAACTACATTCATCTATACTGGAAGTCCAACGAATAATGGGGTATCCATAGAACTTATTTGACAAAAGAACCTTAGGATGAATGTGCTTTGCTCAACCTCAAATCTGTGCAAGAGGCAGTTCCAGACCTTTTTTTTGGTCTGGAACACCATTCTTTCGTATGACATGTAAGACAAATATCACATTCATGTGAATGGATGATACGGTGATATATTCGTGCGACTGGTCATAAGACTGGTCCAGTAGCATGACTGAACATACGACTGGTCCAGTCTCATGACCGGACATCAGACTGGTCCAGTCGCACGACTGGAAATAAGACTGGTCCAGTCACACGACTGGACATAAGACTGGTCCAAACTCACGACTGGACATAAGACCAGTCCATTCGCATGACTGGACATAAGACTGGTCCAGTCTCACGACTGGACATAAGACTGGTCCAGTCTCACGACTAGACATAAGACTAGTCCAGTTGCATGAACAATTCTGCATGCAGATTTTTAGAACTGCAACTACCAAGGCTGCCAAAAACCCTAATCTTATGAATTTTACCTGAACCAAACCAAAATAGACATCATAAGATTCGCAAGGGTGATCAGAACGTGGTTCCGGGTTCGATTTTAACTAGGAAACAACACACGTAACAAGATCTTAGCAAAACACGAAGAACACGAAATAGGTTTAACGTAAAAGAACATGAAATAGATCTAGAAATGAAGAGCTTGGGTTGCTAGAATGATTGTTAGATCAATCCAGCAGTAACCGGCTCTGATACCAATTGTGAAGTCGCTGGATCGGTTGACATCCGAGCGTGTTCTTGACGGAAGGAAACAAAAACAAAACCAAGTGACAAACAATAGAATGAACAAGAATATAATGGTTTCATTGATAAAACCTAATGATTACAAGCTCATTAAACATAAGAATCAAGACTCTTGGCAATGGGAGATCGAGCATGATCTCCCCTCTTATCTGACAGCACCTAGGCCCCGGGCACACTCCTTAATCTCTCTACACAATGAAACTGGTATTTATAGGCCTCAGCCCATGTCAGATGCGAGTGGGCACATTCGTACGATTGGGTCATGCGTATGGTTCAATCGTATGACTAGACCATTCTTATGGTTCAGTCACCGCATCTCTCAGTCGCACGACTGGTCCATTAGCATGGGTCAGTGGTATGACTGAGTCTCATTCGCATATGCCCCTACGAATGACCCAGTTTCATGTGTTTACAACATATCAGGTGTATTACATTAAGCCTAGACTATTCGACAAGAGATGGACACACTATATATGACAATATATGCTCCAACAAGTTCCCCCTTGTATGTTGCTTGTGAATAGTAGATAACACCTCTTACAATCTTCAGTCAATCTTTGCTCTGGTTTCCAATAGAATTAAACGAAAAACCATATTAGCCAATGTTGCCGATCCGTCAGGTTGCTATAGTATCCCTGAAAATGAATTTAGGCACAATAGTTTTTGTTTACTTTGCAGAACACCATCATAGCAGAAAGATTCCCCATATGACTAATTTTTCCAGATAATGACATGTATAGTTTTCCATTGCTCAAATCTTCACACAGGCTAACCTATTTAACATTAACACCTGTAGAAATTCCCCCTCAAATTCACCATATCCCAATATATAAACATTATGCTATCCTAGCTTCTTCATACGGTGTATTGGGCAAAAAGTAGAGGGTTCCAATTCACAGCTGACAATCTCAAACAAATCAGCATGCACTCAGATTCATTATCAAAAACAACCTCATATCATCACTTTCTGATTGCGTCTTCAATTTCTCTATACAAGGATTCCCCCTAAGAATCAGAATCCTCTTTGTGCTGATAAATATAACTTGATTGGCCCAAAAATAATTAGATGCTCCTGACTACCCCACAAAATTAACACCGACTACTGACATCTTCTCTTCTTTCTTTTGTGTTCTACTACATTCATCTATACTGGAAGTCCAACGAATAATGGGGTATCCAGAGAACTTATTTGACAAAAGAACCTTAGGATGAATGTGCTTTGCCCAACCTCAAATCTGTGCAAGAGGCAGTTCCAGACCTTTTTTTTGGTCTGGAACACCGTTCATTCGTATGACATGTAAGACAAATATCACATTCATGTGAATGGATGATACGATGATATATCGTGTGACTGGTCATAAGACTAGTCCAGTAGCATGACTGAACATAAGACTGGTCCAGTCTCATGACTGGACATAAGACTGGTCCAGTCGCACGACTGGACATAAGACTGGTCCAAACTCACGACTCGACATAAGACCGGTCCATTCGCACGACTAGACATAAGACTGGTCCAGTCTCACGACTAGACATAAGACTGGTCCAGTTGCATGAACAATTCTGCATGCAGATTTTCAGAACTGCAGCTGCCAAGGCGGCCAAAAACCTAATCTTATGAATTTTACATGAACAAACCAAAATAGACATCATAAGATTCGCAAGGGTGATCAGAACATGGTTCCGGGTTCGATTTTAACTAGGAAACAACACACGTAACAAGATCTGAGCAAAACAGGAAGAACACGAAGTGGGTTTAACGTAAAAGAACATGAAATAGATCTAGAAATCAAGAGCTTGGGTTGCTAGAATGATTGTTAGATCATTCCAGCAGTAACCGGCTCTGATACGAATTGTGAAGTCGTTGGATCGGTTGACATCCGAGCGTGTTCTTGACGGAAGGAAACAAAAATAAAACCAAGTGACAAACAATAGAATGAACAAGAATATAATGGTTTCATTGATAAAAGCTAATGATTACAAGCTCATTAAACATAAGAATCAAGACTCTTGGCAATGGGAGATCGAGCATGATCTCCCCTCTCATCCGGCAACACCTAGGGCCCGGGCACACTCCTTAATCTCTCTACACAATGAAACTGGTATTTATAGGCCTCAGCCCATATCAGATGCGATTGGGCACATTCGTACGATTGGGTCATGCGTATGGTTCAATCGTATGACTAGACCATACTTATGGTTCAGTCATCGCATCTCTCAGTCGCACGACTGGTCCATTAGCATGGCTCAGTGTATGACTGAGTCTCATTTGCATATGCCCCTACGAATGACCCAGTTTCATGTGTTTACAACATATCAGGTGTATTACATTAAGCCTAGACTATTAGACAAGAGATGGACACACTATATATGACAATATATGCTCTAACAAATTCCTCCTTGTACGTTGCTTGCGAATAGTAGATAACACCTCCTATGTTCTTCAGTCAATATTTGCTCTAGTTTCCAATAGAATCAAACAAAAAACCATATTAGCCAATGTTGTCGATCCGTCAGGTTGGTATAGTATCCCTGAAAATGAATTTGGGTACAATAGTTTTTGTTTACTTTGAAGAACACCATCATAGCAGAAAGATTCCCCATATGACTGATTTTTCTAGATAATGACATGAATAGTTTTCCATTGCTCCAATCTTCACACAGGCTAACCTACTTAACATTAACACCTGTAGAAATTCCCCCTCGAATTCAGCATATCCCAATATATAAACATAATGCTCTCCTAGCTTCTTCATACGGTGTATTGGGCAAAAAGTAGAGGGTTCCAATCCACAGCTGACAATCTCAAACAAATCAGCATGCACTCAGATTCATCATCAGAAACCAGCTCACATCATCACTTTCTGATTGCGTCTTCAATTTCTCTATACAAGGATTCCCCCTAAGAATCAGAATCCTCTTTGTGCGGATAAATATAACTTGATTGGCCCATAATAATTAGATGCTCCTGACTACCCCACAAAATCAACACCGACTACTGACATCTTCTCTTCTCTTTTGTGTTCTAACTACATTCATCTATACTGGAAGTCCAACGAATAATGGGGTATCCATAGAACTTATTTGACAAAAGAACCTTAGGATGAATGTGCTTTGCTCAACCTCAAATCTGTGCAAGAGGCAGTTCCAGACCTTTTTTTTGGTCTGGAACACCGTTCATTCGTATGACATGTAAGACAAATATCACATTCATGTGAATGGATGATACGATGATATATTCGTGCGACTGGTCATAAGACTGGTCCAGTAGCATGATTGAACATACGACTGGTCCAGTCTCATGACAGGACGTAAGACTGGTCCAGTCGCACGACTGGAAATAATACTGGTCCAGTCACACGACTGGACATAAGACTGGTCCAAACTCATGACTGGACATAAGACCGGTCCATTCGCATGACTGGACATAAGACTGGTCCAGTCGTGACTGGTCCAGTCTCACGACTAGACATAAGACTAGTCCAGTTGCATGAACAATTTTGCATGCAGATTTTCAGAACTGCAGCTGCCAAGGCTGCCAAAAACCCTAATCTTATGAATTTTACCTGAACCAAACCAAAATAGACATCATAAGATTCGCAAGGGTGATCAGAACGTGGTTCCGGGTTCGATATTAACTAGGAAACAACACACGTAACAAGATCTTAGCAAAACACGAAGAACACGAAATAGGTTTAACGTAAAAGAACATGAAATAGATCTAGAAATGAAGAGCTTGGGTTGCTAGAATCATTGTTAGATCAATCCAGCAGTAACCGGCTCTGATACCAATTGTGAAGTCACTGGATCGGTTGACATCCGAGCGTGTTCTTGACGGAAGGAAACAAAAACAAAACCAAGTGACAAACAATAGAATGAACAAGAATATAATGGTTTCATTGATAAAAGCTAATGATTACAAGCTCAATAAACATAAGAATCAAGACACTTGGCAATGGGAGATCGAGCATGATCTCCCCTCTTATCCGGCAGCACCTAGGCCCCGGGCACACTCCTTAATCTCTCTACACAATGAAACTGGTATTTATAGGCCTCAGCCCATATCATATGCGATTGGGCACATTCGTACGATTGGGTCATGTGTATGGTTCAATCGTATGACGAGACCATACTTATGGTTCAGTCATCGCATCTCTCAGTCGCACGACTGGTCCATTAGCATGGCTCAGTCGTATGACTGAGTCTCATTCGCATATGCCCCTACGAATGACACAGGTTCATGTGTTTACAACATATTAGGTGTATTACATTAAGCGTAGACTATTCGACAAGAGATGGACACACTATATATGACAATATATGCTCTAACAAATTCCTCCTTGTACGTTCCTTGCGAATAGTAGATAACACCTCCTATAATCTTCAGTCAATATTTGCTCTAGTTTCCAATAGAATCAAACAAAAAACCATAATAGCCAATGTTGCCGATCCGTCAGGTTGGTATAGTATCAATGAAAATGAATTTAGGCACAATAGTTTTTGTTTACTTTGCAGAACACCATCATAGCAGAAAGATTCCCCATATGACTGATTTTTCCAGATAATGACATGAATAGTTTTCCATTGCTCCAATCTTCACACAGGCTAACCTATTTAACATTAACACCTGTATAAATTCCCCCTCAAATTCAGCATATCCCAATATATAAACATTATGCTCTCCTAGCTTCTTCATACGGTGTATTAGGCAAAAAGTAGAGGGTTCCAATCCACAGCTGACAATCTCAAACAAATCAGCATGCACTCAGATTCATCATCAGAAACCATCTCACATCATCACTTTCTGATTGCATCTTTATTTTCTCTATACAAGGATTCCCCCTAAGAATCAGAATCCTCTTTGTGCGGATAAATATAACTTGATTGGCCCATAAATAATTAGATGCTCCTGACTACCCCACAAAATCAACACCGACTACTGACATCTTCTCTTCTCTCTTTTGTGTTCTAACTACATTCATCTATACTGGAAGTCCAACGAATAATGGGGTATCCATAGAACTTATTTGACAAAAGAACCTTAGGATGAATGGGCTTTGCTCAACGTCAAATCTGTGCAAGAGGCAGTTCCAGACCTTTTTTTTGGTCTGGAACACCGTTCATTCGTATGACATGTAAGACAAATATCACATTCATGTGAATGGATGATACAATGATATATTCGTGCGACTGGTCATAAGACTGGTCCAGTAGCATGACTGAACATAAGACTGGTCCAGTCTCATGACTGGACATAAGACTAGTCCAGTCGCACGACTGGACATAAGACTGGTCTAGTCACACGACTGTACATAAGACTGGTCCAAACTCACGACTGGACATAAGACCGGTCCATTCGCATGACTGGACATAAGACTGGTCCAGTCTCACGACTAGACATAAGACTGGTCCAGTTGCATGAACAATTCTGCATGCAGATTTTCAGAACTGCAGCTACCAAGGCTGCCAAAAACCCTAATCTTATGAATTTTACCTGAACCAAACCAAAATAGACATCATAAGATTCGCAAGGGTGATCAGAACGTGGTTCCGGGTTCGATTTTAACTAGGAAACAACACACGTAACAAGATCTGAGCCAAACAAGAAGAACACGAAGTGGGTTTAACGTAAAAGAACATGAATAGATCTACAAATCAAGAGCTTGGGTTGCTAGAATGATTGTTAGATCATTCAGCAGTAACCGGCTCTGATACCAATTGTGAAGTCGCTGGATCGGTTGACATCCGAGCATGTTCTTGACGGAAGGAAACAAAAACAAAACCAAGTGACAAACAATAGAATGAACAAGAATATAATTTCATTGATAAAAGCTAATGATTACAAGCTCATTAAACATAAGAATCAAGACTCTTGGCAATGGGAGATCGAGCATGATCTCCCCTCTCATCTGGCAGCACCTAGGCCCAGGGCACACTCCTTAATCTCTCTACACATCGAAACTGGTATTTATAGGCCTCAGCCCATATCAGATGCGATTGGGCACATTCGTACGATTGGGTCATGCGTATGGTTCAATCGTATGACTAGACCATACTTATGGTTCAGTCATAGCATCTCTCAATCGTATGACTGAGTCTCATTTGCATATGCCCCTACAAATGACCCAGTTTCATGTGTTTACAACATATCAGGTGTTACATTAAGCCTAGACTATTCGACAAGAGATGGACACACTATATATGACAATATATGCTCTAACAAATTCCTCCTTGTACGTTGCTTGCGAATAGTAGATAACACCTCCTATAATCTTGAGTCAATATTTGCTCTAGTTTCCAATAGAATCAAACAAAAAACCATATTAGCCAATGTTGCCGATCCGTCAGGTTGGTATAGTATCAATGAAAATGAATTTAGGCACAATAGTTTTTGTTTACTTTGCAGAACACCATCATAGCAGAAAGATTCCCCATATGACTGATTTTTCCAGATAATGACATGAATAGTTTTCCATTGCTCCAATCTTCACACCGGCTAACCTATTTAACATTAACACCTGTAGAAATTCCCCCTCAAATTCATCATATCCCAATATATAAACATTATGCTCTCCTAGCTTCTTCATACGGTGTATTAGGCAAAAAGTAGAGGGTTCCAATCCACAACTGACAATCTCAAACAAATCAACATGCACTCAGATATATCATCAGAAACCATCTCACATCATCACTTTCTGATTTCTTCTTCAATTTCTCTATACAAGGATTCCCCCTAAGAATCAGAATCCTCTTTGTGCAAATAAATATAACTTGATTGGCCCATAAATAATTAGATGCTCCTGATTACCCCACAAAATCAACACCGACTACTCACATCTTCTCTTCTATCTTTTGTGTTCTAACTACATTCATCTATACTGGAAGTCCAACGAATAAAGGGGTATCCATAGAACTTATTTGACAAAAGAACCTTAGGATGAATGTGCTTTGCTCAACCTCAAATCTGTGCAAGAGGCAGTTCCAGACCTTTTTTTGGTCTGGAACACCGTTCATTCGTATGACATGTAAGACAAATATCACATTCATGTGAATGGATGATACGATGATATATTCGTGCGACTGGTCATAAGACTAGTCCAGTAGCATGACTGAACATAAGACTGGTCCAGTCTCATGACTGGACATAAGACTGGTCCAGTCGCACGACTGGACATAAGACTGGTCCAGTCACACGACTGGACATAAGACTGGTCCAAACTCACGACTGGACATAAGACCGGTCCATTCGCACGACTGGACATAAGACTGGTCCAGTCTCACGACTAGACATTAGACTGGTCCAGTTGCATGAACAATTCTTCATGCAGATTTTCAGAACTGCAGCTGCCAAGGCTGTCAAAAACCCTAATCTTATGAATTTTACATGAACCAAACCAAAATAGACATCATAAGATTCGCAAGGGTGATCAAAACGTGGTTCCGGGTTCGATTTTAACTAGGAAACAACACACGTAACAAGATCTGAGCAAAACACGAAGAACACGAAGTGGGTTTAACGTAAAAGAACATGAAATAGATCTAGAAATCAAGAGCTTGGGTTGCTAGAATGATTGTTAGATCATTCCAGCAGTAACTGGCTCTGATACCAATTGTGAAGTTGCTGGATCGGTTGACATCCGAGCGTGTTCTTGACGGAAGGAGACAAAAACAAAACCAAGTGACAAACAATAGAATGAACAAGAATATAATGGTTTCATTGATAAAAGCTAATGATTTCAAGCTCGTTAAACATAAGAATCAAGACTCTTGGCAATGGGAGATCGAGCATGATCTCCCCTCTATTCCGGCAGCACCTAGGCCCCGGGCACACTCCTTAATCTCTCTACACAATGAAACTGGTATTTATAGGCCTCAACCCATATCAGATGCGATTGGGCACATTCGTATGATTGGGTCATGCATATGGTTCAATCGTATGACTAGACCATACTTATGGTTCAGTCCTCGCATCTCTCAGTCGCACGACTTGTCCATTAGCATGGCTCAGTCGTATGACTGAGTCTCATTTGCATATGCCCCTACGAATGACCCAGTGTCATGTGTTTACAACATATGAGGTGTATTACATTAAGCCTAGACTATTCGACAAGAGATGGACACACTATATATGACAATATATGCTATAACAAATTCCTCCTTGTACGTTGCTTGCGAATAGTAGACAACACCTCCTATAATCTTCAGTCAATATTTGCTCTAGTTTCCAATAGATTCAAACAAAAAACCATATTAGCCAATGCTGCCGATCCGTCAGGTTGCTACAGTATCCCTGAAAATGAATTTAGGCACAATAGTTTTTGTTTACTTTGCAGAACACCATCATAGCAGAAAGATTCCCCATATGACTGATTTTGCCAGATAATGACATGAATAGTTTTCTATTGCTCCAATCTTCACAGAGGCTAACCTATTTAACA
The DNA here is from genome assembly GCA_025506515.1 of Flaveria trinervia. NCBI lineage: Eukaryota > Viridiplantae > Streptophyta > Magnoliopsida > Asterales > Asteraceae > Flaveria > Flaveria trinervia. The sequence goes on along the minus strand of CM046453.1, from coordinate 24,371,596 downwards.
TTAACACCTGTAGAAATTCCCCCTCAAATTCAGCATATCCCAATATATAAACATTATGCTCTCCTAGCTTTTTCATACGGTGTATTGGGCAAAAAGTAGAGGGTTCCAATCCACAGCTGACAATCTCAAACAAATCAGCATGCACTCAGATTCATTATCAGAAACCATCTCACATCATCACTTTCTGATTGCGTCTTCAATTTCTCTATACAAGGATTCCCCCTAAGAATCAGAAACCTCTTTGTGCGGATAAATATAACTTGATTGGCCCATAAATAATTAGATGCTCCTGACTACCCCACAAAATCAACACCGACTACTGACATCTTCTCTTCTCTCTTTTGTGTTCTAACTACATTCATCTATACTGGAAGTCCAACGAATAATGGGGTATCCATAGAACTTATTTGACAAAAGAACCTTAGGATGAATGTGCTTTGCTCAACCTCAAATCTGTGCAAGAGGCAGTTCCAGACCTTTTTTTTGGTCTGGAACACCGTTCATTCGTATGACATGTAAGACAAATATCACATTCATGTGAATGGATGATACGATGATATATTCGTGCGACTGGTCATAAGACTGGTCCAGTAGCATGACTGAACATAAGACTGGTCCAGTCTCAAGACTGGACATAAGACTGGTCCAGTTGCACGACTGGACATAAGACTGGTCCAGTCACACGACTGGACATAAGACTGGTCCAGTCTCACGACTGGACATAAGACTAGTCCAGTCGCACGACTGGACATAAGACCGGTACAGTTTGGTGATGATGCTAACACTCCTATTAAGTTGGATGATGAAGAAATTACCACTTTCTTTGTTGAAATGGCATTCCTGTGATAACTTCTCATCCATATGTGCCTTATGCACCAACAGACCATTTTTAATATGTTAGCATATGTCTTCAATGGCCTAACCTTAAACATAAAGGAAGGAAGAAGGTATATGTTCCTGATGTACCCAAGATTTCTGCAATGTCTAATCAATGAAGGATTTCCTGACCTTGTACTTGAAGGACCTACTTTGGAAATTCCTCACTATAATGCCAAGTCCTACAAGTATATCAAGAAAAGAGATCCAAGAAATTTCTACAGTGGAGCACACTCTCCTTTGTTACCATGGATGCTTCAGCAGATCAATCTTGAAGAACAAATAGAAGAACAGGAGGCTCTTGTTGATGAGCCCATTCAAGAAGAAGTACCAGCTACTCAATATCAGCAAGTTGTTGATGAGCATGTTGAGGAATGAGTTGAAGGTCATAGGTCAGTGTCACCCCTGGTGGATGTAGGGGTGATCTTTATATTGGACGTCATGTTCATGACATGGCATCTCCCTTTGTACCATCTTTTGGGTTTTGTAACATGTTTATCAAAGTAAGTTTAACCATTTAAACTTCAAAAATGCAGTGGATAAGAGTGGTTAAAAGGTGTTTTATAATCTGAAAATTTGAACCATATTAACCCAAAACAAAACCCATAAACAAAGGATCATATATATATGTGAAATTAAATTCTATCAAAATGAAAATGCAACCATAGGGTGTTCTTGAAATTACCTTTCAAGAATAAAGTGATATGGTATGGATGAGAAGAAGAAGATGATACTTCTTGAATGTATAGCCTCCAAAATAGAACTCATCAAGCTTGTATACCCACAAGCCTTAGCAAACACCTAACTTGTTAGGTAGAAGAACACCAAATCTCAAATCCTTCTTGCAAACCAAAAATCCAGCCAAGATGAACTTCAAGTGCAGCCAAAATTTGAAATTTTCAGCCAAAAGGGAAGAGAGAAAAGCTAGTTGCTTGTGTGTGTGTGTGAGATAGAGAGAGAGAGAGAGAAAGGGAAGAGTGCAAGCAAGCATAAAGTCTTGTAAAAACCAAGACTAAAAATGATTCCCAAGACCCACAAGGGGCAGCCGAAATCAAGTTTTGAAATGGGTTCCCCCCCCCCCCCCATTTCAATTTTTATAAAAAAACTTACACTCTTAATCCTTAAGTTTATAAAAACCTCTTCTAATTTTATAACATTAACACACTTTTATTTGTTATTATTTAACTCACTTAAATAATGAAATAATAATTTCTCATGAGCAAATTATCCATATAATGTTGTTCTATTACAAAAGCAACGTTTTAGAAAACCCATTTTCTAAATTGGTGTCAATATATATTTGTATGATCTCATCAACAAATAAATATTTATTGGTGTTTGTTTAGCTTGTTATTGGGTATGACCCGACTTGGATCATAACGTACTAACCACATCAATCTTGTATGTGTATTGGGCATACAAGTTCCAACAATCTCCCACTTGCACAAGATTCATAGAAGATTGATGCAAGCAGTAAATACCACCTAACAATAGTTTACTACCCTTAATATGTATGAGTAAGTGCCATTCAATAACATCATCCCTTTCAAGTACCTTACTGGAAATGTTTTAGGAGAATCAATCATCTATCCTTTTGTCACAGATGTCATGCTAAATCCAGAGACACAGAGTGATCATTCTCCATTGATTTAACTTCATCAGGCCTTAGACATCTTACTCTCAACGAATAAGAGGGACAAATCCCATCTTGACTACATACGTCTCTCACAATTACCTTGTATTATACCGAACTCAGACTCATGTACTGCATTGTTCCATAACAGCGAAGAACTAAGTCAAAGTATAATATTCGGTAAATATCAAGACCCAATATGTATCTCAGGTTAGAGGATACCAAATGATGTTCGCCTTTACTCAAAATTACTTATGATCAATCTGGAAGATTCCATGTAGTAATATTTGAGATGCAGGTCAGTCCAATATTTGTATCCCACAAATATCTATAAATTTTGGCAGAAACCCTTTGCTCTATATTCATTCATATGAATATCTACCAATCCAAGTTCATAATAGTCTTACCTTCATATTTGTTCCCACAAGTGTGAATGACTACGGACGTTCTGAGTAAATGATTTACTCATGGATTTTAAACATGCAAAAAGGGAATATTAGTTGAATCATTATAACCAAATAATTTATTCAAATAATAAAGGGTTACAATATCTAAATACAAAAATTAAAGATCATATCCAGTCACTAGAACATTGAAGTCCCATGGCACGAGTATGACTTTCATGCTTTGCCTTTTCAAGAAGCTTCGTGAGTGGCACCGCAATGTTTTGATCCGTGTGAACTTTGCGAATACATATCTTTCCCTTTTCAACTTCATCCCTTATGTAGTTGAATCTCCATTCAATGTGCCTAGTCTTTTGATATGCACAGGGTTCCTTGATTTGAGCAATCATACCCTCGTTATCACAAAGAATCTCTAGGGGGTCCTGAATGGAAGGGACCAACCCCTAGATCGGCAATGAATTTCTTTAACCATGCAGCTTCCTGAGCTGCTAATGAAGCGGCAAAGTATTTTGACTCTATAGTTGATAATGTCCCCACATCTTGCTTAGAGCTCTTCCAAGATATTGCTCCTTCATTCAAGATGAAAATGTACCCCGATTATGTCGTGAGTCATCCCGAACAGTTTGGAAACTCGCACCCGTGTAACCCTTTACTTCGAGTTCCTCCTCACCAGATCCATAGATTAGGAACATATCTTTGATCCTCCTTAGGTACTTAAGTATATTCTTAACAGCCATCCAATGACTGTTTCTAGGATTTTGCTAGTATCAGCTTGTCATGCTCAAGGCGCATGACACATCCATCCTAGTGTATATCATTGCATACATGACGGATCCTATAGCAGACGCATACAGGATTCCCTTCATTTTGTCTTGCTCATCCTTTGAAATTGGACATTAAGTCTTACTCAATATCATTCCTCTTTGGATAGGTACTGTACCTTTCTTAGAGTTTTCCATCTTGAACCTTTTCAAGATCTTATCAATGTATGCACTTTGATTAAACCTATAGACCGCCTTGATCTATCTCTATAGATCTTTATTCCTAAAATATAGGTGACTCCACTAAGATTCTTAATGGAGAAATAGTTTCCAAGCGAGGATTTTACACCCTCCAAGGTTGGAATGTCATTTCCAAATAGTAGAATGTCATCGACATACAATACTAGGAAAGTGACATGCTCCCATTAGCTTTCTTATATACACATGCTTCATCATTGTTTTTTATTAACCAAAATTTGATTATCTCTTCATCAAAACGATGATTCCAACTTCTTGATGCTTGCTTCAATCCATAGATTGATTTCTTTAACTTGCATACTCTGTTAGGATGTTTTTGATAAACAAAACCTTCAGGCTGACCCATATAGACATCTTCCTCAAGATATCCATTTAGAAAAGTGGTTTTGACATCCATTTGCCAAATCTCATAATCATAATGAGTAGATATGGCCAATAATATCCTAATAGACTTTAGCATTGCAACAGGCGAGAAGGTCTCATCATAATCAACCCCTTGAGCTTGAGTGAAACCTTTTGCTACAAGTCTAGCTTTATAAGTATTCAAGTTTCTATGCATATCGGTTTTATTCTTGAAAACCCACTTATTTCCAACTATCTTGGAGTTAAGAGGTGGTTCAACAAAGTCCCACACTTGGTTGTCATACATGGATTGCATCTCAACGTTCATGGCTTCAAGCCTTTGTCACAATCCAAATTGGCCATTGCATCATGATAAATGGTTGGTTCATCAGAATCTACCACATAGCATCCATCTACGAAAAATCCATATCTTTCAGGTGGATTACTAGTTCTACCAGATCTGCGAATGTTTTGTGTGTATTGATCAACTATTTTATCACCCTCAACATCCTCATGTTGAGTGCTAGTGTCAACCAAACGTGTATCGGTTTGTGGTTCTTGATCCTCCTCAAGATCCAATGTTTTACTACTAGTTCCTTCCGTAAGGAACTTAGCTTCTAAGAACTCAGCCTTCTTGGCAACAAACTCCTTTTGTACCAATGGATCGTAGAAATAATATCCCATAGAATCTCTAGGATATCCAATGAAGATTTACTTAGTGGAACGGCTTTCTAACTTGTTTGAGGTGGGAGTCTTAACATAAGCCTCACAACCCCATACCTTTATGATAGTGATGGAACCCTTCCATGCCATGTCTCAAAAGGTGTTGTTTCCATATTATTGGTTGGGGCCATATTCAAGATACGGGCTGCAAAGAGCAAAGCGAAACCCCCAAAATGATAGAGGCAATGAGCTCCTAGCCATCATTAATTGAACCATATCAATAGAGTTCGATTTCTCCTCTCGGACACACCATTGTGTTGTGGTGTTCTAGGTGGAGATAGTTGGGAGACAATACCACAACTTTTAAGATGATCTCTGAAAGCATAACTTAGGTATTCACCGTCTCTATCGATGCGGAGAATTTTTATTTTCTTGTTGAGTTTATTTTCTACTTCATTCAGGAAGATTTTGAACATTTCAAAAGCTTCATCTTTGTGTCTTAACAAGTACACATAACCATATCGACTATAGTCGTCGGTAAAGGTAATGAAGTATCTGTCATTGTACCTAGTCATTGGTTTAAAAGGACCACATACATTCGAATGTATGATGCCTAATAAATCTTTTCCGCTTTCGGATTTGCCACTAAAAGGTGCCTTAGTCATTTTACCTTGTAAACAAGATTCACATACATTAAATGAATCATATTCACTTGCTTTTAGAATACCGTTCTTTTAAAGTGTTTATATGCGCTTCTTGTTTATATGATCAAGACGGCAATGCCAAAGATAGGTGTCACTCAAATCCAATTTGAGCTTCTTAGTGGTGGTTTTGTACAATGACCTATCATATAATGTGTTTTCACGAACCAATTCATAAATACCATTAATAGGAATAGCTTTAAAATAAAAGATGTCATTCAAAGAAACATGAATTTCATTTTCATTAAATGTCATAACATAATCATATTGTCTTAATTATGAAACATAAATAATGTTCCTAGTCAAACTAGGAGCATACAAAATATTTTTCAAAATTGCTTCCAAACCATTTAGAAGCTTCAAGATGTAGTCCCATCCGTCTTCAACTTGAATTTTTGCCTCATTTCCCATGTAGAGGTTAACATCCCCTTTCTTGAAGTCCTTACTTCTTTTGAACCCATGCAATAAGTTGCAAATGTGAGTTCCATATCTGGTATCCAATACCATGTGTTAGAGGATATTAAATTTAGATTAATATGAATCATGAAAATTGTACCTGAGGTTTGCCCGGAATCACTCTTAGCTTATAACTCTTTGAGATGGACTGGACAGTTTCTTGCCCAATGTCCAATCTCCCCACACTTAAAGCATGGGTCATTTGAAGCAACCATTTGCTTCTTCTCCGTTGGTTTTGGTGGTGGCACTCTTACCACTCCCTTTTCGTTTCCCCTAATGTTCCTTTTACCCTTGGCAACATTTTCCTTGGGTGCGGGGTGAGGCCTCTTCTTGTTCCCACCTTCATTGATGGTGAGAATGGGTAAAACCTTTTTACCCATGGCTGTCTCGGCGGTTTTGAGCATAAAGTGAACCTCACTTATGTTCTTGTCCCACCGTTCATGTTATAGTTGATGACAAAGTTGTCAAACCTTTTTGACAAAGAGTTGAGGATTAAATCCATAGCCAACTCTTTCGAGACGGAAAAATTCAGCCTTTCGAGGTGGTCAATGTGGCTTTTCATCTTAAGTACATAAGATGAAACAGATTGGGTGTCATCCACACGACATGCATGGAGTGCTCGAACCGTTTTGAAGCGCTCTACCCTTGCTTGTTGTTGGAATGTTTCCTTCAACTGGATAATCATGTCGTATGCTCCATGATGTTCATACTCCTTTTGGAGATCTAGAGTCATACTTGCCAACATGACGCAAGACACACGGACCGAGTCCTCAGTGAATTTCACCCAATTATTATAGGCCTCCTCATCCTCCTCATTAGGATGATCGGGAATCGGATCGTCTAAAATATACGATCGTTTCTCTTGCTTGAGAACAATTCTCAAGTTTCGAAACCAATCTATAAAGTTATTATGGTTTAGACATTCCTTTTGGAGAATGGTCCTTAGTGATAGTGAGTGAGCGGATGAGATATCATTATTTTCATTATTGTTGGTGGCCATATACAAAATTTAACAAAGTTCAATTTTAGTATTTTCGATATTGTTCATATTTTAATAATTAAAGCCCTTTTATGTGTCTTACACAATTTTAAATTTCTAGAATCCAACGTTAGATTTAAATAGTGGTTAGATGACCTTTATCCCATTAGTTAAATTAACAAGGTAGTCAACGTTTTGACAATTGCAACCCTTTGCCACTTCTAGGGTATGGGATCGACTTAAACATCATATGTGTGGTTGGCACGTTTATCCCATCAACACCTTTGTAAACCACATTGTAGGTGATCCATTAAACATGATTTGCAAATCAAGTTACCCTACTTACACACACATGTGAGTTTTCAAACATAAGTGGTTAGGTGACCTTTATCCCACAAATATGGTATCCCCGCCTCAAATCACAAGTTCCCTCAAAATAGTTAGTTGACCTTTATCCCATTAAGAGTTTCCAAGTGACTTCAAGTGTTGTGCAAAAGGATGGTGTTTAACTTGTTTATAAAAGAAAATTTAAGTTTTCATAATACTAATTTAGAAAACTCTATATACCTTATATTTGCATGCTTTCAAATACAAGGTACCCTATGGTTCTCTTTTAATAAAACCCCATTTATTAAAACTATTAATCATTTTAATAACCTTTTATTAATCACTTAATTATAAAGAACCATCAATTTTCAACTTGTTAAGTTTGTTAATGAGTTTGTTATGCATATCCAAATATCAGCCAACAACCATACAACAAACAACCAAACAAGCATAATCATATAAACATAAGTGCACAACCATAGCCACTAAGTAACTACACTTGTTTGCCATCACAAGTGTTGTCATAAGGTCTTTCCTAAGGGTTAACAATGACACATCAAATGTGTCCATGAACTCCCACTTGACTCCACATTCAAATGCTTCAAGTGTCCATGTCTTTTGTGTCCTTCTTTGGGTCTTCATCTTGTGCATCTTCTTTTACAAAAGCATATCCTAATACAATTTTTCTAATAAAAGAAATGCACCTAATCTATTTGTTACATAACCAATGAATAAATAAATTACAACCCAAAATACAAAAACAAATATTACAACCCTTTCATGAATCAAAACCAACATGACAAATCAAAATCAACCAAATCCAAAACACATAAGGTCAAGGCTATGTTATGCACCAAAATATGTACCAAATACAACATTCAAGAACAACTATGAACCCCTTTATATAACCTTAAAGTTCTGGCCAACATGAACCAAACCTTTAGGGTTTTGTCCAAACAACACAATCAACCATTTGATGTAAATCTTTCAAAGCTTATACTAAAGCATGTAAGATAAAACCTCGAAACATAAGGGATTCAATCATCCATAACAAAACAGCCCCTAATGGGTTGAAAAAGTCCATGAAAACTAACTTTTCAAGAACTTTTGAAGCAAGTATTCCACATAACCGGGTCTAGATTCCATTGTTGGGTTTTGTAACATGTTTATCAAAGTAAGTTTAACCATTTAAACTTCAAAAACGCAGCGGATAAGAGTGGTTAAAAGGTGTTTTATAATCTGAAAACTTGAACCATATTAACCCAAAAAAACCCATAACTAAAGGATCATATATATATGTGAAATGAAATGCTATCAAAACGAAAATGCAACCATAGGGTGTTCTTGAAACTACCTTTCAAGAACAAAGTGATATGGTATGGATGAGAAGAAAATGATACTTCTTGAATGTATAGCCTCCAAAATAGAAGTCCTCAAGCTTGTATAGCCACAAGCCTTAGCAAACACCTAACTTGTTAGTTAGAAGAATACCAAAGCTCAAATCCTTCTTGCAAACCCGAAAATCCAGCCAAGATGAACTTCAAGTGCAGCCAAAATTCGAAATTTTCAGCCAAAAGGGAAGAGAGAAATGCTAGTTGCTTGTGTGTGTGTGTGAGAGAGAGAGAAAGGGAAGAGTGCAAGCAAGCATAAAGTCTTGTAAAAACCAAGACTAAAAATGATTCCAACACCCATAAGGGGCGGCCGAAATCAAGTTTTGAAATGGGTTCCCCCATTTCAATTTTTATAAAGAAAAACATACACTCTTAACCCTTAAGTTTATAAAATTAAAACCTTTTTAATTTTTTAACATTAACACACTTTTATTTGTTATTATGTAACTCACTTAAATAATGAAACAAATAATTTCTCATGAACAAATTATCCATATAATGTTGTTCTATTATAAAAGCCACGTTTTAGAAAACCCATTTTCTAAATTGGTGTGAATATTTATTGTATGATCTCATCAAAAATAATATTTATTGGTGTTTGTTTATCTTGTTATTAGGTATGACCCAACTTGGATCATAACATACTAACCATATCAATCTTGTATGTGTCTTGGGCATACAAGTTCTAACACCATCACCGTTACCATCACCCCACAGAACACTAGTTACTTCACTTCATAGATGACCTATCCCACCACCACAAGCACAACCAATCATTTCTCCACCTATATCTCCACCTCATCACTCTCCAATATCACTAACTCAACCATCCCCTGCCAATACTGAACCAACTGAATTTGGAGATTCTACTAGCTAATCTCAGAAATCCAAATCATCTTTTGATGAGGAAGATCACCCTACCCAATGTCTGTAAATAAAGCCACTTCTGAGGCTGTTCCTACAGAAAGCTATCCTAAATCTAGTGTGAACAAACCAGATGAGAAGGATGAGTTAATCTCTGAACTTATGCAAAAGGTGGCAAAGATGGAAAGATTGCTCAATAGAAGAGTCAGCATCATTCAAGACAGACTTCTAGAGCTTGATGAGAAAGAAAATGAGTTGAAAGAGATGAAAGAAAAATATTAGACTGAAAAGAAAGATAAAGAAAAGGAGATAGAGAACTTAAAAGCTTCTCTTCAATAATCAAGGGATGAGATAAGTGGTCATGTGGACACTTTATCCATTCAAAAAATTGCCATGGAAGAGCAAGAAGAGCATATTAAAGAACAATATGAGATTATTATCAACTTGCAGAAAAAGAATGAACTTTTAAACAAAATAGTAGCTGAACTTGAGATGCTTGTTGAAATCAAGAGGAAGGTTGAATCAAAAGTAAAGAAAGTTAATAAGAATGAATTTGAGTCTGAGAGCTCTTTAGCGGAGAGTAGTGATAACTCTCCTCCTGGTAAACGTATGAGATTCTCTGAAACAGAAGTAGAATTAAGCAAGACAAAGCACGATGAGTCTAGCCTGGAAATGAAAGTCTACTTAGAGACAACAGCCCACACTAAAGAGGCTTAATTTAATGACATGATCAATGCTCTAGACAACTTCACATCAAAAGAATTCATCACTAATGATGAGTTCTGGGATTTTATAGTTAATCAAAGGATTTTTACCAAACCCATAGTGGTTATTCCTCAATCTCCTGTCCATCTGGAGAAGAAATTGAGCTTACAAATAGTTCCTGCTATGTCACTATCTGATGAGCAAAAAGAGATGATTAAAAAACTATGTGAAGAGGAAAGAGAAAAAGAAGAAAAAGTTGTTATTGCCCATGAACAAGTACAATCAGAGGGTGAAAAAGTGCCTCAAGGAGCTCAAATGCCTGAAACCTCATCTGGTCCATTAATGCAAACTATACCAGAAGGAGGAAGTACTTAACTAAAAAGGCTAAGGGAAAAGGCCTATAGAAGAAGAAGAAGAACCAATCAAGAAAAGCACACAGGATCATCCCAGAAGCCTTGCAGCTATAGCAGAATTTTTGGAAGAACATAGCAAACAGAAGCTCAATTGAAGAAGCAAGTTGTTTTTATTGACCTTGAAGAATGGGAAATTGAAAGAGGCTATGTTGCTGATGAGCCAATAGTAGTTGATAGTCCTGTGCATGAAGAAAAGTTTGTACAAGAAATGATTGAAAAGGCTCAAACAGATGATTTAATGGTTAAAGCCATGTTTTTGATTAATCATGGATATGATTATGATGAAGTTTTTAGCATGACTTATGAGGGGATGAAGGTAGAAGAAGAAAATTTGAACAAACTGCTGGACCCAACTATTGAAACTGAATATGAGAAGACTATTTCCCCTAAAGCTGACAAGCCCAAACTATCATCCATGAAGAAGCAAACATCAACTCCTCAACCTTTATATCTTGATCCCTATAATATGTCTGATAGGGAAATGAAGGATTATCTTTTCAATCAAGGGTTCACAAGAAGAAAACTTAGAAACATGAAAACAAACTCCCTAAGGGTTGCCACCCTCAGGTTGATAAATGAAAAGAAAGAGAGGCTTAAGAAGATAGAAGAAGAAATTCTCAACAAAAAGCCTAGAACAAGAGTGTCAGCTCAAGACATGCAACTCACCCATCGAGATCAAGACACTTTGGCACCTATACTTCATAGATATCCTAAGTGGTTTGCTGAACCTTCACAATTGAAACTTCAAGAAGGTTTGACCACTATAGAGATGATCAAAGGTGTGTCTACCACTAAGGGCAAAACTAATCAGAAAATCATTGCCTAGAAGTATGACAGTGATTGGAATATGTTTATGGTCAAATGGATCTCAGGGCTGGTTCAATTCTTTATAGAGTACTCTGCTCTTGTAAATGCCCTTGAGATTTATGACTTAAAGGAACTGGCTAACTTGGGACTGATCAATCACAAGGCCATGTTTAGAGGGTATGAATTTGAAGATATACTCAAAATGTTCAAAAGAACTAATAACTTCAAATAACTAAAAGCCATCTGTATGAGGAAAGATAGGTCTTTCATTAACCCTCTTGAAAAGAAACAGACAAAACAAGCGGAGGAAGTTGTGTTTCCAGAGCTCAAAGTGAAACCAACTGAGTCTTTGAAAAGAAAGATGGTGTCTGGTACTCATTCCTCCATACCAATATCCATTGTGTACTATGATAAAAAGAATTATGAGATGGTAATTGAAAGAAAATGGAGAGGAAAGGAAGGAGCTGAAATTCAATTGTTTAGTGGATATGAAGCAAGGCTGCTTGATGAATCTTACATCCACTATATATACACCAGACATTTTAGAGAGATAATCAACAAACTAGGAGAAGAGGACATGCACTTCTTCTTAAAGTGCATTAAACTGCTGAAAATGGCATATGATCAAATCATTGCCAAGAAGGAAAAGAGAAAGAAGAAAAAGACTCCTCTGCAGCTGGGAAACATAGTGAAGCTAGAAGTTGATGTGGATGGAGCTCTATTGATTCATAGGGATGGGTTATGTACTATGTCTATATGGGAACCTGTTTCTCTTAAGAAATTGCCTTTGGAAGCCATCCACATTATAAGACAAATGAGAATACATGTGCTGAATAGAGAAAAGATGTCAGATGCCAATGACTTTGTCAATATGATAAAGGCCATTTTGGATCCATCACAAGCAGAACCACTACTCCCTTCACAAGACCCCGCAAAATCCTCTCAACCTCAACCACCACCAAACCATTGAAGAACATAGGCTGTATAATCCTTAGGGGGAGTATTGTTGGACCCTGAAAGGATCATACATACCAATTCAATTGGTGAGTTGATGATTGTTCTGCTGGAAACTCCCTAAGTCCAAGAAGTAATGCAGATGAAGAATCTGCAGAGAAGAACCAAGTGTTGACTAACCACATTTGCAAATGCGGAAGACATAGAACAAATGCTGACAAGTGTTTGTTCTTCCGAATTAACAAATGCGGATGGTCAAAAAGATATGTGGACAAGACATGTTCATCCGCATTTAGAAATGCAAATGACCAGCAACAAATCTGCTTAAGTATTTATTCATCCGCATTACCCAATGCGGATGACCAACTACTTATGAGGATGAACAAGTGAAGAAATGCTAATCAAGAACAACTCATATGCATTTGTCAAAGCGGATGAACAGAAGAAATGCTGATGAAGACTTAGACTAGTTTTGATGTATAGGTCAGGGGTAGTTTAGTCATTTTGTAAAAAGGAATCTTGTCAGCCTATAAATAGAATAGAATACCTAGTACATGAGGGGACTGTTGATAGACAATCAGAACATTTTGTATTACACATTCTTAAGATGCATTATTATTGTTCTTGCTAAAAACCTAGCATTTATTGTAATCAGTCACCTTCATCAATATATACAAAGCATTTATGAGTATATTCATGCATTGAATGTTTATTGATTGTGACTTGATCACTATATTCGATCCTAGTGAGAATCTTAATCTCACCACCCAGTCAAAGACAATATTTGGTTTTCCCAAGGTCTTTCATTTCAAATTCATTCTTTAGAAGAATAATTGTTTCATCAATTTCCTGTTGCGTCCTAATTATATTGAAGTTATCAACATATACGGCTACAATCATATATCCCAATAATTTTTTAATAAAGACGCATGCACATATAAGGTTATTTGTATATCTTTTACTAGTCAAATAATCACTCAAACGATTGTACCACATCCTTCTAAATTATTTCAACCCATATAAGGATCTTTGTAATTTGATTGAATACATTTTCTTAGGTTTTGAACACACTAATAGGATTTTAAATCCTTTAGGATTTTTCATATAAATGTCATTATCAAGTGATTCATACAAGTAAGTTGTAACGACATCCATAAGACGCATATCTAAATTTTTAGATATTGTTAAGCTGATTAAATATCTAACGGTTATTACATCCATAACAGGAGAATACATTTCCTCGTAGTCAATTCCCGACCTTTGAGAAAAAACATTGAGCTACTAGTCTAGCTTTATATCTTGTAACTTCACTTTTCTCATTTCGTTTTCACACAAAAACCCATTTGTACCCGCAGGCTTTACATGCATAGGTGTTATAACAATGGGTTTAAAAACCTTTCATTTGTTAAGGAATTTAGTTCAGCTTGCATGGCATATTTCCACTCATCTCCACTCATAATATCACTTGCTATAGAATAAGAGAATACATAATCAATATTTTTCACTTCATCCTGATTTCATAATATATGCATATGATTGACATCTATTTGTTCACCTCTTTCTTAGAGAAAGTTTGGACACTTAGTGTTTTTTTACTATTATTTTCAATGAGATCATTTCCTTTTTAGATATTTTCCTTTTTCGAGGATTTTTGTCTTTTGATCCAATCGGCCTTCCACGTTTCAAACGTTTATGGGAATCATGAGTCATATTTTTATTTACTTTCTTATTTGGAATTTCAACTCGAGCTGGAGCATATGCAGCTGGTATATAAGATTTAGTTACTCTTTTTGTATCAGTAAATGCATCAGGCAATTGATTTGCAATTTCTTGCAGATGTATAATCTTTTAGACTTTTGTTTCATATAGTTTTGTCCTTGGATTAAAATGCAACAAAGAGGGATCAGACCATGACGCTTGTTCTTTTTTCTTTTCTCCCCCTAATGCTGGGAAATTTGCCTCATTAAAGTGGCAATCAGCAAAACGTGTGGTAAATGCATCACACGTTAAAAGTTCAAGATATCTTATAATGAAAGTTGTTTCATATCCAACATATATTTCCAACCTTCTTTGAGGACCAATTTTTGTGTGTTACGATGGTGCAATAGGAACATACACTGTGCATCCAAAAGTTCTAAAAATGGGCTGCTCCTCCACTCTGGCCTTAGTGATTGGCTGTGCTTTTCGAGCACTCATCAATGAGTTTGATTTGTTCGTACCATTCTGTCATTGATCACTGCTGGGTCGGTTGGTGAGTACCCTTAAATAAAGGGGATTTTTCTACATCAAGAGAAGGTGGTTTATAGAATAATGCCAGTCGGGACAGATCATATTCTTTTATAAAAATAAAATAAAATAAAAAAGTGACATCGAGACCTTAATGCCTCTCGTTCATGGCCAGAAACAAGTTGTAAAGGAGAGTACTTATGATTTGCACTTGGGCTCATACGAATTAATGATCCAGCATGTAAAATTGCATGACCTCAAATAGATGCAGGAAGTCTTGCTCTCATAATTAATGGTCTAGCTATTAATTGCAGGTGTTTTATTAATGACTTAGGTTAACCATTTTGTGTATGTACATGAGCAACAGGGTGTTCAACAACAATTCTAACAGACGTACGATAATCATTAAAAGCATTTGATGTAAATTCACATGCATTATCAAGTCTCACTCTTTTAACTTCTAATTAGGGAAGTGTGCTCGTAATTTAATTATCTAAGTGAGGGATTTAGCAAATGCTACATTACGAGTTAATAATAAAAAGACATGAGATCATCTGCATGATGTATCTATTAAAACCATAAAGTATTTAGATGGTTCACATGATGGATGGATTGTTCGACATATATCACCTTGAATTCTTTCAAGAAACATAGGTACATCCTTTTCAACTTTCAATAGTAAAGGTCTAGTAATTAGCTTCCTAAGAGAGCAAGATGTACATAGAGGTATTTTATTTGATTATGAAATCTTTTGATCTTTCAATGAATGTCCATGTGTGCTTCAGTTATCATTTTTCATCATTGTAGACCCTAAATGGCCTAATCTATCATGTCATAACTTGAATATCTCAAGATCACAAAAGTTCTCTTTGTAAGGATTCCAATAAGTCTAATGCAGCCCAAACATTCAAAAACACCCAAAGTTTCTCTGCATGCATGCACCAAAGAACTGAAGTAGAAATGCTTCAGAAGTTTTACACCCTTCACTAGAAATATTCTAAGTGTAAAATCTTCCAAAGCCAAGACCAACATCTTCCAAAGCCAAAAGTGATGTCTTCCAAAGCTTCAAGACAAAGTCTTCCAAATCCAAAGAGTGAAGACAGATTTCCTTCAAGACTTTTATGAACATGCTTTTATCTTATATACTTTACCCTAAAGCTGGACCATCTTTCTGCCGCAACTCCGTTCAATAACCAACTTACATGAGTTGGTGAAAAGGTTCATGCTTTTGGTAACTGTACATTGAGGTCTTGAGTCTGAGCTTTCTATTTTATGTACTTTTATCATTTTTGTAATATATTAGGATGTGACCTATGGCATGTCATAGTCACTAGTCAAAAGGCAATTTGCCTTTTGACTCTACATTTTATTTTGTTGTCTAGTCTTATGAATCCAGCTGGCCTTTGAAGTATGGTCGGCTGTAGGATGTAGTATATGTATCTCATGTACTTGTAACTTTCCATTATACTTTGTAACACTTTGTAATAGAACTTAAGAAGCAATATACAGCATTCTTGAAAACCAAATGCTTGTGTTGTTCTGCTATCTTGTTCTGTCTCTCATTTACTTGTGTTCTTAGCATCTTACATTCTAGTAAACCAGTTCCCTATTTGATTTGTTAAGTGTTCTAAAGAACTCTCCTTAATTGTATTGTTGTGTTGTAAAGTGAATTAACCCTTCTAACAATCCTGCATTTTGTATTAGATCATTTTAGGCTCTTGATATAAGATTTTAGCATCTTAAGATCCCTCACACACACACAAAACACTTAACAACTCAAATGGCAGCTATCACTATGACTGATATGGAAACTGGAACTATGACAAAGTCTCCACTGATCACTCCTAAATACTTTGAGACTTGGTGTCGAAGAATGGAAGGCTTTATCAAGTCTTAAGACTCCAAGATGTGGTACACTATTATTGAAGGACCTTACATACCAAGCACCCCTTAAGGTTGTGGTTGATTTCTCTAATGAAGACAAGAAGAGAATAGAGATTGATCAAAAAGCCATGATAGCCCTTCAAAATGCACTTCCAAACTCCATCTACAGAGGCTTCAAGAAGTGCAAGACTGCTAAGCACTATGGGAAGCACTGAAGCTTATGTATGATAGATCCAATAAAGCAAAGGAGAATAAGAAGGATATCCTCAAGAAGTAGTTTGAAAACTTCACCTTCAAGGTAGGTGGAACCATGACTCAACAATACTTCAAGTACATTGAGATTGTGAATACTCTAATGGATATTGGAGTAACTCTTGAGAACAAGGACATTGTGAGGAAGTTTATGCCCTCTCTTCCTAGACAATGGACACATTACTATGTTGTTATCGAGAGGACTGAGAACCTTAAGACTCTTACTCCTACAGAGTTGTATGGTATTCTCAGTGGATACCAGATAGAGATGAACATGCAAAACTTATCCGATAACTCTAGCAATCAACTAAGTTCTGCAATCCATGTTGGACCAAAAGAACCAATGAGCCTAATCAAAAAAACCTCTAAGTCCCACAGACATCACAACAACTGTTGAAGACTTGATCAGCTGTTTGACAAAGTCTGAAGAGCAACAGCTGAAGACTAAAGTACTGAAGACTTAAACAGCTGAAGACTAAAGTACTGAAGACTTCAACAGCTGAAGACCAAAGTCTGAAGACTTCAACAGCTGAAGACTAAAGTACTGAAGATCAACAGCTGAAGACTAAAGTACTGAAGATCAACAGCTGAAGTACAAAGACTGAAGACATCAGCTGATGACAACAGCTGAAGTTCAAGTACAAGTACTGAAGCCTTCAGAGTTTGTTACAACAGCTGAAGAAGCATTCTTTAGTTGTTGTGATGGTTTCCTTTCAGTAGTTTTCTTTTATGTTTCAGTATTTGTAAAACGACTGAAGAGCATGTCTTCAGTCGTTGTAGTTTCAGTAGTTTCTTCAGTAGTTGTAGTGATAGTTAACACTTAGTATTTTTGTAAGAAGATGTCAGCTGTTTTGACATCTTCAGTAGTTATGTTAACTTTCAGTAGTCTGAATAATCTGTTAGATGTCACTATTAAATGACATCAGCAGACGTCACATCTCTATATAAGGAATGTTCCACCACGACATATCTTATATAAGGGATGATTGACCTGATTCTAGGTGTGACATTTTGCCACCACGAAAGCACGTATTGAATGAAATATTTGATTTGCAGAATTCTTTCTATAATCGTTGGCTCTTACTTTGAATATCAATTGTATTCTTGTGAATTGTCAAATTCATTGTTTGATTCCCGCTGCAATACTCTCTAATCAATCAACATAGATCACTGAACCTAACAATTGGTATCAGAGCTGGTAATCATTGATCAATGTAACAATTGATCATTGAAACTGCTAATCGATATCTGCATTTGATTATGCATTAGCATATTTACAAGAATCGGTTATAGTAAATTGAATTTCTGCTACTTTTGTTTTATTGCTTTTTGTTTTCTCTTGGTTCAATTTGGTTTGTTGTGTTTTGTTCTAAATCTGTTAAAACATAATTGATTTTGGTCGAATCTGAGAATGACTACTCCTTCTAATGACCCTCACAATACCGGTTCTTCAACCAAGCCTCCGATGCTGGTTAGGACTGAGTATAACATATGGCAACGAAGAATGCTTCATCACTGTCTGTTAACAGTTCAGGTTGTTGGACATCGGTGGTACATGGTCCACATAAGCCTATGGTGAACAATCTGGAAACCAATCAAATGGTTCCGAAGAAGAAGGAACAATACTCAGATGAAGATCGGAAACTGTTTGAGATTGATGCTAAAGCCCATGGAATTCTGGCCATGGCACTGCCGAATGAAATCTATTCAGGGCTTATGCATCATGAAACTGCTCATGACCTCTGGAATGCACTGAAGGAACAATTCGGTGGAACTAATGAGGTCTTAGAAAACAACAGAGAATCCTTGCCAACATATGAAAATTCTCTCATAGGAAGGGTGAGACACTGACTCAACAGTTTGAGCATTTTTTCCAGTTTGATCTCTGAGCTAAAAATGGTCAAACATGAATATACCAATAGCCAGATGAACAACAGATTCCTTAGATCACTGCCTGAGAGATGGGACACATACACTATTGTCCTACGCTCCAGTGCAAATCTGGATAAACTATCTCTCACCCAACTTCATGGGAACTACTTACATTTGAGAGAGAGATAGAGCAGAAAAGGAAACTGAATCATCAGGAAAGCTCACTGATGACTTTGTACCAGGGAACACTGCCTTGGTTGGTCATGAGTCAGAATATGCTGCATCTGAAAGTAATTATAATGAGCATATAGAATCTCTTCAAACAGTTCAGATCATGCATTTGTGGTGTTGATAGTCACTCAGGCTGTAATAGTGACAATTTATGTTTTATCATGGATGATTTGAAGGAAAGCTGATGATGATCTAGAGAGAGATGGATATTCTGAGCCAAATGGCCTTGATTAATATCAGATCTTAGAAGTTCTACAAGAGGATGGCAGGAAATTTCCAGGACTCTCTGGCAAAACCAAAGTGTGGTTTGACAAGAGTAAGTTGAGGTGTCATAAATGTCAAAGGCTTGGACACTTTGCTAGAGAGTGTAGATCATCTGGATCTAACTCCTCTGCACCCTTTGTGACTTTTCCAAGCACTAGTCCACAAAACAGGGGACAACATCCTGCTAGTCCTGGTCATCATTCACAACCTGTTTCGCCTGCATATTTTGTCCCTCAGGGTCGAATGTCATATCCGTATCCCTGCTATTACATGCCTCAGCCAAATCCAGTTCAAGTTCCTACTGCACAACAACCACAAGCATTACCTGAGCCTCTACCATCTCAATCACAACCTCATCACAACTTTTTCACCCCTGGTAATGTTGACTGGAGCAGTTTACCAGATGATCTCTCTGGTACTGAGCAATTATTTGCTGGTGATGGTCAACATGGTGGTGAACATCCTTTTGGGAATCTAGCTCTCATGGCCCTGGAATCTACTAAGAGTTCATGCTCCAATGCATCTTCCTCACAGGTAACCCAGGTATCCTCTGAGGCTAAGGCCAAGCTTTGTTCTGAATCTTGCATAGATGCATTTGTCTCTATTAGAGAAGCAAATGTAGCTGTAATTAATCAAATCTAGAGCTTGAGCAAACTATTTCCAAAAGAAAAGCTGAATATGAGTCTGTCCTTAAGGATAAAGATGATGAGATTTATAAGCTTAAATTCCAATTAAATAATGAAAAGGCTAAGCTAGAGGTCATTCTTGAGAACCATAAGGAACTCAAAGAAAAACTTGCAGTACCCAAGTTGAGTGTGTGACCGCTGGGTGTCATCCTGCAAGGGATTTGAAATGCTGCTGCTCAGTAAGCAATCTGCCTTCGAATGTGAAATTTGAATTGGTTACAACCATATTGCACCTCCACAGATTTTACTCCAAAACCAATAGTAAAATCTGAAGGTGAAAGCAATCTCCAAACCACATCATCATGTGCATCATCCTCAAGTGATCTCCCAAAATCACAAGATGAAATAAGGGTTGATACCTCAGCAAGTCAATTGGCTGATGGGTTAACTAGTGATAAGCACATGAAGCTGAGTATTTCAGATGTTGTCCCTCAAAGTAACTTAAGTACTGAAGGGCAAGTTACAACAACTGAAAAGCATTTCAAATCAGCTGAAATAAATGGATTAACAACTACTGACAATGAACAGCTGAAGAACAACTCTTCAGTTGTTACAGATTCTTCAGTACTGAACAAAAGTACTGAAAGGAGGAAAGTACTGAAGAGCACACCTTCAGTAGTTTCCACATCAGCAGTTGATCAATCCAAGATGAAGAATAAGCCATGTGAAATATGTGGTAAATTCAATCATCTTTCTGATGAATGTTGGTACAGAAAGGGTTCCAAACTCAACAGAGATAAGCTCATTAAAATGTAGATGGATGAAATGAAAACTGAGTTTGAGACCAAGTTTGTACCGCAATCATTCCATTGTGATAAACCCAAGCCTTCAACCAAATCCAAAAAGAAGGATAAGGTTCATCACAAAACATCTGATGGTGCTCCTATGATACATCAGACTAAGTCTGTTAATTTAAGGAGGAAATGGTGGATCACAGGAACTCATCAAACACAAGTACTGATATGTCACAAGAGCTGAAAGCTTTGGCTACAAATCAGACACAACTTGTTATGATGGTTCAGCATCGTTGGGGAGAGTTAACCAACTAGATGCACCTGTGAAAATCACTGAAAAGGCATTCCAAGCCCAAATCCAGGAATCCATTTAAGCACCATCTCCTTCTTCATCAGCTGTTAATCATAAGAAACAAGTTATGGTTGCATCTGTTGATGAAAACAGACCCAAAACCAAAAAGGTTTGGGTCTCAAAATCTAACTAGTTTTCTTTTATGCAGGGTTCTTCAACATGCCAAAGGAGCATCTGGTATGTGGACAATGGAGGATCTATGCATATGACTGGAGCAGTTCTCTTCTTAATGACTACTCTCAAGGAAAGAAGGGATTTGTTTCATTTGAAATGATGCCAAGGTTACATCATTGGGAAGGATATGTGTCTAATGGACAAATCCGGTTTGATGATGTCAACCATGTGGAGACTCAAGTATAATCTGCTAAGTGTCAGTCAGATGTGTGATAAAGGGCATGTTGCACTTTTCACAAGCCAGAACTGCAGGATTCTGTCTTTCCAAGTTTTGAGGCTGATTGACTAGGTAATGGATGAACATACTCTCCTGAAGGCCAACAGGATCGGAAGAGTGTATGCCTTGGATTTGTCAAAGAAGATTGATTTGAAGGGTCATCCATGCCTGTTCTCCAAAGCCTCTCTTCAGGATCTAAACTATGGCATAGAAGGCTGGGTCATGTCAATCTCAGAAACATGAATCAGCTGATCCACAATCATTTAGTGAGAGGTTTATCAATAAAGGAGTTCCACTGTGATGAAGCCTGCACTACTTGTTTGAAAGGAAAACAACACAAAGTCTCATTCCCTCCCATTGAATAACCTGAGTTCACTGCCTGCTTGCAGTTACTGCAATGGATCTATTTGGTCCTGTGAGAGTGATGAGCATGGCAAAGAAGAAATACTGTCTAGTAATTGTGGATGATTACTCCAGATTCGTATGGACTTTCTTTCTACATTCAAAGGATGAGGTTGCTCAGAAGATTATAAACTTTGTGCTGTATGTTAGAAGCAGTATTCCCTATCAGTCAAGTGTATAAGGAGTGATAATGGTACCGATTCAGAAACCATACACTTGATGATTTTTATCTTTCAAAAGGAATCAAAAGGCAGTTTAGCATCCCAAGACTCCAAAACAAATAGAGTAGTGGAGAGAAAGACAGACTTAATTGAAGCTGCAAGGTCCATGTTGGCTGACTCTAGTTTGCCTTTGACCTTTTGGCTGAAGCTGTAATACAGCTTGCTATGTGCAGAACAGAGTGTTCGTAAATCAGAGGTTGATGAAGACTCCATATGAAGCTCTACATCATTTGGCTCCTTTGATTTCATTCTTCAGAGCCTTTGGATGTCCTTGTTTCATTCTCAAACACAAGGGTCAACTCCACAAATTTGATCCTAAGGCGGATGCAGGGTATTTTGTAGGTTATTCATCCACTTGCAAGGCTTATAGAGTCTTCAACTGCAGAACAAGATAGTTGAAGAAACCTTGCATGTGAAATTCAATGAATCTCCTAAGGATAAAATTCCACAAAACCCTGTGGAGCTGTTTGATCTGGACATACTGCAATATGCTCCTTATCAACTCCAGTGTTGCGATCATGTGGATAATCATCTTCTGTAGCAAGTCTTCCACCTGGTGGTACTGAAGATGATGATGATATCATACTCACCTTTTCAAGTTCAGTGACCAACTGCCTGAGTCTGCTAAACTTGATGTTCCTGTAGCTTCAGTAGCTCCATCCACAACAAATGCTGATGAGATTTCTGATTCCTCTACATCGTTTGATTTTCCATCTAATACTTGGTTTCAAAAATCTGAATCAACATCTGCTGATGCTGAACCGGCTACAAACACTTGCACTGATCTTATTGTGCACCAAGAGCTGAAGAATCACCCCATGTCTCAAATCATTGGTGGTATCAATGTTGGCGTCTCAACCAGAAGTCAATTGTCTAACTTGTGCTTCTATGCTCTCTTCATCAGTCAGCAAGAGCCAAAGAACTATCATGTTGCTTTGAGAGACAATGGATGGGTGGAAGCCATGCAGCTTGAGCTACTTCAGTTCAAGAAACAGCAAGTGTGGGAACTGGTTCCTCTACCTCTAGGTAAGTGTGCAATAGGCACTAAATGGGTGTTTAGGAACAAAACAGATGAAAATGGGCTTATTGTTAAGAACAAGGCCAGACTGTTGTTCAGGGGTTTTCACAAGAAGAAGGTATTGATTATGATGAGACCTTTGCCATGTAGCCAGACTGGAGGCAATTAGATTGTTCTTAGCCTATGCTGCATTCCACAATCTTAAAGTTTTTCAAATGGATGTTAAAAGTGCTTTTTATATGGTAAAATAAAAGAAGAGGTTTATGTGTGTCAACCACCAGGTTTTGAGGATATAACATCCAGATTGGGTATACAAGCTTGATAAGGCTCTTTATGGGTTGAAACAAGCTCCTAGAGCCTGGTATGAGACATTATCAAATTTTCTTCTTCAAAATAATTTCACTAGAGGCTCCATAGATAAAACTTTATTCATTAAGAAAGTGGATCAGCATAAGCTACTTGTTCAAATTTATGTTGATGATATTATTTTTGCATCCTCTGATTCCTAGTTGTGTGATGACTTTACCATTTAATGCATAAGAAGTTTGAAATGAGTGCAATGGGAGAATTACAATTCTTTCTAGGATTGCAAATCAAACAAAGGCTGATGGGACTTTCATTCATCAGTCTAAATATACAAAAGATCTTTTGAATAAGTTTGATTTACAAAATTGTAAGCCCTGTTCTACTCCCATGTGCAACACCACACAACTGGATGCAGATCAGAAGGTAAGCTGTTGATGAAACACTTTACAATGTATGATTGGGTCCTTGATGTACTTAACAGCTTCTAGACCAGATATCATGTTTGCAACGTGTGTTTGTGCTAGATTTCAGGCTGCTCCTAAAGAGTCTCACTTGATTGCAGTCAAAGGATCTTTAGATATCTGCAAGGTACACAATCTCTATTTATGGTATTCCACTGGACACTCTCTGGCAAATTGGTTGCTTTTTCTGATAGTGACTATGCAGGGTGTAAGTTAACCAGAAAGTCAACTTCTGGTGGATGTCAATTCCTAGGCAACTGTTTGATTTCTTGGCAGAGTAAGAAACAAACATCTATTGCTACATCCACTGCTGAAGCAGAGTACATGCTGCTGCAACCTGTACTTCTCAGGTACTCTGGCTTCAGAACCAACTTTTGGATTATGGCATTACAGAGACTAAGACTCCATTTAATGGATAGTGCTTCAGCTCTTTGCATTGTCAAGAATCCTGTCCAGCACTCTAGGACCAAACATATAGAGATCAGACATCATTTTATTAGGGACTGTTTTGAAAAAGGTCTGATTGATCCAAAGTTTGTGCCTAGTGCTGATGAGCTTGCAGACATTTTTACTAAGCCTTTGGATAGTTCGACTTTCCAAACCTAGTGTTAAGGCTTGGTATGCTGCAGCTAGAATAAGTGATAACTACTGATGATCTCAGTAAATAAATACTGATGATCATTTGTAACCATATCACAAATAAGTACTGATTCTGTTACAAAACTGATAGAGTCACAACTACTGATGTAGTTATAACTACTGATATCAGTACAAACAGACAAGTACTGATGTCCTATGAAACAACTGAAAAACAGCCAAAAGACTGATGAGTAAGTGTTGAGGACAGTATGAAACAGCTGAAAAGCTATGAACTGACGAAAACAACTGATGAGAATTTTCTCTTCAGTTGTTTCTAAAACGGTTGTTTCATCTTAAACAACTGATGACAAAACCATGTCTTCAGTAGTTTCACAACTACTGATGACTAATACCACGTCGTCAGTTGTTTTACAACAACTGATGACAAAACCATGTCTTCAGTAGTTTCATAACTATTGATGACTAACACCAAGTTATCAGTTGTTTCCAACATCTGAAGCTAAAACCATGGTTTTCAGTAGTTTTATAACTACTGATGTCTAAAACCAAGACTTCAGTTGTTTCAACCTCTGAAGGTTAATACCACGTCATCAGTCGTTTAAAACTACTGATGACTCACACCAAACCCTTCAGTTGCTTTATAACCCGTACCCTATAAATACCTTATCTTACAGAGCTTCATCATCTCAAACTAACGTTCAAAAACTCAGAACCTTCTCTCACATCAATGGCGAACATGAAGCTTAAACCACACACAACTGTGTTGCTTACCTTACCAAATCACCCTTCTGGACAAGTTTGATAATGCCATTGATCTAATGATCAACTCTCCATACAAAACGGCTTTCCTTCTAAATCCTACCATTCATGCCGAATCCCTACACCAGTTTTGGACGAACGTCACCCCTATCACTGGGGAAATGACACCGACTCTCTCCAGTCGTTCGTCAACAACCGTCAGGTGGTCATCACTCCAGCAATCCTTCGCCAAACCCTACAACTGGATGATGCCACTTTCCCCACTGGGTATTCAAAGGGCACCACTGATCTATCATTTGCCCAACATTGATACCAGGGTAACCTCAGCGCCTCTACCATCCTGAAGAAGCATTTCCATGATGCGGAACGCTAATTTTCATATGGTGAATGTATGCTTAGCTCCTAAGACTTCTTCTTGGGATCAAATGTCGACGAGGTGGCAGCAGGTATTATTCTCTATCCTTGACCAACAAAGCTTAAATTTTTCTGAAATATTATTTCTTGAACTCAAGGATACGGCCTCCAAGCCTATTGCTAACCGATGGATATTATATCCTCGGTTCATAATGGCCATTATAGAAAACTAGCTGAAAGCTGAGGGACTTGTTGGCCTTGGAGTCCCTGCCACGGCTGTATTGCCTGAAGTATACTCCAGGCACAACTCAGACCAGTCACTCAAACTGGCTGCCAAACTGCAAAACCCACGCAGCTGGAACCCACAGCCACCACCTCCAAATCCAATGTCCCCACCAAACCCAAACACAAAAGCCAAAAAGGCTACTCAGGGAAATGAGTCCCCTGGATGCCCCTGCAACACAAACGCAGGTTATCTACTGGTCATAACCCCCCCAGTAGATACACACTCACTCATCCTCAACCGCTCAGGTTTCCTCTCAACAGGAGCCTGTAGCAACCACCTCTGGGCACCTATACATCTGGAACCTTCCTCACTTGAGGAGGTTGCCATTGAAACGCACCACTCTCCCCGGGTGCATACTGCCTTCACACCCTCTCCCACTGCAACCGCCCCCCAAAGTCCTACCATCATAATTGCCAAAGTGTTGACTCAGTTGCATTCCTCACCTCCTCCCCAGATACCAATCAAAACTGGGATGGCCTCAACCATTGAGGGGGAGGACCAAAGTGCTTCTGACACCCCACAGCACAGGGGTTACCATATTCAATCTCCAAGTGTAGAAACGGAGATTCGAATTTCTGGTGAGGCTGCCACTTCTCCTGCTTTAGCAAATGATCAGGATGAATTTGGTACTATCCATAAGACCTCACCAGAGGCAACTGCTGATGAAGGACATAGTCCTGAGGCAGGAAGTCCCCAGTACCATGACCAAGGGGCACATGCTACTACTGATCTACACTCAGAGCATGTTCATCCTGATTCTATCAGGAGGTCAGGTGATTCAGTAAACACTGATGATGACCTGGGCTTTTTTATGATGTTTTAGCCCAAAACACCATCCTCGAGGATGAGGTGAGCAGACTCAAAGAGCTGCTTGCCAAAAATTTCTCAGGATCAACGACCATCTACCCCTCAAAACCCACAAATGGCACCTTCCTCTGAAGGTCTCCCATACACCGAGCCACTCCAAAATACTCAGCCACCTACCTCTGCTTCCGGCACTATTTCTCAGGGACAAAACCCCCCTGAGCAAATAGCTGCTATCTTTCAACATTCCTTACCTCTCATCACATCAACTATCTCTGATATAGTGCTTAAAACCCTTGACGAGAGGCTTCCCTCAGTTATACAACCCTTGATAGAGGATGCTGTGAGCAAAAGGCTTTCTGAAAATCAAACCCTTGCAACCAATGCAACTAAAAAGGGGGAGATTCAATCAGTGAAAGCAAAAGAAAGAGGATTGCAGATAGGAAAAGAAATGAGAAGGAGAAGGTGAAGGAAGCTGACATGGAGAAAGTGACTGAAAGTACTAAAGACTTTCATGTCACATACAAGAAAAGAGAGGAATGAAAAGAGACTGACTTGGAGACAATGGTGAAGGAGGCTGATGCCGAACACAGGCGATCAATGGATAACATCATTGATCAGTTGTTTAGGCAAGGTCACGACACTGAAAAAATTGACTCAGAAATCAGAAGACTGGAGATTGAAGAAATCCAAGCTAGATGGGCAAGTTATGATGTGTTGGAAAGGGAAAGGCTAGAAATCATGATCAGGTTCATAGCGAAGTATCTTGGTAGATCATTGATTGAAATCAAGGCATGGTCCAGGGACAACATCTTGGCAATAACCACCAAGATCTGTTCGCCTGAAGAGGAAGAAGAAGATAATGATGAAGATGAAGATAGGCTGCCAATCTCAGCTGTTATATAGTTGCCTAAGGCCAAACGTCACTCTCCAACAATTACTCCTGAAACTCAAAGAAAAATTGTGAAAGTGAAGCTAGAAGAAGAAGAGCTTCACAAACAACATGATGAGGAATTGTTAAGAAGAGTTGACAAAGCAATGTTGCCACATCTTCAATCATCAACATGAAGAAGCACGCTCTCAGGTTATACACTATTAAACATACATGTAAATCAAAAGGAGAGAGTGAGGATTTGGCCTGATCCCAGGGTGTCTCATAGGATTCAAAAGAAAAACATTCCACAGAGATACATTGGCCAAGAGAAGAAGATTGTAGATGAAGTGATCTCACTGGTCTTTGTAGTATCACCCTGGGAAATCCTAGATGACTTCAAGAAAGCCTATAAAGCTAACCTGACCCCACAAAAGATGCTAGAAAATAAAATGGTGAAAAAGGGGTTAGTATATAAGAGGCTTGAGGAAGTTAGAAAGAATGAGCTCCAGTTGTTCTAGAGGGTAATCACCCAGATGAATTTGCTTATAGAGTAATAACAACTGTGGAACTCAAAAATGGAAACAGGTCAAATACCTATCTGAATATTATGGGCCAGAATCACTTTTTGAAGGAGGAGCTGAAGAGCTTACCATGGAGGAACAGATAACCTTCCTTGAGGCCTATACAAGGGAGTCATACAGACTCATTGTTGGAAGTAGATCTCATGGATGGGGTAACAGCTCTGTGTCCAGTTCCCTAAGACAGAGTTCCATTCACCCCTTTGCCAAACAGATCATTGAGACTTTCCCAGGCCTGTGCTTACATGGGTCACTTCTGAGCTGATCTAGAAGACAAAAAGACCAAATCTTTCTGCCATAATAAGTGGGACATCTTCAATAAGTTTAGAGGTTTTGGCTGCATTGGTTCAGGGGGAGTTGTTGGACCAAAAGAACCAATGAGCCTGATCAGAAAACCTCTAAGTCCCACAGACATCACAACAACTGCTGAAGACTTGATCAGCTGTTTGACAAAGTCTGAAGAGCAACAGCTGAAGACTAAAGTACTGAAGACTTAAACAGCTGAAGACTAAAGTACTGAAGACTTCAACAGCTGAAGACCAAAGTCTGAAGACTTCAACCACTGAAGACAAAGTATGAAGATCAACAGCTGAAGACTAAAGTACTGAAGATCAACAGCTGAAGTACAAAGACTGAAGACATCAGCTGATGACAACAGCTGAAGTTCAAGTACAAGTACTGAAGCCTTCAGAGTTTGTTACAACAGCTGAAGAAGCATTCTTCAGTTGTTGTGATGGTTCCTTTCAGTAGTTTTCTTTTATGTTTCAGTATTTGTAAAATGACTGAAGAGCATGTTCTTCAGTCGTTGTAGTTTCAGTAGTTTCTTTTCAGTAGTTGTAGTGATAGTTAACACTTAGTATTTTTGTAAGAAGATGTCAGCTGTTTTGACATCTTCAGTAGTTATGTTAACTTTCAGTAGTCTGAATAATTCTGTTAGATGTCACTACCAAATGACATCAGTAGACGTCACATCTCCTATATAAGGAATGTTCCACCACGACATATCTTATATAAGGGATGATTGACCTGATTCTAGGTGTGACATCTTGCCACCATGAAAGCGCGTATTGAATGAAATATTTGATTTGCAGAATTCTTTCTATAATCGTTTGCTCTTACTTTGAATATCAACTGTATTCTTGTGAATTGTCTAATTCATTGTTTGATTTCCGCTACAATACTCTCTAATCAATCAAACGTAGATCATTGATCCTAACACTCCATATGGTTGAAAGGGATAGCATTAACCACAACCTCGTCTCATATGCTACCCTAAAAACTCACAAAAGGGTCCATTCATCACCTTCCCAGAAACTCCAAGAGAAAGTTACTTCAAGGAAGTCCCTTCCAAGTGACAAGTTATTCTCCTGCCTTTGTTCCAGCTAATGAATCCACATGCAACTTTCTCTTCACCCGTAAAGATTTGGACTGTATCCATCCAGATGATTTGGAGTATATGGAGATAGTTCAGCAAATGGTTGTTCTCACTCATAGAGCCAAGAAGTTCTACAAGAGGACAAGGAGGAAGTTTCCTAGCAATGCAGCCAGTAGAAAGTTTGGGCTGGATAAAAGCAAGGTAAAGTGTTACAACTATAACCAGATAGGACATTTTGCTAGAGAGAGTAAGGCACCAAGAACAAATGGTGGCTAGACTCAAGCTAGACCAAACTACACTAAGAGAGCTCCCAAGAATGAGAAGCCAAAGCAGTAAGCTATTGTTATTATTGAAGAAGGAGGCTTTGATTGGAGCTTTCAGGTGGAAGAAGCATCTCCAAACCAAGCACTCATGGCTGACCATGATGAAGCCAATATATTGGAACATCTTTGCACTCCTCAATGTATTGCTAAAGTTAACAGATACAAGTCCTATACTTAGAAATTAGATCTGATCTTGGTCCTTAAATATCTTAAAAGCTGATTTTAAAAGAGCTAAAAATGACTATAAACTAAAGATAGAGGACTTAAAGAAAACCATTCTACTCTTAAACATGAGCACATAAACTACTGACTCAGATCAAAGACCTCATAACTAAGTTAAGTGAATGCAAGGCTGAGCTTGTGATATCCTTATCCTTGCATGCAAAAGTTTGTTATCAAAATAAGCAAGAACTGGGATCTTGTGAGATAGCTACTTCACACCAATCTTGTCTGTAAGAGATCTCCTAGGTGTGGAACTTGTGATTATGAGCTTCCCCTCATAGACCCCTTGACTAAAGAGGGTGAAAAGGAGATGGTGAATAATGGCTTTGAGAAGAGTGAAGAAGAGCATCCTAAGAAGAGTCACCATCCCTCTAAGGAGAGCAAAGCTGATGGGATGACCAAGTCCAAGAGAAAGAACTTGATCAGAAAGGCCAAAACAAAGTCCAAGAAGGCCTAAGAGATCAAGGCCACCTTCAACTCTACACAGAAAGAAATCTTTATTTCTATAGGATTTGAAGTGGTTAAAGCTAAGGACACAAACTTGAACTCCAACAACAAGAGTTCTAGTTCATGTCCAAACTATCCAATCATCAAGAAGAAGGCTGATAAGTTGTGCATCACTGTTGTACAACATGAACCATCAAGCTCCAAAGGTAGTTCTAACCCCACAAGAATTGCCACATCATCTGAGAAGATGAAGATGAAAATTCAAAGTGATCAAGTTCAGCCTTGTTCACAGAGGAAGACTCCTAGAAGGAAGAAAATGGACTGTGTTATATGTAGGAGTACCTCAGCATGCTAAGGATTGTGTCTACAATCCAAAGAGTACTCTTCACATCATAAAGAAAGAAACTTCTAAGAGTTTAGAGAAGAAGCAATATTTGGAAGGAAAATCTTTTCATTCGAAGCTCCAAAATGAAGAAGAAGCCAAGTGGAAACTTGCCTTCAGAAGAAACTTTGGTCTCAGAAGGAAGGAATACTTTTGAAGTACTAAAGCCTGCTGCAGTGAAAGAAGATTTTCCAAAGGCCCAGTCATCAAAACTTCGGAAGTTAAAAACTTCCAAAGTATTGAAAGTCAAGTCTAAGTTTCAAAAGGTGGTGTGGGAGTCAAAGAAAGACCAAGTGGCTGAGAGTTCTTCGTCAACTTCAACAAATGATCCTTCTAGCATGACTATACGATCAATTACTATTGTATTGTCTTCAACTTATTTTGATGAACCCAAGACTAATAAGGCTTGGGTTTCCAAATGTAACTAACCATCTATTTTGTACAGGAACAACTCAAGACAAACAAGAATGTCTGGATCATTAATAGTAGTTGTTCCAGGCACATAACAGGCAATAGGTCACTAATCCAAAATTTTGAAAGAATTGATGGAGGACCAATTGCTTTTGGAGGAGATAAGGGTGGTTACATATCTAGAAGGGGCAAGGTCACAAATGGTAACCTCAACATTGAGAAAGTAAACTTTGTCAAGGAGCTTGGATGCAATCTTTTGAGTGTATCTCAACTTTATGATCAGAGTCATAACATGCTCTTTGGTAAGCATGAGTGCATTGTTCAAAAGCTCGAGGTTGTCATTCCTCATGAGCATATTCTATTTAGAGTCCCAAGAAAGGGAACATGTACAAGATGGATATGTAATAAATATTTCCCTCGGGAGAAGTTTCATGTTTTCTGTCTAAGCAAATAGTGATGAGTCTTTTCTCTAATATATAAGAATGTGTCATGTAAACTTTAAGAACATGATAAGCTAATTAAGAATGATTTGGTAACTAGAATGCCAAGAAGAGTTTACAAGTGATGACTATTATGTTGCATGCTGAAAAGGATGCAATACAAGGTATCTCTCAAGCCAAAGGAAGAAATTCATCACTACTCCCCTACACTTGTTACATATGGATCTCTTTGGCCCCATAATGTAATGAGTCTAGAAAGGACCTCTTACTATTTAGTGATCACAAATGACTTTACAAGATTCACTTAGGTCTTCTTCCTTAGAACTAAGGATGAGACTCCTGAGATTCTAAAGATTTCATCCTAAAGATTGAGAATTAATCAGATCACAAGGTCAAAATCATAAGATGTGATCAAAGAACTGAATTCAAGAACCAAATCTATGATGCATTTTTGATGAAAATGGTATTACAAGATAATATAGTGCTCCCCGGACTCCTCATCAAAATGGTGTTGTTGAGAGGAAAAACAGGACACTTATTGAAGCTGCAAGAACTATGTTGCCTGACTCTATATGCCTATCACCTTTTGGGCAGAGGCAATCAACACTACCTGCTATGTGCAAAATAGAGTTTTAGTAGTTAAGATAGTAGTTAAGACACATGGTAAGAGTCCTTACGAACTTTAACACAAAAGGAAAACCTTCATTGGTTTTCTTAGGTCTTTTGGATGTCCTTGCACCATCTTTTTTACCAAATATCAAATTACCAAGTTTGTTGAGAAATCAGTGATGGACACTTCATTGGATACTCTTCTCAAGCTAAGGCTTATAAAGTATACAATCTCAAAACTAGAATAGTTTAGGAGTCAGCCAATGTGACTTTCAATGAGCAAACTCCTAGTATGAAAGGTTCTAGTTCGGATTGGCTATTTGATCTTGATTTAGTTACCAATTGTTTTAAAAAATCTTGTGAGCATCAGGGTCTACAGATTATTACCTACATGTGATCCTGATCCAATATTTGAGCTAAGAAGACCTTTAGGCTACACATTTTCAGCTCTAGTGGTAACCAATCCTACAAATGAAGCTTCTACAGCACATCAATAACAAATCCTGTTAATACTGATACTTCAGGGGTGCCTTCAAATTCCTCTTAGAGGCACATAACTCAGAGAAGAAGCTCCAAATGTTGGAGAGCATGGTGGTGATGACAATGATCAGGATTGTCTTGATGCTGATAACCACTCCATTGATGACAACATCAATGATGTCACACACTCATTGGATCAAGTTAATCTTGATAAGTGTGCTAATGTGTAGGTGAATCCTCATTGCCAGATCTGAATTTCTCTAATTTAGATCTATCTAAGCAACTTGTTGTGATCCCTCAGCTTAGGATCCATAAGTCTCACCCTTCCACAAACATCATTGGAGATGTTGACTCAGAGGTAAGAACAAGAGGACAACCCATTATGCAAATGTTTGTCTTCACTCTTGTTTCTTGTTCTAGATAGAGCCAAAGAAAATTGATGAGGCTCTAAAGGATGAAAGTTGGGTTGAGGCTATGCAAGAGAAACTGCTTCAATTTAAAAGGCAGAAGGTTTGGAACCTATGTCCTTTTCCTCATAGGAAGACTACTGTAGGGACCAAATAGGTGTTTAGGAATAAGAAGGATGATAGAGGACTTGTTATCAAGAACAAAGCTAACTAGTTTTCAAGGTATACACAAGAAGAGGGAATTGACTACACAGATGTCTTTGCTCCTATGGCAAGACCAGAAGTTGTTAGCATATTCTTGGCATTTGATGCATCCAAGAACTTCAAGGTCTACTATTTGATGTCAAGTGTGCTTTTCTTTACGGGGTGATTGATGAAAAGGTGTATGTCAGACAACCACCTGGGTTTGTAGATCCAGATCATCCTGATTATGTCTACAAGCTTGATAATGCTCAATTTTGGGTTCGATCGATCTATGGTTATTTGATTTGGGGATTTCAATTGGGTTATGTTTTTAAGATTTTAAAACCGTGATATACCACGTCCATGGCCCTGGTTCACCAGTTACACACTCACATTTCACACCCGAGGTCCCGGGTTCGAACCTGGCAACCTCCAATACTTTTTTAGGCTTTTTCAGCCTTCAAAAAATAAATAAAAGTTATTAAAATATTAAAAAATAATTTTATTAACTCTATTTATTTTTAAATCACTCTATCAAATTTCTATAAATTTATTCTTTAAATATTTTTAATATTTTATAAAACAAGGACTATATTTGTTTTATTATTATAAAGAAAAGAGTTTAAATAATGATTTAAGTCATTAAAAAAATTATTATTGGTTCTAACTTTATTGCTTAAAATTATAATTTTTACAAATAAATATAAAAAGGTTCTCGCATTTTATATTTTGTTAATTATATCAAACTATTCAAAATTTATTTCTTTATGGCAAATTATTAAATCGATGTAATTCTTTTCATTAAAATGAAAACAAAAGTATCTTCATTATTAAGTTTACATATCAAAACCCCAGATTCCCCTTGAACCCTAGATCATGTTTAAACAATAATCTTATTATTAAAAACATAAACTTGTAATATATATATGTTTAGGTACCTTATGAAGGATACGTTGGAACATTGCTTATTATTCTTATTAATCATCATTTATATACTTATTGATCATGTGAGTTTCCTTGCCCCTTTTTATACTATTTCACACTATTTTAGGGTGAAACATGTTAAACTTATTAACTTACACTTGTAAACGTTTTATATTTGTAATGCACTTGCAATTCATACATATATTTTGTCATGGTTATTTGTGTTATTGTAAGTTTTATATGAGATATATTATATGTTGACAATCATTAACTATTGCTAGCCTGACGATGTCATAGATCTATGGGCCTGACAAGCCTATTTAGTGCTAAAGCAGATGTATTGCCAGCTCTTGATGACGTATGACTTGTTCATCATGGGAACTAAATACACTTAGCTAATCATTATAAACTTGTAATCTTAATCTTGGTCAATGTTTGATTGTAGCTATATGTGTTCTATAATCTTGCATAACTCATAACCTTTGACATGAATTGCTACTTATAACCTTTTGATATATTTATGTATATTAAACCCTTGAAAACTCACCAACTTTCATAGTTGACCTTTATTTTTAACATGTTTCAGGAAACGCTCAAGTTTGAAATAGTCTTTTGAAGTTGCCCACATCTAGGATTGGACCTAGATTATTAAATAAAATATCTTGGAATATTTCTTCTTATTGTTTGAGACTTTTGGTTGTAACTGGCATACTTTGAAACTTATGATAATAATGTTTTCATTCAAAGATAGTGTTATGTGGCTGTGAACAATCTTAACCCTCTATCTCAACAATTCCACCGTTAGGTTTGGGTGTGACATTATATCTATCACAGAGAATCCTGTGTAGCACTCAAGGACAAAACACATCAATATCAGGTATCATTTGATTAGAGATCACTTTGAAATGGGTTAATTAAACTACTTAAGGTTAACACAAATGAACAATATGCTGATTTGTTTACCAAAGCCTTTGATGAGCAGAGATTTAAATATCTTATATCAGCTATTGGGATGATTAACTTTGAGTAGCTTTTTCTTAAAACTAATTCATATTATTCTTAAAATATGTGTGTCATATTTTGTCTATTTTATCACCTTCATAAGCTCTTGTTTTCTCTGGATGAAAATCTTTTTAGAAGACATTCCTTAGACTTTTGAAAATATTGATCTTTTTGTCCTTCAAAGGATATGGCTTTATCTTCAGAAGAATTTATGCCTTTAAAATAACAACTGTCAAAGTAAAATTGCATTCGGAAGAAATTCTAAAATGTCTTCCAAGCTTAAATCTTTTCTTAAACACTTGTATGTTTTCAAGAACAATTTTCTTCCAAAGCAAATTAACTCTCAGAAGCTTTATTCTTAGCTGAATAAAGCATTCAGCTCTTAATTCTCTTCCGAAGAAAAATTTTCAAAATTCTCAAGAATATCTTTTGAAGTCATTTTGGCTTCAGAAGATTTTTCTTTAAACTTCCAAAGACAATTTACCCTCGGAAGATTTACGACTTCCAAGAAAACTATTTTTTGAGCAAAAAGCAAACTACTTTTTTAGAGGTGGGACCGACTTCCAGATTTCAAAGTTTATCCTCTTTTATTAACTTTGTCTCAGATCCTTTTCACATATAAACCTAACGATTCCCCCTCTTTCACTATCTTCTTCATCTGCACTATTCCTCCGACCTAAATTCTCCCAAACCACCTTTGTTCTTCACCTTCCTTCAACCTTAATCTTCTCAAAATGGCCAATCTAAATCTCAGAAACAACCCTGATTTCTCCATGCAACTTCACAAGCAACACAACCAGGTTGCTCTGTTGAACTTTGAGAAGATGATAGTTTCTCGGAGATTTGTCTTTTTTTGGCTTTGTCAAACTACTTCACCTCCCTCACTATTGATCCTACTCTATATGAGGATCACTTGCTAGAATTTGGAAAATTGGCCAAGAGGTCATTATGGATGGGGAGAAGGCACTGTCTGCCATAATGTAGGGGAAGACAATCTTTATCACTTCGGCCATCATCAACAATCATTTTTAGCTAGATGATGAAGAAGGTGAGTTATCCTTCCCAAAGGAAGCTGCCAATCATTCCTTTAAACAGATAGGCTATGAGGGAGATTTCTCTATAAAGACCTTCAGGAAATGGAAGGTCTCATCCCAGTGAAAATACCTGCTTCATGTGATTATCCACAGTTTGTCCAACAAGCATGGAGGGTGGGACCAGATTCCTGAGGATCTCTCCCTCATAGTGCATGGTGTGACATCCGTCACTATCAGGTCTTTCAATTCACTCGGAAGTCGTTAACTCTCTTTTCTTGCATTTATTATCTTTGCGTAATTAGTTGTTTTCGAACCTAATCTCGTCATATCTCTCTTTTCGTGCCAACCTAAATATTAACTAACGCTAATCATATAAAATTTATTTTATTATTTTTATTATTCCCATAAATATTATTATTATAATATTGTTATTATTATTAAATTTAAAGTCCAGGGTTTAAACTGTAATTCAAACAAACTTGAGGGATTAATTAGATGAAAGCCAAGGGGTCCAAAGTGTAACTACTCAAAAACCAATTTAAACATCGTGAGCCCCCGTGTGGCTTCTTCCCCGAAACCCTAAACCGCCAAGAGGAGCCTCCCGATCGCATTCGATGCTGGCTGCCACCGCCTCGCTCTCGCTGAATCCATTGACGATCGAATAACCACCGTCGAACCGTAGCCTTCCTTCGACGTTGCGCAGGTGCGTCTTGGCCGGTCTCGTTTCAGATGATTTCTTCTTTATCGATGATCGGTTTTGGGTTTAGCCTGTCACGCGTATATGTGTGTTGATGTAGGTATATGTATGTATATATTGTATTTGTGAGAGTGTATATATGTGTATATATATTGTCGTGTGGTGCGTGTGTAGTGTGTGTGTCATGTGTATGTGCAGTGTGTGTATCATGTGTGTACCGATCGTGTGTGTGTGTATGTATATGTGCGCAAAAATATGTGTATGTATG
The DNA here is from genome assembly GCA_025506515.1 of Flaveria trinervia. Lineage (NCBI taxonomy): Eukaryota > Viridiplantae > Streptophyta > Magnoliopsida > Asterales > Asteraceae > Flaveria > Flaveria trinervia. The sequence continues at coordinate 24,334,303 of CM046453.1, read as the reverse complement.
TGTATAGGCGACAGTGTGTGTGTGTTTGTGCGTGCAACGATGTGTGTGTGTGTGTTGTATGTGTGTGCGACAGTGTGTGTGTGTTATGTGTGCGTGCAACAGTTGTGTGTGTGTGTGTATTGTGTGTGTGCGTCATGAGTGTGTGTGTGTGTGTGTGTGTCATGGGTGTGTGTCGAAGGGGACACAGCAGCCGAAAGCTGTTGTGTATGCATGTTTCGCATCCGTGTATACGTATATGTAATGTATGAACTAATCAGAGTGTATGTATGCGTAGATCGTGTGTGTATGGCTGTGCCGATGTGTATGTATATATATTGTGTGTGTATGTATTATGTGTGTGTGTTGTGTGTCATGCAGGGTGTGAGTTGTGTGTGCTGCAGTGTGTGTGCAGGTGTATTTGTCTGTGTGTTGTGTGTGTTGCAGTGTGTGTGCGGGTGTATTTGTATGAGTGTTGTGTGTGATGCAGTGTGTGAGTTGTGTGTGATGCAATGTGTATGTTGTGTGTGCTGTAGTGTGTGTGTGTGTGTGTGTGTGTGTGTTTAGGTGTGTGTTGTGTGTGTTGCTATGTGTGTGTGTTTAGGTGTGTGTTTGTGTGTGCCATGGTGGTGCAAGGTGTGTGTGTGTGTGTCTGTGTGTCTGTGTGTCTGTGTGTTTAAGTGTGTGTTTGTGTGTGTCGTGGTGGTGCATGGTGTGTGTGCCCGATAGTGCGTGTATATCATGTGTGTGTATGCGTGTGTGGAGTTGTGTTTATATTTTTCATGTGTTTATAGATATATGTATATATATAGGTGTGTGCGAATTATACATTGTTAGTTTTTGTTGGGTGAGTTGTATGTTATTGGTGTGTGTTTGGTGTATATTATATATCTAAGTGAGCGTGTCACGCGTGAAACCCGAAACGAATCGAACGTATCTATTCTCTTTAGCCTCGTCTTAAGATTTTGTTCATTTTATTCGCATTTATTCAAGGTGAGTTTCGCAGCCCCATTTTCATTTTAAATATTTATAAACTAGGGGGAAAAGTATGCTCACCCTTTTTATGCTGTGAAATTATTCAATTTTTAGGATTGTCGTGTTTACCGTTTTGTAAGTATATATCTAGTACATGCATGAATTAATTGTGTGGTTCTTTATTCACAACTATTTAACTCCGGTGTTGGAGCCGATGGACAGGTATTGATAGTACTATCGGGCTGAGACCCCCACCCTTGTTTGTTAGTATACTGTTGGGACTGACAGTGGCCAGGAACGGGCCCTTGGGTGAATATGTTCTGACAAGTTCTGTGTGTATGTCGTAGGTTTAGTTGTGATGCTCATGATTACATGTGATATTACTTGCTTATACTGTATGCACACATGTTCTACTAAACTTTACACAGCATCAAGTTTGTTTATTATTTAAACCTGTGAACTCACAAATATTATGTTGACCTGGTTGAGCATATCTTTTCAGGTAATAACCATTGAGGATTGCTAAGGATGCTGCCTTAGCGATGACCTTAGGCTTACATCATTTAAAATTTGGATGTCTTTCACAATTGCATTTGACTTTAGTTTGTTATTCGCATTATTTCTACTTGTTCCCGGGTTGTGGGATTTACATTAATTGTTTGTTTGACTATGTTTGTCATGGAATTTGACTAACTACAACACAAGTCTCCATTTGTGTTGGGTGACATCATGACACGTTGACTTTCTTCATTTATTGTAACTCTATTAATTAACAATGTGTTATGATGATCCCGTTCGTTACATCCTCGTGTTTCCATTATAAGCAGGGGTGTGACAGATTGGTATCAGAGCACTTGGTTATAAAGAATTAGGTGGATCACTCGACCTAGACTATAACCTAGGAACCTTCATGTAGAATACATACTAGGGTTTTGTGTGCATCTGATATTACATGTATGTTCCTTCTGTTCTATCTATCTATTCGTTATCTTTTGATGTGGTTCATTTGAGGAAAAGTACATTTTCCTTATAGGATGTCTTCAACTGGACCCTCTGTTCCCACAGTGCCTCGAGTTCATTTTTCCGACTCTGAGTCGGAACCATAAGAGGTTCTCTCGGATCATATGTTGCCTATGTCAGATCATCTGACACAGAGTCCGACCCCAAGGAGGTAGTGAGAGAGTCATCTGATAAGGAAGAGACAAGTGATCATGTTGTTTTAGGTCTACCTGCCATTCGTGCTGCACCACCTAGTCCTGCAGCACCTGAAGCCCCAGCTGCACCAAGTGTACACTAGCTTTCCTACTGCACCAGACGTTCCCGCCGCCCCACTTGCTCCCATGATACTGCTAGGCCAGCTATTACAAGGTACGCCCCTGTGGCGGGTCCTTGGGTGCCCAGCTAGCCCAGAGGACCTTACCAAGAGAATGGCGTTGGACGGGTGTTACTGAGGACAGCTAGGAAGAAAGTGTTTTTTGGTAACTTGCATAAGGTTTCGTATGCTAGCAGATGAGGCTAGCTTGTGGGCAACCACTCTGATCTGCCCCCAAGTCCTTCTAGCTCATCAGGCAGTGAGACGAGCAGGACTGAAGTCGCATGAGCATGGATGAAGACTTGAAGAATTAGGAGATTTATCATTTTGCTATTTCGTATTTCATTTTTCAGACATTGTTAAACTATGGGTTTCGCGCGCTTTGGGATATTACGCTACTTATTATCACATTAAGACATTATGAGAATGAGAATGAGACTTTATATTATATTATGTTTTGGTTGTGGTATTACAATATGGAAAATATGTGTGTAATGATATGCTTTATGAGACTGACTGATTTGTGATGACATTTGATATTGCTAAAACTTATATATTGTTTATGTTAATTAGAAATGCCGCCCAGAAGGATTACTCACAGTGTTAGTCGTGGTGGTGCTGCCCAATAGATAGAGGTGAAGGAAGAGGAGCAGGGGTAGGGGTGAAGCACCTATAGGCGGAAATGAAGGTGGGAAGGGTGTAATAATCAGGGAGCTGGAAACCCTGATATAGACGCCATGATTGCTCACAACTGGCAGCACTCATCCCGACAATATGGCACAGGTGAGTGAAAACATCATGAATCACAATAATGGGGGTGGTAATGAGAATAACGAACATAATGATGAAAATGGCGGTTTGAAGAGAATAATGAGAATGAACATGGAAATGGAGGTGGAGATGACAATAGAGAAGGGGTTGAAATGGGCAATGCGAACGGTAATGAAAACATCAATGGGAATGGAAATGGAGGAAGGGTTGGTTGTACTTACAAGGAGTTCATGACTTGTAAACCAAAGGAGTTTGATGGAAAGGTGGATCCATTGCCTTGATCCGTTGGATTGAGAAGATGGAATCTGTGACGGACATCAACAAGTATTCTGAAAATCAAAAGGTGAAGTATGCTACATGTTCACTAGTGGGAAAAGCATTAACGTGGTGGAATACCCAAGTGCATGCTCGAGGGAGGGAGGCAGCAATGGCCATGACTTGGGTGGACTTCAAAGCATTGCCAACTGAGGAATATTGTCCAATGAAGGAAATGCAAAAGTTGGAGCATGAATTTTGGAATCATGCGATGGTAGGGTCGGGTCATGCTGCTTACACCGACCGGTTTCATGAGTTGGCAAGACTGGTGCCACAACTTATGACACCTAAATCAAAGCAAATTGAGCATTACATTTGGGGTTAAGTACCTCAAATACGTGGCTTGGTGACTATTGCGGCACCCCCGACTACACAGAGTGTGATTTTGAAGGTGGGCACTCTAACGAATGAGATGGTAAGAACTAGGGTGCTAGGTAAAGGTAGTGAGAAAAGAAGAGATATGGGGGAATCGAGTCGACAACCAGGGGGAAGATTCGATAAAAAGGCAAAGGTGACTAGAGGTTTTGTGGCAGTGAACCAGGGAGAAATGACTTGTTGGGCCACATCCTAAGTGTGGGAAATGTAACTATCATCACCCTGCTGCAGAGCCATGTCGAGTTGTGTGAATTGTAGGTGTCCGGGGCATCTTGCAAGGGACTGTAGAGTGGCGCCCAAGTTGTTGCACCGATAAATGCAATCAATCCAACTGGAAACATTAGGGTTTGCTATGAGTGTGGGAGTCCCGACCATTACCGAAATATGTGCCCTAGGCTGAATCGGGCATCGGGTCAACAAGTGAATAACCAAAATCAAGTGATGGCAATAGCTGGCAATCAAGGGCAAGGTAATCAAGGAAATGCTGCCCGAGGACGTGCGTTTGTGATTGGTGCAAACGACACGCACCAGGACCCAAATGTCATTACGGGTACGTACCTTCTCAATAATCATTTTGCATCTGTATTATTTGATACCGGGGCAAACAATAGTTTTGCATCCTCGAAATTTGCACCCCTACTTGGTTTAGACCCTAGTTGTTTAGAGACTAGCTACTTGGTAAAAATGGCGAATGGTAAATTTGTGAGAGCTAGTGAAATAATTAGAGGGTGCATGATTACATTAGAAAATCATGCCTTTGATATAGACTTAATACCTTTTGAATTGGGAAGTTTCGATGTGGTAGTGGGATAGGATTGGTTGTCGAAATGTGAAGCTGAAATTATTTGCTGGGAGAAGGTGGTGCGGATCCCTATGCCTAATGGTGATGTGCTTAAGATTCAAGGAGAACAACCAGGAAGGAGTCTAAAGATCATCTCATGTATGAAAGCTCGCCGATGTCTGCAAAAGCAATGTTATGCATTCCTGGCACATGTGGTGAAGAGGAAACTCGAGGAAAGGAAACTGGGAGACATTCCGGTGGTGCAAGATTTTTCGGAAGTATCCCTGATGATTTTTCCGGTTTACCCCCTCCTCGAAAGTGGAATTCTGCATAGATTTGGTACCTAGAGTGACGGCAGTAGCAAAGACGCCATATCGATTAGTACCGTCGGAAATGCAAGAATTATCGAGCCAACTACAAGAGTTGCTAGATAAGGGTTTCATACGACCAAGTCACTCGCCATGGGGAGTACTGATACTATTTGCCAAGAAGAAGGATGGAATGTTCAGAATGTGTATAGACTATCGAGAGTTAAATACTGACCATGAAAAATCGATATCCACTTCCCAGGATTGATGATCTATTTGATCAGTTACAGGGAGCGTCATATTTCTCTAAGATCGATCTCTGATCAGGTTATCACTAGTTACGGGTTCATGAGGAGGATATACCAAAGACAACATTCAGGACTTGATATGGGCATTACGAGTTCTTAGTCATGCTGTTTGGGCTGACCACACTCCACCAGTGTTCATGATCTTATGAACCGGGTATTCAAACCCTCTCTGGACAAGTTTGTGATCGTGTTTATAGATTACATTCTCATCTATTCTAGATCAAAGAAAGACCATGAACAACACCTTCGAGCGATACTCAAATTATTGATGGAAGAGAAACTTTACGCCAGTTTTCGAAGTGTGATTTTTGGTTATGGGAAGTGATTTTTTTGGACACGTGGTTAATGGAAAGGGGATCCACGTTGGTCCTGGAAAGATCAGAGCAGTTAAAAGTAGGAGCCCCTAAGACGCCTTCAGATAATGGTAGTTTTTGGGATTGGCTGGTTATTATCGACGATTCATTGCAAACTTCTCTAAGATCACCCAGCCGTTGATGATTTAACACAAAAGTATAAGAAGTTTGATTGGTAACATAAACAAGAAGAGGCATTCCAGACGTTGAAGAAAAGTTATGCAATGCACCGATATTAACCCTCCCTAACGTCAAACAATTTTGTGGTGTTCTGTGATGCATCACATCAAGGCCTAGGTTGTGTGCTTATGCCAAAGAATAAGGTGATTGCTTATGCCTCACGTCAAATTAAGGTTCACAAAAGGAACTATACGACACATGATCTGGAATTACGTAGTATGTGTCGCCCTAAAGATATGGAGGCATTATCTATATGGGACTAAGTGTGTTGTCTACAGTGATCATAAAAGCCTTCAACACATCTTTGATCAAAAGAACTGAATATGCCCAAAGAAGATGGTGGAACTCCTAAGTATTATGACTGTGAGATTGATATCATCCTGAAAGGCAAATGTAGTAACTGATGCCTTGAGTAGGAAGGAGCGTGTAAAACCCTACATGCGCGAACATATGGATGACTATTCAATCAAATTTAAAGGTACAAATATTGTTGGGCAGGGTGAAGCACTGAAGGAGGAGAATATCGCAAGTGAAGAGTTCTAAGGGGGTTAGACAAACAGATGAACTGTAAAGAGGATGGTGTACGGTATTTTGTGGATCGTATATGGCTACCTAAGTGGGGTGATGTTCGGACCCTAGTTAGAACGAAGCACACAAGTCCAAATATTCTGTTCATCCTGGTGCAGACAAGATGTATCAAGATCTTAAAGAGTTGTATTGGTGGCCAAGCATGAAAAAGGATATTGCAAAGTATGTGAGCGAATGCTTAACTTGTTTAAAAGTCAAAGACGAACATCAAAAACCGTCAGGTCTGTTGCAACAACCGGAAATTCCCGAGTGGAAGTGGGAGAATATAGCGATGGATTTCATCACTAAGTTGCCTAGAACAACTAGTGGGGATGATTCGATTTGGGTCATCGTGGATCGAATGATGAAATCTGCTCATTTCTTGCCTATTCGCGAGGACTATAAATGGAGAAGTTAGCAAGGCTATATGTGAATGAGATCATGGCTAGGCATGGAGTGCCTGTGTCAATTATATCAGATCGAGACAGTAGATTTACATCACGATTTTGGCAGACTCTACAGAAGGCAATGGGTACTCATTTGGACTTAAGTATGCCTATCATCCACAAACTGATGGCCAAAGTGAATGAATGATAACAAACTCTAGAAGACATGCTTAGGGCATGTGTGATCGATTTTGGTGGAATTGGGATACCCACTTACCATTGATTGAGTTCTCTCAACAACAGTTACCATATGAGTATTGATGTGCACCTTTGAGGCATTGTATGGAAGGAAGCGTAGATCTCCGGTGTGTTAGGCGAAAGTAGGTGAAAACCAATTGACAGGCTCGGAGATTATCCAGGAAACTACTTACAAGATACTCCAAATCAAGGACAGGGTTAAGGCAGCTCGAGATCGTCAGAAAAGCTACGCTGATAACCGACGCAAACCTTTAGAATTTAATGTGGGTGATCGTGTCTTATTGAAAGTTTCTCTGTGGAAGGGAATCGTAAGTTTTGAAAAGAAAGAGAAATTAGCTTCGAGATATGTTGGACCATTCGATATCACAGAAAGAATTGGTTCCGTAGCGTATCGACTAAAGTTACCTCAAGAACGTAGTGGCATGCATGATACATTTCATGTATCGAACCTTAAGAATTGTTTAGCCGATGGATCCCTTCATGTAGTGATCGAGGAATCAAGATTGATTAAAGCTACATTTTATGGAAGAACCAATAGAATTATGGACCGAGAAGTGAAACAACTGAAGCGCATCAAAATTCCAATTGTTAGAGTGAGATGGAACTCCAAGCGAGGGCCTGAGTTTACGTGGGAACTGAAAGATCAGATGAAATCCAAATATCCGCATTTGTTCGTGGATACAACTTCAGGACCTAACTCCAGTTGAATTTCGGGATGAAATTCTCTCAACTGGGGATACTGTGACATCCATCACTATCTATCCGTCAATTGACTCGGAACTCATTAACTCTCTTTTCGTGCATTTATTATCTTTGCGTAATTAATTTGTTTTCAAACCTAATCTCGTCGTATCTCTCTTTTCGTGCCAACCTTAATATTAACTAAAGCTAATAATATAAATTTTATTTTATTATTATTTTATTACATAAATATTATTTATTATTATTAATATTGTTATTATTATTAAAATTAAAGTCCAGGGTTTAAACTGTAATTAACCAAACTTAAGGGATTAATTAGATGAAAGTTAAGGGGTCCAAAGTGTAACTACTCAAAAACCCATTTAAACATCATGAGCCCCGTGTGGCTTATTCCCTGAACCCTAAACCGCCGAGAGGAGCCCCCCGTCGCATTCGACACCGGCTGACACCCCCCCTCGCTCTCGCCGAATCATTGACGATCGAATAACCACCTTCGAACTGTAGCCTTCCTTCGACATTGCGCAGGTGTGTTAGGATTTGGTATTCGAATGAAACACCAACTGATTAACGTGTTAAACCAAACAAATAGTGTGGAATCCTATTTGATTGGCGATCCAATCAGTGAGAACGCACGTAGACACCATAATGTATTGAATCTAACGTCAAGAATCGACTAGGATCGATCTACAGTGTTCTATGAACTTGGAGTATGAACTTAGAGGCTTCTGGACGGCTAGGGTACGTCTAGAGTCGAAGTGTATTCAATGCTTACGTTTTTCCACGAATTAGGTGGTATTTATAGGTTAGGGTTGCTCATTCGGGCGACTGAACATTAGCATGGTTCAGTTGTGCGATTGAGTTATACGGTTGGTCCTTCGACCGACTGAGTGTTCAGTCGTGCGACTGAGCCAATCTTATGTGACAATCATACGACTGATCCAGTCTCCTGGTTTAGTCGTGCGACTGAGTCATTCGCATGAAGTTGTTCATGCGAATGGTCCATTAGCATGGGCCATTCGCATGATGACTTCATGTTGTTTAGTTTTGAATGTATTATATCATAATGTTATTTAAATTAATTCAATCAACCACAACCATATAAATCAAGTCAATATGCTTTAAACAACTCCTTTATGAAATTAAACAAGACAAATCACAAACAAATATTCACATTTCATTAAGTATCCAATATTACATAAGTTCAAGACAGTCAAGACATATTACATTGAGATCAGGATCTAGGTACATATATGTATCAACAAACTCCCCTTTGGACCTAGATCTATCTATTGTCTTACATCTTTCATAATTTCCTGAAACTTCTTGTACTTAGCTTCTCTAGTGACTCCTGTATTTATCTCGAAGCAAAACAGAGTCGTATTACATTCTGAAATTGTAAGCTTGTACTATATCTCGTGAGTCAAAAACAGTGGCCACTTGATAATGTATAAACATCATTTGCTGACATGTTGGTGAGCCACATTGGGTCAAACACCCTTATGGTTTCCATGTACCATTTCTGTTCAAGACTATCACGGCCTCTCCCGTTCTCCAATCGTAGTACCACCATTTGAAGTGTGGAGTGAAGTCTTGTGGCATCTCACGTAGTGGGATCTTTGACATTGTACATGGTGAACTCCACTTCAACATTTCTTTTGGTTTGCCAGTTATGGCGTCAACCTCCGATATCTGATGTACCTCGTTGGTTGTTGAGGCTTGAAGTTGACCTATCTGGTGTGGTACTCCCTCTTTAGAGCTGCTTCAAACCAGCCTGACATCTTACGATGGTTAGCGTATAGCAATTTTAACTTTGCTAACTGGTTAAGCTCAGAGTCTTCAGATCATGTGGGAATCTGAAGTACTCAATTCCCTTCTCACGTTTAACACGTAAACGTTGAGGTCTTCAAATGTGCCCATGCTATGATCCTGCCTGCCACCTTTTGATTTCTTGACTTTATATACCTTGGTGTAGATAGTTGACTTGTAGCGTTGCGTTGGGCTCTAGGTCGTCAACAAGCAGCCCACTCAGCCTTTCTGGTATTGACTTCAGCATCTGTGGCTTGGGCTGTATCTTCTTTCTTGTCTGACGCTTCCTCCATTTTATCCAGAGTCTCAAAGGTTTCACCGACAAGGTTGTCACCCAGATTGGGTACCACATTGCCTTCAATGTTAGTGTACTCTAGATAATGGTGATTAGTGACGTCTTCTATCTCGATCTCATTAATGTCATTGAGTTCGTCGTCACTATCACCTTGGACTGTTGGAGCGTTTTTCACGATCTCGTCGGCATTTAGTTTGAACATTTTGGCCAAATGCTCGTCAGTAAAGTCGTGAATTATCTCCCCCCTCTTCTGGGGTGTAACTCACAAATCTCCTTATGATCCCTTGCAGATCAAGAATCATGGTTAATTGGGTCTTGACCTGCTGAAGGGGATCTACATCATATTCATCCCTCTGAAAGTTTGGATCTGTTTGATTTACACATTCAATAAAACAATCATTAGTTCACAATCAAAACATAAACATTGACATTAAATATAAACATTCATTACATTAGCTTGATACATGATTCAAATACATATGATTTAAATAACAAAAACAGCTAAGTAGTACTCTTGTCCTGGATCATGTCCTCTTCTGCTGACGGGGCAGATGTGAGGCACTTTGATCTGTGCTCTCTTTGTCCTCCTTTCACTGGCAGGTGTGGCACCCGTAGCAGTGTGTCATTTTCGTCATCATTAGCCTCATCACCTCCAGCATCAACACCAACATCAGTATCATCATCACCATCATCATCCTCGTCATCACTATCATCATCACTATCATCCCCATCCCCTTCCTTGATCTTTAAGGGCTCTTCCTTGGATCCTTAAGGCGCAGCATGATGGTCTTGTGGTGGTCTCCAACTCCTCAATCTTTTAGCTGATTGGACATGCTGCTCCCAGATGGAACTCTCTGCACGCTGAGCATCCATCAGCTGGGCCTGCTGAGATATCTGCAGAGCTGGGGCAGCTGTAAGGTCTGCTAGCTGACGTAACTGAGCAGTCTTCTCTTCGTCTACAGCCAACAGCCTCAGCACCATACGGTTGGTGCCGAGAGCTGTTCCTCTACCCACTGGGAGGTAAAGATGATCTGATATATATGAAGGGTATGATGAAGGACCAGTATGGCGGCTAGTGGTGGTGGTGGTGGCAATGGTGAAGATTGGGGGTGGTATAGGTATAACTGGTGGAGGTATGGTGGTAGTAGTGGAGGTGTGGTAGTGATGGTGGGTGGTATGGTAATGGTGGTAGAGGGTGTGGTAGAAGTTGTGGTAGCTGTGTTGGTGGCTGTGGTGATAGGTGGAGTGGTGGTGGTAGGTGTAGTGGTGGTGGTGGTAGTGGGGATGAAGGTGAGTCGTCTCTTCTTCTTCTTCATGTTGTGGAGCTGAGCCATCCTTTTCTTCCTCGATCCTGTCGAGGAGGATGGTCCCCCTAGAACACGGCTTGGCTAATCGGGAGCAAATGTAGGATCCGTATCAGCCTCTCCCGATCCGCGCAGGGCGTTCACCAACCGCCCGGATCCATTGTTCTGTGGCAAAGACTTTCTGCCCACAGTCCGAGTCAAAGGCTCCTCATCTGACACCTCCTCCTCACCCGGTATGAAATCCTGGTGAAATCCACTTCTCTACTCCATCATGGGCAGATGCCGAAGATGCTTTATAGCAGTGGGGGCCCTTGGTTGGTGGGCCCTGCATCTCTAACATCACCGCTGTCATCGTCTCGAGTCATTCTCCGGGAGCTGTAACTGCTCATCTGAGTCACTGTCTACTGACAAAAACCACTTACAACTACCTGGCACCACGTATTCTCCTGGCCAGATGGCCTATAAGTCTCTTTACCGGGGGCTTGACTGCTTTCCCCAGTAAACTCTCATACGACCTAATTTCATATCATCCATATCTCTAAAGCCACAGCGTCGTGGCTCTCCTTTGGAATCGAGGTGTTAGGATCAGTGATCTATGTTTGATTGATTAGAGAGTATAGTAGCGGAAATCGAACAATGAATTAGCCAATTCACAAGAACGAAACGATATTCAATAAGAACAAGACGGTTTAGAGAGAGAGAATTTCTGCAATATATTTCATCTTCAATATTCGCTTTCGTGGTAACAGAATTTCACATTACAATTAGGTCGACACCTCTTATATAAGAGATGTGACGTCTGCTGATGTCACTTGATAGTGACATCTAACAGATTTATTACAACTGAAACACAACTACTGAAGATGTCAAACAGCTGACATCTCCTTACAAAAATGCTAAGTGTTATCAGTTGTTATAACTACTGAAAACAATAAAACTACTGAAACTACAACGACTGAAGAACAAGCTCTTCAGTCGTTTTACAAACTACTGAAAGTAAAAATATAAACTACTGATATCACAACTACTGAAGAAGTACTCTTCAGCAGTTGTGACAAACTACTGAAACTTCAGTACTTGATCTTCAGACTTGAACTTCAGACGTTTCATCAGCTGATGACTTCAGTAGATATCATCAGCTGATGTCTTCAGTCTTTGTCTTCAGACTTTGTACATCAGTTGTTGATCTTCAGCACTTGTAAACTCTTCAGCTGTTGTACTTCAGTACTTTGAACTTCAACTTCAGCACTTGTGTTCTTCAGCTGTTGTACTTCAGCACTTTAGTTCTTCAGCTGTTGAAGTCTTCAGCACTTGTCAAACTGCTGATGAAGCTTTCAGCAGTTGTTGTGATACCATGTGGGACTTAGAGGTTTTCTGATCTTGGCTCATTGGTTCTTTTGGTCCAACAAACTCCCCCTCCCCCAACCAATGCAGCCAAAACCTCTAATTTATTTATTATCCCACTTATTGTTGGCAAAAGGTTGGTCTTTTTCCTTCTTGATCAGTAGAGAAGATGACCCATATAAGCTCTGGCCTGGGAAGAAGTCTCTGATATTTGTTTGGCAAGATATGAATGGGAACTCTGTTTTGGGGAACTGGACACAGAGTTGTTATCCCATTCATGAGATCTACTTCCCGTGTATGAGCCTGTAGGATTCTCTGGTGTAGGCTCTGAGAAACATGATTTGTTCTTCCATGGTCAGGTTCTCGGCTTCACCATCAAACAATCCTTCTCGCCCATACAGCTCTGAGATGTACTTGGCCTGTTTGCCGTTTTTGAGCTCAACTGTTGTAATTTGTCTATATGCAAACTCATCAGGATGATTCCCTTCGAGTAGCAGACTGAGCTCATTCTGTTTGAAGTTCTCAAGCCTCTTGTACTAACCCCTTTTTGATAATTCTGTTCTCTAGCATCTTCTGGGGTGTTGTTTAGTCTCGTAGGCCTTCTTGAAATCTTCGACAATCTCCCAGGGTGATACTACAAGGGCCACTGTGATCTCTTCATCTACGATCCTCTTGACTTGACCCTTGTATCTCGAAGGAATGTCTTTCTTTACAATCCTGTGAGCCACCCTTGGATCAGGCCATACTCTCACCCTTTCCTTCTGATATTGAAATGTGTTGGCGAGAGTGTACAATCTCAGAGCTTCTTTCTTCATGCTGATAATTGATGAGGAGGCAGCATAGGTTTTGTCAATGCTTTTCAGCATTTCATCATCATGAAGCTTTTGCTGCTCCTCTTCTTCAATTTTACTCTCACAACATCCATCTGTGAGGTGGGAGTGATGGGCATAGGTTTGGCTTTCGCCAGTGTTAGGACTGCAGACAGAGGCATCCTATCTTCTTCCACATCATCCTCTTCTTCTTCTTCTTCTAGCCTCACACCCCTTCTCTTCTTCTTCTTAGGTGCATCATCGGCTATTGGTTTAGATGGTAAGGAGTTGGTTTTGTGGGTTGATTGTGGTTGTTTGATTTGGGCTTTGAGATTGGTTTGGAGATTTGAGGGGTAGGCTGTTTTTGAGTGGGTGGAAGGGAAGGTTGTTCCAGCATCTTGGTTGTGAGTTTAGCCTTTGTAAGTATTGCCATTTCAAACCTTTTTCCAGCCCCAGCCTCATCAAGGGCTTCAATGATAATCCCCTTATGGAATTGCTCAGACAGACAGATTTGGTGGCTATAGCCAGAATACTGTCTCTGGTCCACGCACGAATCTCCATCAAAGATCTTCCTAAGTATTTGGCAATGAAACGGATCATGATCTCCAATCTCTCCTTTTCAAGTGCATCATACCCAGCCCATCCGTTTGAATCTCCTCCACTTCCAACTTCCTGATTTCACTATCTAATGTAGCTGTATCAAAACCTTGCTGAAGAGTTGCTCAATAATTTTATCCATGGATCGGCTGTGTGTATCATCAGCATCTTTTACCAGCTCTTCCAAGGATTTTTCTTCAGCAGTAGGTTGATCATCAGCACTTTTCTTTCGTTTATAGGTGATCAGTTGTTGCTTTTCTTTTTCCAACTCTTGGGCTTGCTCTTGGGCCTTCTCATCCTCTGTTCTTTTCCTCTTCTTTTCTTTCACTGCAGTACTCTCCCCCTTTTTGGATGCATTGGTGGTAGGGGTTTGTACCGCAGAAAGTGTCTTTTGCACAGCAGCATCAATCAATGGTTGTAAGTTGAGGAAAGCCTCTCATCAATGGCTTTAGTCACAATATCAGTGATTATGGGTGTGATGAGAGGGAGGGATTTTGAAGGACAGCAACTATTTGCTCAGGAGGGTTCTGTTCCTGAGAAATAGTGCCAGAAGCAGAGGCAGGTGGCTGAGTTGTTGGGAGTGGCTCAGTGTTTGGGGAACCTTCAACTGAAGGTGCCATCTGTGGGTTTGTATAGGCAGATGGTCTTTCTCCTTGAGAGAGTGGTCAAGTAGGTTTTGCAGCCTACTGACTTCCTCCTCAAGGATTGTGTTCTGGGCAGAACATCATAGAAAAGCCCAGGTCATCATCAGCAGAAGCTGAATCACCTGACCTCCTGCTTGGAGCAGGATGACATGCACTGGGTGTAGACCATTTGTAGCATGTGCCCCTTTGTCTTGGTACTGGGGACTTCCAGCCTCAGGACTATGTCCATCATCAGCTGTTGCCTCTAGTGAGGTCTTAGCAATGTTACCAGCCTCAGTCTGATCATGTGCTGATGCAGAAGAGGTGGCAGCCTCACTAGATATTCTAATCTCCCTATCTACACCAGGAGATAGAAGTGGTAAACCCCTATGCTGTGGGTTCTCAATTGCACTTTGGTCCTCCCCCTCATGGTAGAGGTGTTCCCAGTAGTAAGTGGTATCTGGGGAGGGGTGAGGAGTGCAATTGAGTCAGCACTTGTGCAACGATCAATGTTGGGCTGTGGGGGCGGTTGCATGGGGTGAAGGGATAGAAGCAGTGTGCACCTGGGGAGGAAGGTGCTCTTCAATGGCAATCCCCAAGTGAGGAAGATCCCAGATGTGTGGGTACCCCTTGTGTGTTGCTGCAGGCTCCTGTTGAGAGGAATCCTGAGCGGCTATGGCTGGAAGAGTCCTGATATCCACTAGGGGTTATAACCAGTGGATATATCCTGCGTTTGTGTTGCAGGGGCATCCTCAGGGGCTCATTTCCCTGAGTAGCCGTTTTGGGTTTCTTTTTGGTGGGTTTGGTGGGGACTTTTGATTTGGAGTGTGGGTGTGGGTTCCAGCTGCGTGGGTTTGCGCAGCTGGGCAGCCTTTGAGTGTGTGGTCAGAGTTGTGCCGGGAGTATACTTCAGGCAAAACAGCCGTAGCAGGACTCCCAGGCCAACAAGTCCCTCAGCTTGAAGCTGGTTTGTAATGATGGCCATTATGAACCGTGGATATAATATCCAACGTTAGCAGTTAGTTTTTGAGCCATATCCTTGAGCTCTGAAAATATTATTTCTGAAAAATTAAGGTTGTTGCTCAAGAATAAATACATTACCTGCTGCCACTTCGTAGACATTTGATCCCAAGACGAAGTCTTAGGAGCCAAACATACATTTACCATGTGAAAAATAGGCGTTCAGCGTCATGGAAATGTTTCTTCATTATAGTGGAGGCACTAAGGTTGCCCTGATATCCATGATGGGCAAAGGATAGATCAGTGCCCTTGGGATATCCAGCAGGAGAAATGGCATCATCCAGATGTAGAGTTTGGCGAAGTTTTCGGGAGTGATGACCACTTCTTTGTTGTTGACGACCGACGGAGAGACTGTTGTGTTGTTCTCCCCAGTGGTGTGGTGACGTTCATCCAAAACTGTTTGAGGGATTCGGCATGTAGAATGGATTGAGAAGAAATGCCGTTTTGTATTGTGACTGGACCATAAGATCGATAGCAGTATCGAACTTAGCCCAGACTGGCGATTTAGTAAGGTAAGCTACACAGTTGTGTCGCGGTTTGATTTGCATGGACGCCATTTAGAAGAGAGAAGTTTTGGAGAGAACGTTAGGTTTGAAGAAGATGAAGCTTTGAAGGATTAGGTCAGGGATATTTATAGGGTACGGGTTAGAAACGACTGAAGGATTGGTGTTAGTCATTAGTAGTTAAAACGACTGTTGACATGGTATTACCCTTTCAGACGTTGAAACAGCTGAAGTCGTGGTGTTAGGCATCAGTAGTTAGAAAACTACTGAAAGCCGTGGTTTTGACTTCAGATGATGAACAACTGAGGACTTGGTGTTTGTCATCAGTAGTTGTGAAAACTGAAGACAGTGGTTTTGTCATCAGTTGTTGTAAACAGCTGAAGACTTGGTATTAGTCATCAGTAGTTATAAAACTACTGAAGACATGGTTTTGCTTCAGTTGTTTAGAATGAAACAGCAGTTGTTGAAACAACTGAAGAGAAAGTTCTCTTCAGTAGTTTTCGTCAATTCATAGCCTTTCAGCTGTTTCATACTGTCCTCAACACTTACTCATCAGACTTTGCATCTGATTTTTAGGTGTTTCATAGGACGTCAGTACTTATCTGTTATACTGATTTCAGTAGTTGTAACTACATCAGTAGTTTGGAACAGATAAATAAACTTCAGTACTTGTGAGGCATTTAGCCATCAGTAGTATAAAAACTACTGAAGGTGAAAGACTCATCAGTACTTATATGTGACATGGTTACCAATGATCACCAGTAATTATTACTGAAATCATCAGTAGTTGTCACTTATTCTAGCTGCAGCATACCAAGCCTTACACAAGGTTTTGGAAAGTAGAACTATCCAAAGGCTTAGTAAAAATATCTGCAAGCTCATCAGCACTAGGCACAAACTTAGGATCAATCAGACCTTTTTCAAAGCAATCCCGAATAAAATGATGTCTGATCTCTATATGTTTGGTCCTAGAGTGCTGGACTGGATTTTTGACAATACACAGAGCTGAAGCACTATCCATTAATAATGGAGTCTTAGTCTCTGTAATGCCATAATCCAGAAGTTGGTTCTGAAGCCAGAGTACCTGAGAGGTGCAACTTGCAGCAGCAATGTACTCGGCCTCAGCAGTTGATGTAGCAACAGATGTTTGTTTCTTACTCTGCCAAGAAATCAAACAGTTGCCTAGGAATTGACAACCACCAGAAGTTGACTTTCTAGTTACTTGCACCCTGCATAGTCACTATCTGAAAAAGCAACTAATTTGCAAGAGTGTCCAGTGAATACCATAAACCCAAGAGATTGTGTACCTTGCAAATATCTAAGATTCTCTTGACTGCAATCAAATGAGACTCTTTAGGAGCAGCCTGAAATCTAGCACAAACACATGTAGCAAACATAATATCTGGTCTAGAAGCTGTTAAATACATCAAGGACCCAATCATACATCTGTAAAGCGTTTCATCAACAGCTTTACCTTTCTGATCAGCATCCAGTTGTGTGGTGTTGCACATGGGAGTAGAACAGGGCTTACAGTTTTGTAAATCAAACTTATTCAAAAGATCTTTTGTATATTTTGACTGATGAATAAAAGTTCCATCAGCCTTTTGTTTGATTTGCAAGCCTAGAAAGAACTGTAATTCTCCCATTGCACTCATTTCAAACCTCTTTTTCATTAATGTTGTAAAATCATCACACAACTGGGGATCAGAGGATGCAAAAATATATCATCAACATAAATCTGAACAAGTAGCTTATGCTGATCCACCTTCTTAATAAACAAAGTTTTATCAATGGAGCCTCTAGTGAAATTATTCTTAAGAAGAAAAGTAGAGAGTGTCTCATACCAGGCTCTAGGAGCTTGTTTCAACCCATAAAGAGCCTTATCAAGTTATACACCCCCATTCAGGATGTTTATTATCCTCAAATCCTGGTGGTTGACACACATAAACTTCTTCCTTTATTTTACCATATAAAAATGCACTTTTGACATCCATTTGAAAAACTTTAAGATTGTGGAATGCAGCATAGGCTAAGAACAATCTGATTGCCTCTAGTCTGGCTACAGGGGCAAAGGTTTCATCATAGTCAATACCTTCTTCTTGTGAAAACCCCTGTACAACCAGTCTAGCCTTGTTCTTAACAATAAGCCCATTTTCATCAGTTTTATTCCTAAACACCCATTTAGTGCCTATTGCACACTTACCTGGGGGAAGAGGAACAAGTTCCACACTTGCTTTTCTTGAACTGAAGTAGCTCAAGCTGCATAGCTTCAACCCATCCATTGTCTCTCAAAGCAACATGGTAGTTCTTTGGCTCTAGCTGACTGATGAAGAGAGCATAGAAGCAGAAGTTAGACATTGACTTCTTGTTGAAACACCAGCATTGATATCACCAATAATCTGAGACATGGGGTGATTCTTCAGTTCTTGATAAACAATGAGATCTGTGCAAGTGTTTGTAGAACCTTCAGCAGCAGCAGATGTTGATGTAGACTCTTGAAACCAAGAATTAGATGGTAACTCAAAAGATGTAGAGGAAACAGAGATCTCATCAGCATTTGTTGTGGATGGAACTGCTGAAGCTACAGGAACATCAAATTTAGCAGACACAGGCAGTTGGTCACTAAACTTGAATAGGTGAGTATTGATATTATCATCATCATCATCAATACCACCAGGTGGAAGACATGCTGCAGAAGATGATTTATCCACAGGATCTGCAACAGCTGGAGGTTGATAAGAAACATATTGCAGTATGTCCAAATCAAACAACTCCACAGGGTTTTTGTGGAATCTTGTCCAAGGAGATTCATTAAACTTCACATGCAAAGTCTCTTCAACTATCTTTGTTCTGCAGTTGAAGACTCTGTATGCCTTGCAAGTAGATGAATAACCAACAAAATACCCTGCATCCACCTTAGGATCAAATTTATGGAGTTGATCCTTTGTGTTGAGAATAAAACAGGGACACCCCAATGCTTTGAAAAATGAAATTAGAGGAGCCAAGTGATGGAGAACTTCATATGGAGTCTTCATCAACCTCTGATTTACTAAAACTCTATTTTGCACATAGCAAGCTGTGTTAACAGCTTCAGCCCAAAAGGTCAGTGGCAAACCAGAGTCAGCCAGCATGGACCTTGCAGCTTCAATGAGGGTCCTGTTCTTTCTCTCCACTACTCCATTTTGTTCTGGAGTCCTTGGGATGCTAAACTGCCTTTTGATTCCCTTTGAAAGATAGAAGTCATCAAGTGTATGGTTTCTGAATTCAGTTCCATTGTCACTCCTAATACACTTGACTGGAAGGGAATACTGCTTCTCAATATACAACACAAAGTGAATAATCTTCTGAGCAACCTCATCCTTTGAATGTAGAAAGAAGTCCATACAAATCTGGAGTAATCATCCACAATTACCAGACAGTATTTCTTCTTTGCCATGCTCATCACTCTCACAGGACCAAATAGATCCATATGCAGTAATTGCAAGCAGGCAGTGGACTTAGGCTCTTCAATAGGAGGGAATGAGACTTTGTGCTGTTTTCCTTTTAAACAAGCAGTGCAGGTTTCATCACAGTGGAACTCCTTTATTGGTAAGCCTCTGACTAAACTATTGTGGATAAGCTGATTCATGTTTTTGAAATTAACATGACCCAGCCTTCTGTGCCACAGTTTAGATTCTTGAGAAGAGGCTTTGGAAAATAGGCAAGGATTGCCTCGAGATCTATTTTCTTGGAAAGATCTAAGGCATACACTCTTCCTGTCCTGTTGGCTCTCAGGAGAGTGTGATCATCCAACACCTTATCAATCAAATGCAGAACTTTGGATGACAGAATCCTACAGTTCTGACTGGTGAAAAGAGCAACATGGCCTTTATCACACATTTGACTGACACTCAAGAGATTGTACTTGAGATTTTCCACATGATTAACATCATCAAACTTGATTTCTCCATTGGAGACAAAGCCATTTCCAATGATGTAACCCCTAGCATCATTGCCAAAAGAAACAAAACCCTTCTTTCCTTGAGAGTAGTCATGAAGAAGAGAGCTGTTCCCAGTCATGTGCATAGATCCCCCACTGTCTACATACCAGATGCTACTTTGGCATGTTGGAGAACCCTGCAATAATAAACAATCAGTTAGTTTTGGAGACCCAAACCTTTTTGGTTTTGGGCTGGTCTCATCATAGATGGTAAACTAACAGGTTTATTTGAAACAACAGCCTGAGAGGAAGAAGATGGTGAAGAAGAGGAATCCTTTGGCTTGGATCTCCTTTTCTGTGGTTTCAACATAGGAGCATCTAATTGGTTAACTCTACCCAACAGATGTTGAACCATCATAACCAGCTGTGTCTGATTTTGTGATAAAGCTTTCAGCTCATCAGACACATTGCCAGTGGAGTTTGATAAGTTCCTATGTTGCACCTTCTTCTTCTGAGCACTCTCAGCTGTCACCTGTTTAACCCCTTCCTTTTTGGATTTCTTTGAGGACTTAAGGGTTACAGGATTTGATGTTGCTGATACAAATGTGGTCTCAACTCAGTTTTCATTTTTACCATTTTCTCTTTAATTTCTTCTTTTTGTTTGAGTTTGGACCTCTTTTGTACCAGCAATCATCTGTAAGATGATTGAACAAACCACATACTTCACATGGTTTCTTCTTCATCTTAGGTTGATCATCAACTAAAGAGGGTGAAGCAACTGAAGACTTGCTCTTCAGTGCTTTGGAAGCATTGTTTGCTTTCTTGACTTCCTCTTTAGTAGCCTTCAAACTCTTTCTACTGACAGTTTTCTTCTTTTCAGTACTGACAGTAGTTGGAGTTTGAACTTCAGGTGTTAAATCCTGCTCTCTAGTCCTTTCAGGACTTTCAGAATTAACTCCTGAGTTGATCAACTCATTGATCATGTGAGTGTCAGCATTTGAACCATCAACATCAGCTGATAGGTTCTGAGAGGGCTTGATGCTGACTTCTACTTCTGATTGTGTTGTATCAGAAAGTAGATCACATGATGAGATGGATTGGTTATTACTCTCACCATCAGATTCTACCTCTGCTCTTGGAGTAAAATCTGTAGGTGGAGCAGTGTGATTGTAACCAATGCCAAACTTCACATTGGAAGCAGATTGCTTACTAAGAAGCATTTCAAAACCTTTGCATGATTGTACCCATCTATCACACTCTACCTGGGTAACTGCAAGGGTTTCTTTGAGATCTTTATACTTCTCTAGAATCTCTCTTCCCTAGCCTTATCATCAGTTATTTGGCATTTCAGTTTGTAAATCTCATCATTTTTATCATTAAGCACAGACTCAAATTCAGCTTTGCTTTTGGAAATTATTTGTTCTAGCTCAATGTTCTTGTTGATTAAAGCTACATTTGCTTCTCTAATAGATGCAAATGCTGCTATGCATGTGTCAGAACATAATTTGGCTTTTGCCTCAGAGGATACCTGTGATACCTTTGTGTAGAGGCATTAGAGGATGAAGTATCAGCAGAATCCAAAGCCATAAGAGCTAGATTTCCAAGGGACTTTCACCACCATGTTGACCAGCACCTGAGAACAGTTGTTCATGACCAGACAAGTCATCTGGTAAACTGCTCCAGTCAACAACTCCTGGGGTGAAGAAGCTGTGTTGTTGAGGTTGAGTTTGTTGATGAGATTGGGAAGGCTGTGGTTCAGGCAATGCTTGTGGTTGTTGTGCAATTGGAGCTTGAACAGGATTTGGTTGAGGCATATAATAGCAGGGATAAGGATATGACATTTGACCCTGGGGAACAAAGTATGCAGGAGATCTAGGATGTGAATGATGACCAGAACCAGCAGGATGTTGCCCTCTGTTTTGTGGACTAGTACTAGGAAAAGTCACAAAGGGTGCAGAAGAGTTAGATCCAGTTGATCTACACTCTCTTGCAAAGTGTCCCAGCCTTTGGCATTTGTGACACCTCAACTTACTCTTGTCAAAACCAACTTTGGTTTTGCCAGAGAGTCCAGGAAATTTCCTGCCAGTTCTCTTATAGAACTTCTGAGATCTGATATTAATCAATGCCATTTGGCTCAGAATATCCATCTCTTCTAGATCATCATCAGCTATTCCTTTCAGATCATCCATGATGAAGCATAAATTGTCACTATTACTGCCAGAATGACTCTCAATACCAACAAATGCATGATCAGAACTATTTGAAGAGAAATCTATATGCTCATCATAATTGCTTTCAGATGCAGCATATTCTGACTCATGACCAACCAAGGCAGTATTCCCTGGTACAAAGTCATCAGTGAGCTTTCCTGATGAGGACAGTTTCCTCTTCTGCTCTATCTCTCTTTCAAATGTAAGCAGTTTCCCATGAAGTTGGGTGAGAGATAGGCCTTCCAGATTTGCACTGGAGCGTAGGACAATAGTGTATGTGTCCCATCCTCAGGCAGTGATCTGAGGAATCTGTTGTTCATCTGGCTATTGGTGTATTCCTGTTTCACCATTTTCAGCTCAGAGATCAAGCAGGAAAAACGCTCAAACTGTTGAGTCAGTGTCTCACCCTTCCTATGAGAGAATGTCTCATATTGTTGGGCAAGGATCTCTCTTTTGTTTGCTAAGACCTCATCTGTGCCACCGAATTGTTCCTTCAGGGCATTCCAGAGATCATGAGCAGTTTCATGATGCATAAGCCCTGAATAGATTTCATTAGGCAGTGCCATGGCCAGAATTCCATGGGCTTTAGCATCAATCTCAAACAGTTTCCGATCTTCATCAGAGTATTGTTCCTTCTTCTTCGAAACCATTTGATTGGTTTCCGGATTGTTCACCATAGCTTATATGGTCCATGTACCACAGATGTCCAACAACCTGAACTGTTAACAGACAGGTGATGAAGCATTCTTCGTTGCCATATGTTATACTCGGTCCTAACCAGCATCGGAGGCTTGGTTGAGGAACGGTATTGTGAGGATCATTAGAAGGAGTCGTCATCTCAGATTCAATCAAATTCGGTTAAGCTAAAACAGATTTAGAACAAAACGCAACAACCAATGAACCAGAAGATCTCAAAATAAATGAACGAAAGCGACAGAAATTCAATAATCTATAACCAGTTCTTGCGAATACGCTAATTCAATCAAACACAGATATCAATTAGCAGTTTCAATGATCAATTGTTAGATCGATCAATGATTAACCTGCTCTGATACCACTGTTAGGATCAGTGATCTATGTTTGATTGATTAGAGAGTATAGCAGCGGAAATCGAACAATGAATTAGCCAATTCACAGAACGACGATATTCAATGAAGAACAAGACGGTTATAGAGAGAGAGAATTTCTGCAAATATATTTCATTCAATATTCGCTTTCGTGGTAACAGAATGTCACAATTACAATTAGGTCGACACCTCTTATATAAGAGATGTGACGTCTGCTGATGTCACTTGATAGTGACATCTAACAGATTTATTACAACTGAAACACAACTACTGAAGATGTCAAAACAGCTGACATCTCCTTACAAAAATGCTAAGTGTTATCAGTTGTTATAACTACTGAAAAAAACAAAAACTACTGAAACTACAACGACTGAAGAACAAGCTCTTCAGTCGTTTTACAAAACTACTGAAAGTAAAAATATAAAACCCACTCTCCCTCCCAAACCATCGCATTTGAACTTGACTGTCATAAGATTAATCATCAGCTGATGTCTGTCTTCAGACTTTGTACATCAGTTGTTGATCTTCAGACTTGTAAACTCTTCAGCTGTTGTACTTCAGTACTTTGAACTTCAGCTTCAGCACTTGTGTTCTTCAGCTGTTGTACTTCAGCACTTTAGTTCTTTTCAGCTGTTGAAGTCTTCAGCACTTGTTAAACTGCTGATGAAGCTTCAGCAGTTGTTGTGATACCCTGTGGGACTTAGAGGTTTTCTGATCTTGGCTCATTGGTTCTTTTGGTCCAACACGAGGGCTAACTCTTATCAAAATCTCTGTAAGACCCTATGGTACATGCAGAAACCTCTTTGCCCTTGTCTCCCATTTCTCTATAAGGTAGGAGAAGATCATGCCGCGAAAGCTGAAGGGGTGGTTCAGCACCATGGCCACGTCGGCATGTTGTTCTGGTCAGAAGTCGTCGAACCCACCCCTTCTGGAAGCAATGCACTTCAGGATGACATGTCCAAGTAACTTAATACTGGAGCACCGGTTGCTCTTGTTTGAGCCACACCTAATTTATGTCCCCCAGAGTCCGAATCCTCAAAAAAAAACGTCTCACCGTCAGTGGGTGAATTGGTGGGGGGGCCACATCATCTCCAACCTAAGTACAGGTAAAAGGTCTCAGCTGTAATCTCTATGTCCATACTAAGGCTGGAGCTCCCGAATGCTGATGGCTCTCGTGATCTTAACAGATGCAATCTCCTAGAAGGCCTGTTGGATATACCTATAGGGATGCATGAGTTAAATAGCCGTTAGTCCTTGATCGCTGAGAAAAGCGATGATCTCTGCAAACTCGACCCATTCCGAGTTGTGTGGTCTAAATCAACACATATATTGTTCTGGGATGATAGACCATCTACCCATCGATCTGCAACACAAAGACATAGACATTAGATAATCACCAATACAAGTTAGTCTTAATTGACTTGGTTGAATTCTCCTGGTTTATTCATGCGATTGAACTATACGAACTGGTTCAGTCGGTTGTCCTATCATGCGACTGAACTCATTTGGGTGAATGATAGGCGACTGATTCAATCAGTTTGCTGAGCCTGCGATTGGTTCAGTCGGCGAATAAGCTCATTCGTATGATACATTCGGTCGATTGAGTTTTCGCCAGCTCAATCGTGCGATTGGGAGTTCATCCAGATGACCAGTTGCATGACCCTTTTTCGGTCAACTTAGGTTCAAATCTTGACCAATTCGTGAAATTAATGTTGTTAATAGCTCTGTAGACTCACAATCAATATTTTAATAACCCTAAAGCCTTCATTTAACATTTTACTTGGTTTAAGTAGTCATTATCCCTTTAGTGGTCCGGTTCTGTTTCATTCGAACATCACAATTAGGGCACCATTTCTCCTGCTTTCTGTGAGATTTCATCGTATTATACGTGTATAATCACACACAATCATCAAAAGTCAATGGAATGAAATCGTGGTCGATGAAAATTTGGCATCTGCGTGGCAGAGCGTAACGGTTAGCTATGCGAATAAGACGTTAGGGGTTGATTTGAATGCAATCGCTGGGCCCTATTTATCCTAAATCTGAGTTTAGTCGGCCGACTGGACCATTCGCTCGGTTCATTCGGGCGAATAGGCCTTAGTCGGGCGATTGGCTCAGTCGATCACTTTCAGTCGGCCGACTGGAGTTCAGTCGGGCGATTGACTCATTCGCATACTCTTATTCGATCGAATGGATCATTCTGATAAGCCATTCAGTGAATGGTTCATACTCATGTCCATTTGGTTGTTTAATGCATGAGTATGTCCATTCGGATGATTGGTCCATAACTCATGGTCCATTCGTGGCGAATGGGTTAAACTCAAGAATTTGACTTTATAATCATTTTCACTTTTTCTTTTTTTAACTTATGAATAAACATTATGAGCATTTGATCATCTCAGACACGACCAATTTATCTTTGAAAAACCTTTATCACCTCAGACGTGATCCTTTAAAACATTTTGTCACCGAGACGTGACCCATTTTTTTCTTTTTTTGAAAGCACGTGTGGTCACCTCAGACGTGACCTTTTAGATGATAAGATCCCTTATCAACTTTCATGACATAGTCCGATACTGAACAGATAGAAATAGAGTGACTTTGTACAGAAATAAAAGAAATAATACTGAAAACTTAAAACTATGACATGTTTTTGTGTTTTGTGAGGGGTTAACTCCTAAGAGTAGTTCTAATGAATTTTTTTGAGGAGCTGCTTCAGTCATTTAAACCGTACATGGACCAATTCAATTGGAATCATACAGGATACTCAAATCAATCGGACAATTATTTAAAAAGCTTTGATGCTCTTTTCTTTTTTTTTCATCTGGAGTCAGTTAGCAAATCTAGGAAATCATGCTAGTAATCTTAGGTCCCCACACTGATTTGAACTTTCAAGAATTGTAGCCACAATGATTATCAGTATACTGTCCTCTTAAATCCATACACAAACTTTCAACACAGATTGGTGATAGCTTAGGTTTGTTTATTTCAACAAGCATTTGGATCCCACACTTATATGGTAATCAACATTCCTCAGGAGATTTTGAGCAGTCTCAGGGTAGTATTTCAAGAAGAAACTATTCTTAGAACTTTCAAAAAGAAGCCAAGCCTAAAGTCAGTGCAACCGCACAGCAGAGAGGCGGCAAACAACAATGAATTCTAGAATATATAGGTTATGCTTATCCTCAGGTCAGTGCCATCGCACAGCAGAGAGGCACATAACCTATCTTCTTATTTGAGCAATTTCATTCTTTTTGCACAGATATCACCAACAACATAAGTTATAAGTTTGATTACATTTGCATTTTTATGTGCTTTTGCTCATGCTTTGGTCTTACGCACACATTTGTGGCGTTTATTTTACTCGTCACCCCTTATTGGAATCTTCTTGATTGTGTTAACCAGGGATAAGGTGTTACCCACAGCTAGTCAAACATTTTAGTTTATCTTGAGATCACCAAAAAGGTCTAGTAATCTATTGTGTTGAATCTACCGACATATCATCTGTGGTCTAGCAACCTCTAGGTCTACTTCCTTTGTGTTACCTTAGTAGTAGCTAGCTTATCTATCATATTTCCTTCTTTATTGCTCAGACTACACAGACTTATACTTGAGCTTTGCATCTTTTTCAATTTTGATTTTTAAAAATCCCAAATGGTTTGTTCCTGTGTACTATCATATTCCAAAGATTGAATCAGTATCACATATACGATCTTATTTTATCAGCTTCCCTCTCCTTCTCCCTCGTTTTTTTATATTACTGCTAAACCTATTCTCCCCCTAAATTATAAAACTGTCACTGATTAACGTTTTAGGATTTAATAGGCAAGGGAAATAAACCAATTGTATTAAACTACTTAACATTAAGCAAAAAATAAAATAGAATAAAATAAAATAAAATAAAATTTGGGAAAAATAAAAGGAACTAGACACGACGCATCGGACTATACATGGTCATCTTCAGGAATGACCTCACTTTTCTTTTTAACACTCTGTGACCTCTAACAATATAAAATAGTGGTTTTGTCAAATGCCTTTGTATAGAGGTCAGTGCGTGGAAATCTGTATTTATTTTTTACACATCGATTTAATTCTTTTCAAAGCAATCACGTATAAAGTGATATTTAATTCTGATGTGTTTGGTCTTAGGATGTTGGACCGGGTTTTTAGTGACTGCAATTGCAGCAGAGTTATCAACAAAGATAGGAGTAGAAGAGAAAGTCAAAACCGTAATCTACATTTGTTGTGATCCATATGATTTGAGAACAGCAGCTTGCAGCAGCAACGTATTCGGCTTCACAGGTTGACAATGCAACGAGGTCTGCTTCTTACCTGCCAGGTTGCTAATCTTCTCCCAAAGAATTGACACCCTGCTGATGTAGACTGTAGTTCATCTTGCAGCCGCCGTAATCCGAGTCGCTATATGTTCTAAGCTCAAGTCATCATCATGAGGATCCACAACCCAAGTGTGGGTTGCCTTCAGATAACGAAAAATCCTTTGACCCCATCAGATGGTTCACTTAAGCTTTGCCTGATATCATGAACATATACATGTAGCATACATGATATCAGGTCGAGAGGCGGTGAGATACATGAGAGATCCAATCATCCCTCGGTACATAGTGGCATCTACCAGATCACCATTCTCGTCGGGTACTACATCATGGTTTGTAGCAAGTGGAGTTCCAGCTGTAGGCGCATTCTCCATGTCAAACCGACTGAGAATATCACCTACATACTTGGTTTGATGTAGGAAAATCCTATTTGGTGTCTGATCCACCTGTAACCCGAGAAAGAATTTCATCTCTCCCATCGCACTCATCTCAAACTCTGCCTTCATTACTACTTCAAATTCTTTACATAATTCTTCGTTCTTCGGACCAAAAATTTTATCATCGACATAGATTTGTACAAGCAGTAAGTCTCCATCTTTTTCTTTGATAAACAGTGTACAGTTAATGACTCTCCTATGAAAACCGTGTTTCACAAGATGAGTCGAGAGTTTCTCATACCAGGCCCTGGAGGGGTGAAGTTCGTATAGCGCCTTGTCGAATTTGTAAACTCTTTCATGATGATATGGATCCTCAAATCCCTCGGGTTGACTCACGTACACTGTCTCTCTAATCTCACCATGAAGGAACGCACTCTTCATATCTAGTTGATAAACTTTGATTTTCATATAAGATGCATAGGCAAGGAAGATGTGGATGGCTTCCATCCTTGCCACGGGTGCAAACACTTCATTGTAGTCAATACCCTCAACTTGTCAAAAACCCTGAACAACAAGCCGAGCTTTGTTTATGATGATCACTACCTGATCATCTTTCTTGCATTTCAAGACCCATTTGGTGCCAATGACCTTAGCACCTTTAGGTCTATCTCCACTAGAGTCCTACACCCAACTTCTTAAACTGAAGAAGTTCTTCTTGCATGGCACTCACCCAAGCCTCATCATTCAGTGCTTCACTAACATACTTTGGCTCAAACTGAGACACAAAGCAATGATAGGCACCATCGTGAAGGTATCCCTTTTCCATCACAGAGGCATAATCAGCTGAGTATAAATGATTTCTAGTCTGAACCCCTGATCTCACATCCCATATAACATTATCTAAAGTATGATAGACATTTAGACGTGAGCCGGGAGTTATTGGAACAACTACCTCAGGATCAAGATTGTAAACAGTTGGTTCTGGATCTGAGGCAATATGAGTCTGAGGTTCCGAAGGCTCAAAAGCATCACTATCAGACGCTTGTGGACTTATGGTAGGCGGAACCTGTACATCCTGGTTGTTCTGATCATTTTCCACATTTTCTTCATCAGAAGAAGAGTCACTCACATCAAGTGCTCCCCCTGAGTTGGTAGATGATTGACTTTGTGAACTGGATGGTGTTGAATCTTGAGATGGTGTGGTCAGACATCATACATCATCTTATTTGCCAACTCTTCTTTTGAAGTAGAAAAAGGTATGTTGAAGGGCTTGAAGACATCATAGTCAAAGAAGTAAGCAGCCCTTTTCCAGCAGGTGGTGTGATGTATTTGAACATCAACGTTACACCATACCTCTACTTGACCCGTTGAGTTGTTGTAAACTCTCTTGTTCAGTATGTTGTATCCTAGAAATATCCCTTCATCAACCTTCTCACTGAATTTTCCCTCCTGAGTCTTCTTCAGCAGGGTGCACGGAGCGCCAAACGGCTCGAGATACTCTAAGTTAGGTTTACGTTGTTGTAATACTCATAGCACGTTTTTCCATGGCTTTTGACTACAGAACTCGATTAAGTGTATAGCACGCATTTGCCACTACTTCATTCCAGAATTGAATAGGCAATTTCGAGTCTGCCAGCATAGTTCGTGCCATCTCTATCAAGCTGTGATTCTTCCGTTCAGCAACACCATTCATTTGAGGAGTGTAGGCAGAGGTAAATTGATGCACAATTCCTTTTTCCTTACGATAGGCCTCCATCCACTGATTCTTGAACTCGGTTCCATTGTCTGAGCGCACCTGTTGTACCTTCAGCTTGTAGAGGGATTCCAGTGTAGTTACCAATTCCTTGAAGGATTCAAATGTTTTTTATTTGGATTTCAGAAACATTACCTAAGAGAATCTTGAGTAGTCATTAGTAACTACATAGCAATACAAGTCGCCTGCGATGCTTCTTGTACTGACTGGACCAAACAGACCCATGTGAAGGAGCTCAAGAGGAAGTTCTATAGAATGAACTTTCTTTTCCTTATGAGACTTCTTCGTCTATTTGCCCTTTTTGCATGCAATACAGAAATCCGGGAGGTCGAAGTTTTTGACATTTACTCCTCTCACAAGATCATTCTGGATCAAGTGATTCATTTTCCTCGGATTTATGTGTCCCATTCTCCTATTCTAGAAGATGGAGTCCTTCTCTGTAGCTTTGGACAAGAAGCATTGGACTTCATGATCCGTGTGGAGGCCTTTGAGAGATCCAAAACATAAAGATCATTATATCTTGAAGCTGACATTAGGATTTGGTCCTCCGGGATCATATAGTCTTTCTTCAGAACGTAGCACTTCTTGTTGTCAAAGACTACTTTGAATCATTTATCACATATTTGAGAAACTGAAAGTAAGTTATTTTGTAATTGTTGGACGTAGTTTACCTTATCAAACTTAACTTTCTCATTTCCCACTTCCCTGGTTGGGCTGTGATGTACCCACCTTTGTTTCCAGCAAATAAAACATGCCCTCCTTTGATTTGTCTGACGTTTGATAAGAGAGCTCTGTTCCCTATCATGTGCCTGGATGCTCCGCTATCTACAATCCACGTTTAGTCTCAGCACTATAGAGAACACCCTGCACATTCAATGAAACACTAGTTTATGTTAGGAATCCAAGCCTTCACTGGCTTGGGTTTCCCTGAGGCATCACATATCATAAACTCAACCCATTGACCATTTGAGGTTGAGGGAAGCTCAGATTTCTGTTTGTTCTCATTTTCAAACGCTGAGGCGGATTTTTCTTTTCATAGACCAGCTTTGTGTAAGGCCTCTTTGTGATAAACAGACGACTGGCTGATGGTTGAATTTTGGATTCACTATCCCTTTTAGGAGGCGTCACTGAGTTCCTCTTAAAAGATCTAGTTTTAGATGCAGGAAGTTCAACTTTCCTCCTCGGTGTCTGATAATAGCACAATGAGACGCAATGTGACCGTACTCTCCATAATTATAGCAGGATTCGCTTTCAACTTTACGGTTTATATGTTTTGTGTGGAGATGTAGATGTCACACAGTCGACCTTATTTTGTTTAGATTGAGACACTTCTTGTTAGATGTATGATCGGGT
This sequence comes from Flaveria trinervia, assembly GCA_025506515.1. NCBI lineage: Eukaryota > Viridiplantae > Streptophyta > Magnoliopsida > Asterales > Asteraceae > Flaveria > Flaveria trinervia. The sequence continues at coordinate 24,303,422 of CM046453.1, read as the reverse complement.
TTTACAAACTTAATTGCTTTACCTGGTTTTACATCTTTTATTTCTTGTTTACCTAGACTTTGACATGATGCTCGTGATTGATTAGGTTTTATAGTCCTTTTGGGTTCTGATTTTACTTTGTTTGACCCTGACTTCAAATTAACATTTTCAAACTCAATTCGAGGTTAACACAAGGCATCTTTCCTTTTGCCTTTGAAGTAGCCTCCTTTCGTTTAGCGTCAGATTCATTGGATTTACTTACGGAATCCGGATCACTAACAAGAGGAGTTGACACCACATGATCCTTGATGGGGTTATTGTTAATCGGATTACTTTTGGTGTTCATCAAGGTCTCAGGTGGTGGTGGAACCACTTTGTATCCCAATCCCTCCTCATTGTTTCTCTCTCTCACTAAGTGTTGGACAATGTGAGATGAGCTTGTCCAATTGTGCAGTTTTTGTTTTAAGGAGTTGACTTTTACTTCTAAAATTGCTATCTGCTTCTTAGTGTCCTCTAGGGAGTTCAGATGGTACCTAATGTCATTTGCTTGGTTAAAGGCAACTACCTCTGTTTCCCTAAGCTGTTTATTCAATAGGTCTATCTTTTCCTTATAACTGTGCTCGTTTTGTTTTAATACTCTATGAGCCTCAGTGCATAGTTCAAGATCCTCTACTAAGCTATCATTATGATCTAATAACCTAGCAAATTTCAAATCTATACTTTCTCTAATTTATTGCAATCTAAACAAGCATGATTATTAAACAACTGGTCAGTAGTACTTACTTGAGATGTTGAAGAGGAATCAGCCATGAGCGCAGAATCTGTTGTCTCTGGTTCTGGTGATCCTGACGTTGATGCAGATTTTTCTTCTTCAGGCAGGTGGTTGACCACATGTGCAGTGTCTTCAGAATTTGACATCGCGCTCTACTGCTATATCTCCCTCACTGGCAGAATCGTCATCAATGTCCTCCACACTAGCTATGTTGGACTCTCCCGGTGAGACGAACCGGAAGCTCCAGTCCTGTCCTTCATCCTCATTAGAAGTCAAGGCTTTGGGGTCCTTGCTTGATAAAGTAGGACTGCTAGATGTGGCCTTGTCCTGACGATTAAAGGACGAGAAGGGATTGCCATTCCCAGTCTTCTTTGGCTTCACACACTCCCGCTTGAAGTGTCCCTTCTCACCACAGTTGAAACAAGTTACCTTTGACTTGTCGAAGCCAAAGGTTGTATCTTTGGTAGCAACCAAGTTCTGTCCGGTCTTTTTGACAAACTTTTTAGCTCGTCGGACAACACTTGCCAAAGCCCACATTATGTCCATTCTTTCCAACTCCATTTCGTCCACCTGTTCATAATCCTCATCTGCCAGGTGACAATTTCCTATCTTTCCAGCAACTAGTCCATCATAGGAGTGGACTACAACAGCTAAGAGGTCCATGTGTTCTTTGGCCACCTCAACAGTCATATTACCGAAGTTATCTGTTTTCATTTTGCTGCATTAGCTTCAGGTATAATATACTAGGTGCTAGACGACCCTGACGTTTCGGACCCTGAAGTAGAAGGTTGTGCTGGAATTGTTGCGCTTGAGATGAAAGCAGTCTACAGTGGTGCTCCAGATGTCTTGGCTTAAGGAGTCGCATTGTAGAGTGCAGGATTTTGATCGTAGTTGGCCTTTTGAGCTCTGTACTCCATCCTAAGCTCCTCTTCTCTCATTTTCAGAATGAAGTCATTTATATCTAACTTTGAGAGCATCCCATTCTGCCTGAGATTTGAAATGAAGGAAGCCCATTTCTCTAGTAGTCCATCAGCAAAGTTGGATACCTTATCCTCCATCGACGTAGTTACTCCATGAGTGGGCATCTCACTCATCAAGTGGTAGAATCTATCGATCACATCATCCAGGCCTTCCTTTCCTATTGAAGAGAAGTTGTCAAACTCCTTCAAAGCTTTGGCCTTAATGGCCTTGAGTGAGGCATTTCCGTCATACCTCTTCTCCAACGCATCCCATAGTTTCTTTGCTTGAGTATACTTCGAGTACTGATGGAAGATATCTTTCGGAATAGACTGAGTGAGCAAAGCATAGACTTTCTTCTCAGCGTTGTGTTTTACTTTTAGTGCATCAGACATGCCACTTAATGTAAGTTTGACTCCATCAGTTCCTACTGGCATGCTGTACCCCGACTCTATTGCCTCTCACAAATTTGTATCTACTCCATTTAAGTAGATTTATAAACGTTGCTTCCATTGTGGATAGTCGTCTAACGTGATAAGCTTTGGGGGTTTATTTTAAATTCCCACTTCGTTCTCCAACAGCAATAGATTCTGAATACGAGTATCTCTACTAGCTGTGTATGCTGAAAACTGGTCCTCCATTTCACTTAACTTGACTATTAAACAAACTGTTGATGTATGCGACTGAAGGTATATGATTGAACTTATTCGGGTGGTTAAACTATGCGAACGGTTCAATCGTGCGACTGAACAAATGCGGATGAGTCGGTCAGTCGAATGAACTAATGTGGTTGAAGAGTCCGAATGGGGTTCTTAGTCGTACGAATGAGGGTACGAATGAGTCCAATCGTGCGGTTGGAGAATGCGAATGAGCTCAGTCATGCGATTAAGCCAATCGTGCGACTGAACCTGCTGAAGTTTGATAATTCGTATGCTAAACGTGTTTTGGCCGTAAAAACTCAAATTTTCACAAACCCTAATCATCGTATGCCGGAAAAAACTAAACTTTATGGTCGGAAAACATCTAAAACTCCGTTTAACACACAAAGCTTGCATTTTTAGTGAAAAACACAACTTTTGTATCAAAAACGATTGAATCAACACATAATCAAGAGCCAAGGCTCTGATACCACTTGTTAGGATCTGTAATTCGAACGAAACACCAACTGATTAACATGTTAAACCAAACCAAATAGTGCGAAATCCTATTTGATTGGCGATCCAATCAGTGAGAACGCACGTAGACATAATAATGTATTGAATCTAACGTCAAGAATCGAGTAGGAATCGATCTACAGCGTTCTATGAACTTGGAGTACGAATTTAGAGGCTTCTGGACGGCTAGGGTACGTCTAGAGTCGAAGTGTATTCAATGCTTACATTTTTCCACGAATTAGGAGGTATTTATAGGTTAGGGTTGCTCATTCGGGCGACTGAACCATTAGCATGGTTCAGTTGTGTGATTGAGTTATATGGTTGGTCCATTCGACCGACTGAGTGTTCAGTCGTGCGACTGAGCCAATCTTATGTGACAATCATACGATTGATCCAGTCTCCTGGTTTAGTCGTGCGACTGAGTCATTCGCATGAAGTTGTTCATGCGAATGGTCCATTAGCATGGGCCATTCGCATGATAACTTCATGTTGTTAAGTTTGAATGTATTAAATATCATAATGTTATTTAAATTAATTCAATCAACCACAAACCTATATAATCAAGTCAATATGCTTTAAACAACTCATTTATGAAATATTAAACAAGACAAATCACAAACAAATATTCACATTTCATTTAAGTATCCAATATTACATAAGTTCAAGACAGTCAAGACATATATATTGAGATCAGGATCTAGGTACATATATGTATCAACAAACTCCCCTTTGGACCTAGATCTATCTATTGTCTTACATCTTTCATAATTTCCTGAAACTTCTTGTACTTAGCTTCTCTAGCGACTCCTGTATTTATCTCGAAGCAAAACAGAGTCGTATTACATTCTGAAATTGTAAAGCTTGTACTATATCTCGTGAGTCATAGAACAGTGGCCACTTGTATAATGTATAACATCATTTGCTGACATGTTGTGAGCCACATTGGGTCAAACACCCTTATGGTTTCCATTGTACCAATTCTGTTCAAGACTAGGGTACGTCTGGAGTCGTAGTGTATTCAATGCTTACGTTTTTCCATGAATTAGGTGGCATTTATAGGTTAGGGTTGCTCATTCGGGCGACTGAACCATTAGCACGGTTCAGTCGTGCGATTGAGTTATACGGTTGGTCCATTCGCCCGACTGAGTGTTTAGTCGTGCGACTAAGCCAATCTTATGTGACAATCAACAACTGATTCAGTCTCCTGGTTTAGTCGTGCGACTGAGTCATTCGCATGAAGTTGTTCATGCGTATGGTCCATTAGCATGGGCCATTCGCATGATAACTTCATGTTGTTAAGATTGAATGTATTAAATATCATAATGTTATTTATATTAATTCAATCAACCACAAACCTATATAATCAAGTCAATATGCGTTAAACAACTCATTTATGAATATTAAACAAGACAAATCACAAACAAATCTTCACATTTCATTAAGTACCCAATATTACATAAGTGCAAGACAGTCAAGACATATTACATTGAGATCAGGATCTAGGTACATATATGTATCAAGAAGGTGCATCTTGCTCGGTCTCGTTTCGGACGATTTCTTCTTTTATCGATGATCGGTTTTGGGTTTAGCCTTTCGCGCATATATGTGTGTTGATGTAGGTATATGTATGTATATGTTGTATCTGTGAGAGTGTAAATATGCGTATATATATATATATTGTCGTGTGTTGCGTGTGCAGTGCGTGTGTCATGTGTGTGTGCAGTGTGTGTATCGTGTGTGTATCGTATGTGTACCGATCGTGTGTGTGTGTATATATGTGCGCAGCAATATGTGTATAGGCGACAGTGTGTGTGTGCGTGTTGTGTGTGCGTGCAACAGTGTGTGTGTGTGTGCGCGACAGTGTGTGTGTGTTGTATATGCTTGCGATAGTGTGTGTGGTGTGTGTGTGGTGTGTTATGTGTGCGTGCGACAGTGTGTGTGTGTGTGTGGTGTGTGTTGTGTGTGTGTGGTGTGTGTGTTGTGTATGTGTGCGTCATGAGTGTGTGTGTGTGTGTCGTGGGTGTGTGTCGAAGGGGACACAGCAGCTGAAAGATTATGTGTATGCATGTTCGCATCCGTGTATACATATATGTAATGTATGAATGAATCGGTGTGTATGTATGCATATATCGTGTGTGTATGGCTGCGATGATGTGTATGTATATATATTGTGTGCGTGTGTATTATGTGTGCATGTTTTGTGTGATGTAGGGTGTGAGTTGTGTGTGTTTCAGAGTGTGTGCGGGTGTATTTGTGTGTGTATTGTGTGTGCTATAGTGTGTGTGCGGGTGTATTTGTATGTGCGTTGTGTGTGCTACAGTGCGTGTGTGTGTTTAAGTGTGTGTTGTGTGTGTTGTTGTGTGTGTGTTTAGGTGTGTGTTTATGTGTGTTGTGGTGGTGCATGGTGTGTGTGCCCGGTAGTGTGTGTGTGTGTGTGTGTGTGTGTGTGTGTGTGTGTTTAAGTGTGTGTTTGTGTGTGTTGTGGTGGTGCATGGTGTGCGTGCCCAATAGTGTGTGTATATCATGTGTGTGTGCATGCATGTGTGGAGTGTGTGTTTAGATTTTCATGTGTTATAGATATATGTATATATATATAGGTGTGTGCGAATTATGCGTTGTTAGTGTGTGTTGGGTGAGTTGTATGTTATTGGTGTGTGTTTGGTCTATATTATATATCTAAGTGAGCGTGTCATGCGTCAAACCCGAAACCGACCGAACGTATCTATTCTCTTTAGCCTCGTCTTAAGATTTTATTATAATTAACAATAGGTGTTGATCGTTCGTTTGCTCCCGTCTGTTGAATCTCTTTTGTTCATTTTATTCGCATTTATTCAAGGTGAGTTTCGCGGCCCCGTTTTCATTTTAAATATTTATAAACTAGGGGAAAAAGTATGCTCACCCTTTTTATGCTATGAACTTATTCAATTTTTGGGATTGTCGTGTTTACCGTTTTGTAAGTATATATCTAGTACATGCATGAGTTAGCTATGTGGTTCTTTATTCACAACTATTTAACTCTGGTGTTGGAGCCGACGGACAGGTATTGATAGTACTATTGGGCTGACACCCCTACCTTTGTTTGTTAGTATACTAGTTGGGACTGATAGTGGCCAGGAACGGGCCCTAGGGTGAATATGTTCCGACAAGTTCTATGTGTACGTCGTAGGTTTATTTGTGATGCTCATGATTACATGTGATATTACTTGCTATAACTGTATGCACACATGTTCTACTAAACTTTTACACAGCATCAAGTTTTTTTATTATTTAAACCTGCAAACTCACCAACATTATGTTGACCTTTTTGAGCATATCTTTTCAAGTAATAACCATTAAGGATTACTAGGGATGTTGCCTTAGCGATGACCTTAGGATTACATCATTTAGACTTTGGATGTCTTTGACAATTGCATTGACTTTAAATTGTTATTCGCATTATTTCTACTTGTTCCCGGGTTGTGGGATTTACATTAATTGTTTTTTGACTATGTTTGTCGTGGAATTTGACTAACTAAGACACAAGTCTCCATTTGTGTCGGGTGACATCATGACACGTTGACATTCTTCATTTATTGCAACTCTATTAATTAACAATGTGTTATAACGATCCCGTCCGTTACATCCTCGTGTTTCCGCTATAAGCGGGGGTGTGACACATGGAATGGTTCAGGGGGTCAAGTTTAGATACTCTCAGTTTGTTTATACCAATTTACTTGCTAACTTGGACTCCTTAGAGTATTATATGTTTCCTAGATATGTCCAGTACATTCTTAACTGTAAACTGGGCTCATAGTTGAGGGAAACAGGTAATATTCTTAAATTGGGACAGATGAAGCCTGGCATCTTTAAAATCTTGAAGAAGCCAACTGTATGCTCTCAAGGGTAGAAACAACCCTTGTCCCCAAATGCTAGAGCTCATTGCTCAAGGTGACAACCTAGCAACACAAGCTAGTGCCTAACCACCTTCTACCTTTAACCACCAAAAGACCTCAAATTACCCACACCTTCAAACGAAAATCCAAACGAACCCTGCTTAAGCTATTGAGTCTGTACAGACCCAACACTCACATATACAGGAGGAAGGTAGTAGAGCTCCAACTTCCCCTGAGTAGCCAAACACTCACTCTCTTCAAGGATTCAGTTTAGGTTCCCACAGTAGCCTGTGGAGCTCAAAAGCCAACTGCCTTAAGCCTTCACTCTGAGTCTAACACTCAGGTGACAACGTTCAGGGGAAAAATTACCACCATAGCCTTAGACTAACCAACCCGATTCCCACCTTGACTTCTTTACTGATGAAGACTTAGGTTTTATGTGAGTACCACAGTCTCTCTATCTCCCTACTCAAAGAGAGATGAGTGCCAACCTAAGTCTCAGGTCAAGCCCACATCAGTCACCTATTATTACCTAAGAACCTGTTCAGGAAATCTATATGGAAGGGCTCTCACTTTAGCAAGTGATTAATCATGTCGAACCTCAAACATGGCCACTTAGCCCATTGCCAACTTTAATTGAGGTTAGTTTTCAAGAGCAGAGGAAAAAACCGGCAAGCCAAGAACTCCATGCTAGTGGGGAGAGAGAATACTTGTATCAGAATACAAAGCAGCGGAATACAAACAAGAATTAGACAAATTGTAGCAAGCAATCGATACTTGTAAGCATTAAGATCGCATACGGTTATAGGGAGAGAATATGTATTTCTGATTTCTAGGAATGTTTATAGATGTAGAATATTTCTAATCAAATCAATCATCATTCCATTCAATTACTCATTCCTCATCGATTACAATAGGTTGTCACCTTATATAGAGTGCAACAGTCACTGCTGTTATCACGGAAAGTGACAACTGGCAGATCCAATACAGAAAAATAACTAATTCTTAACAAACTACTGAAATGTTCACAACTACTGAGAACATATCAGCATGTTAAGTACAAAATATAAAACTACTGAAACTACAACGACTGAAGAACAAGCTCTTCAGTCGTTTTACAAAACTACTGAAACATAAAAATAAAACTACTGATATCACAACTACTGAAGAAGTACTCTTCAGCAGTTGTGACAAACTACTGAGGCTTCAGTACTTGATCTTCAGACTTTGACCTTCAGGTGTTTCATCAGCTGATGACTTCAGTAGATATCATCAGCTGATGTCTTCAGTCTTTGTCTTCAGACTTTGTACATCAGTTGTTGATCTTCAGCACTTGTGAACTCTTCAGCTGTTGTACTTCAGTACTTTGGTCTTTCAGCTTCAGCACTTGTGTTCTTCAGCTGTTGTACTTCAGCACTTTGTTCTTCAGCTGTTAAGGTCTTCAGCACTTGATCTTCAGCTGTTGAAGTCTTCAGCACTTGTCAAACTACTGATGAGGCTTTCAGCAGTTGTTGTGATACCGTGTGGGACTTAGAGGTTTTCTGATCTTGGCTCATTGGTTCTTTTGGTCCAACAAACTCCCCCTGAACCAATGCAGCCAAAACCTCTAACTTATTAATCTCCCACTTATTGATGGCAAAATGTTGGTCTTTTTCCTTCTTGATCAGTAGAGAAGATGACCCATGTAAGCTCCGGCCTGGGAAGAAATCTCAAATATTTGTTTGGCAGAGTATGAATGGGAACTCTGTTTTGGGGAACTGGACACAGAGTTGTTATCCCATTCATGAGATTTACTTCCCCATAATGAGTCTGTATGACTCACGAACATAGGCCTCAAGGAGAACAACTTGTTCCTCCTGAGAGAGTTCTTCTGCTCCTCCTTCGAAGAAGAACTCTGGACCATAGTACTCTGATAAGTACTTCATGGTCCTGCCATTTTTCAGCTCCACCGTAGTTACCTCCCTATATACAAATTCATCAGGATGGTTGCCTTCAAGGAGTAACTGGAGCTCATTCTTTTGGATGTCTTCAAGCTTTTTATATAACAACCCCTTCTTAATCATCTTGTTTTCTAGTAAGGCTTGAGGTGTCTTCTTTGCTTGGTGAGCTTTCTTGAATTCATCAATGATTTCCCAAGGTGAGACTACAACGGCCAACATGATGGTAGACTCTATTGTTTTCGTACCTGGCCGTTGTATCTGTGTGGGATAGTCTTTTATGGATTCTAGAACTCACCTGGGGTCTGGCCATACTCTCACTCTCTCCTTCTGATACTGAAAGGTGTGCCTGAGAGTGTACAGCCTTTGAGCATGCCCTTTCATGGCTTGAATAGATGATGACTGAGGAAATTCCTTGTCAACCATCTTCAACAGTTGCTCATCGTGCTGTTCTGCTGTTCTTCTTCTTCTATCTTGACTCTGACCATTTCCCTTTGAGAGTCAGGTGTGATCATGGGTGACTTCGGGGTTTTGGTAGCTTCAGAACAGCAGAGAGTGGCAGACTATCATCTTCATCCTCTTCTTCTCTTCTTCTTCCATCCTCAGCACCCTTCTCTCCTTCTGGGTACATCACTGGATGATGGTTGGGTTGGTGAAGGAATTGGTTTTGAAGAATGAGGATGTTTGGATTTTGGCTTAGAGGTTGGTTGGAGATTTGAGGGATAAGATCTGTTTGAGTGGGTGGAAGGGAAGGTTGATCTAGCATCCTTGTAGTTAGTTTCGCCTTTGTGAGTTTAGCCATCTCTAACCTTTTACCAGCCCCAGCCTCATCAAGGGCTTCCACAATAATCCCTTTGTTGAATTGCTCAGACAGACAGATTCTGGTGGCTATAGCCAGAATGCTGTCCCTGGTCCATGCGCGGATCTCCATTAATGATCTTCCCAAGTATTTTGCAATAAAGCGGATCATTATTTCCAACCTCTCTTTCTCAAGAGCATCATACCCTGCCCATCGGGTTTGTATCTCTTGTACTTCTAACCTTCTGATCTCACTATCCAGTGTGGCTGTGTCAAACCCCTGCCTGAAGAGTGTTCAATTATTTTATCCATGGAGCGGCTGTGTGTGGTGTCAGCTTCTTTGACCAGCTCCTCCAAGGATTGTCTTCAGCAGTGTGATCATCAGCACTTCTCTTTCTTGTAAGTGAGCAGAGGTTGCTTTTCTTTTCCTCCTCTTGGACTTGCTTCTCCCTTTCCTCGGATCTTTTCCTCTTCCTTCTTTCACTGCAGTACTCTCCCCCTTTTTGGTTGCATTGGAGGAAGGGGTTTGTACCGCAGAAAGAGTCTTTTGGACAGCAGCATCAACAAGGGTTTAATGTGAGGAAAGCCTCTCATCAAGGGCTTTGATCACTATATCAGTGATTATGGGTGTGATGAGAGGGAGGGAATTTTGGAGTACAGCACCTATTTGCTCAGGAGGGTTCTGTTCCTGAGAAGTAGGGCCTGAAGCAGAGGCAGGTGGTTGATTTTGGGGTGGCTCTGTGTTGGGAACCTTCAAGGGAAGGTGCCATCTGTGGGTGGATAGAGGCAGATGGTCTTCTCCTTGGGAGAGTTGGTCAAGTAGGTTTGCAGCCTACTGACTTTCTCTTCCAGGATGTGTTCTGGGCAAGAACATCATAGAAGAAGCCAGGTCATCATCAGCCGAAGCTGAATCAGCTGACCTCCTGCTTAGAGCAGGATTTACATGCACTGGGTGTAGACCAGTTGGTGCATGTGCCCCTTGTGCTTGGTACTGGGGACTTCCAGCCTCAGGACAATGTCCATCATCAGCTGTTGCCTCTAGGGAGGTCTTAGCAATGTTACCAGCCTCACTCTGGTCATGTGCTGAGTCAGAGGAGGTGGCAGCCTCACTAGATATTCTAAGCTCCTTGTCTACACCAGGAGATAGAAATGGGAAACCCCTGTGCTGTGGGTTCTCAGGTGCACTGTGTTCCTCCCCCTCAATTGTAGAGGTATCCCAGTAGTAAGTGGTTTCTGGGGAGGGGGTGAGGAGTGCAATTGAGTCAGCACTTGTGCAACTATTAAAGTTGGGCTGTGAGGGGCGGTTGTTGGGGTGAGGGGATAGAAGCAGCAGTGTGCACTGGGGTGGATGGTGCTCTTCAATGGCAATCTCCTCAAGTGAGTAAGATCCCAGATTAGTAGGTGCCCCTTGGGTTGCTGCAGGCTCCTGTTGAGAGGAAGCCTGAGGGCTGTGGCTGGAGGAGTCATTGTATCCACTAGGGGGTTGGACTAGTGGATATATCCTGCGTTTGTGTTGCAGGGGCATCCTCAGGGGACTCAATTCCCTGAGTAGCCATTTTGGGTTTTTTTGTTGGTGGGTTGGTGGGGACTTTGGATTTGGAGGTGGTGGCTGTGGGTTCCAGCTGCGTGGGTTTTCGCAGCTTGGCAGCCATTTTTAGTGTCCGGTCAGAGTTGTGCGGGAGTATACTTGGCAGAACAGCCGTAGCAGGGACTCCCAAGCCAACAAGTCCCTCAGCATTAAGCTGGTCTGTAATAATGGCATTATGAACCGTGGATAGAGTATCCAACGGTTGGCAGTTAGTTTTTGAGCCATATCTTTGAGCTCTGAAAATATTAATTCTGAAAAGTTTAGTGGTTGTTGCTCAAGGATAGAATACATTACCTGCTGCCATTTGGTGGACATTTGATCCCAAGACGACGTCTTAGGGGCCAAACATACATTGACCATGTGAAAAATCAGGCGCTCAGCGTCATTAAAGTGTTTCTTCATGATGGTGGTGGCACTGAGATCGCCTTGATATCCATGCTGAGCAAATGATAGATCTATGGTGCCCTTCGGATATCCAGCAGGAGAAGTAGCATCACTCAGTTGAAGAATTTTACGGATTGTTGCAGGAGTAATGACTACTTCTTTGTTGTTGACGACTGACCGGAGGGATGGTGTGTTGCTCTCCTCAGTTGTAACAGTAACGTTCATCCAAAATTGGTTCAAGGATTCGGCATGTAAGACGGGGTTCAGAAGGAATGCCTTGTTGTATTGGGACTGAACCATAAGATCGATAGCAGTATCGAACTTAGTCCAGATCGGCGATTTTGTGAGGTAGGCAACACAGTTGTGTCGCGGTTTAATTTGCATAGACGCCATGGAAGAGAAGAAGTTTGGAGAGGAACGTTAGGTTTGAAGAAGATGAAGCATGGAGAGCTCAGGTTAGGGGTATTTATAGGGTACGGGTAAGGAAACGACTGAAGGATGTGGTGTTAGTCATCAGTAGTTTTAAACGACCGTTGACATGGTATTATCCTTTCAGACGTTGAAACAGCTGAAGTCGTGGTGTTAGGCATCAGTAGTTTAAAAACTACTGAAGACCGTGGTTTTGACTTCAGATGATTGAAACAACTGAGGACATGGTGTTTGTCATCAGTAGTTATGAAACTACTGAAGACAGTGGTTTTGTCATCAGCTGTTGTAAACAACTGAAGACTTGGTATTAGTCATCAGTAGTTATAAAACTACTGAAGACGTGGTTTTGCTTCGTTGTTTAGAATGAAACAGCAGTTGTACAAACGACTGAAGAGAAAGTTCTCTTCAGCTGTTTTCGTCAATTCTTAGCTTTTCAGCTGTTTCAAACTGTCCTCAACACATTCATCAGTCTTTTTGGCTGATTTCAGTTGTTTCATAGGACATCAGTACTTATCTGTTTTTACTGATTGCAGTAGTTGTAACTGCATCAGTAGTTGTAACTACATCAGTAGTTTAGAACAGATGAAGTACTTCAGTACTTGTGAGACATTTAGCCTTCAGTAGTTAAAAACTACTGAGGTTAAAAGAGCTCATCAGTACTTATATGTGACATAGGTACTCATGATCATCAGTATGAATTACTGAGATCATCAGTAGTTGTCACTTATTCTAGCTGCAGCATACCAAGCCTTAACACCAGGTTTTGGAAAGTTGAACTATCCAAAGGCTTAGTAAAAATGTCTGCAAGCTCATCAGCACTAGGCACAAACTTAGGATCAATCAGACCTTTTTCAAAACAATCCCTTATAAAATGATGTCTGATCTCTATGTTTGGTCCTAGAGTGCTGGACTGGATTTTTGACAATGCAAAGAGCTGAAGCACTATCCATTAACAATGGAGTCTTAGTCTCTGTAATGCCATAATCCAAAAGTTGGTTTTGAAGCCAGAGTACCTGAGATGTACAGCTTGCAGCAGCAATGTACTCTGCTTCAGCAGTGGATGTAGCAACTGAGGTCTGTTTCTTGCTCTGCCAAGAAATCAAGCAGTTGCCTAGGAATTGACATCCACCAGAAGTTGATTTCCTGGTCAACTTACACCCTGCATAGTCACTGTCAGAAAAAGCAACTAATTTACCAGAATGTCCGTGTAGAATACCATAAACCTAGAGATGGAGTGCCTTGCAGATATAAAGATCCTCTTGACTGCAATCAGATGAGACTCTTTAGGTGCAGCCTGAAATCTAGCACAAACACATGTAGCAAACATAATATCTGGTCTAGAAGCTGTTAAATACATCAAGGACCCAATCATACATCTGTAAAGTGTTTCATCAACCACTTTACCTTTCTGATCTGAGTCCAGTTGTGTGGTGCTGCTCATGGGAGTAGAACAGGGCTTACAGTTTTGTAAATCAAACTTTTGCAAAAGATCTTTTGTATATTTGGACTGATGAATAAAATTCCATCAGCCTTTTGTTTGATTTGCAACCCCAGAAAGAACTGTAATTCTCCCATGGCACTCATTTCAAACTTCTGTTGCATCAACTTTGTAAAGGCATCACACAACTTTGGATCAGAGGATGCAAAAATGATATCATCTACATAAATTTGAACAAGTAGATTATGCTGCCCAGCTTTCTTAATAATAAAGTCTTGTCTATGGAGCCTCTAGTGAAATTGTTTTCCAGAAGAAAGTTTGATAATGTCTCATACCAGGCTCTGGGAGCTTGTTTTAACCCATAAAGAGCTTTATCAAGCTTATACACCAATTAGGATGTTTATTGTCCTCAAAGCCTGGAGGTTGACATACATAAACCTCTTCTTTAACTTTTCCATACAAAAATGCACTTTTGACATCCATTTGAAAGACTTTAAGGTTTTGATAAGCAGCATAAGCTAAAAACAATCGAATTGCTTCCAGTCTGGCTACAGGGGCAAAGGTTTCATCATAATCAATACCTTCTTCTTGTGCAAACCCCTGAACAACCAGTCTGGCCTTGTTCTTAACAATAAGCCCATTTTCATCAGTTGTTCCTAAACACCCATTTAGTGCCTATTGCACACTTACCTGGAGGTAGAGGAACCAGTTCCCACACTTGCTGTTTCTTGAACTGAAGAAGCTCAAGCTGCATGGCATCAACCCATCCATTGTCCTTTAAAGCAATGTGATAATTCTTTGGCTCTTGCTGACTGATGAAGAGAGCATAGAAGCAGAAATTTGACAATTGACTTCTTGTTGATACTCCAGCAGTGATATCACCAATGATTTGAGACATAGGGTGATTCTTCAGATCTTGATACACAATGAGATCTGTGCAAGTGTTTGTAGCCGGTTCAGCAGCAACAGATGGTGATGGTGAATCATTTCCTTGAAACCAATCAGTGGATGGTAATTCAAAGGAAGTTGAATTCGAAGAAATCTCATCAGCATTTGTTGTGGATGGTGCTACTGGCGCTACAGGAACATCAGGTCTAGCTGAGTCAGGCAGCTGATCACTAAACCTGAAGAGGTGAGTACTGCAATCATCATCATCATCAGCAGTACCACCAGGTGGTGAACTGTTGACAGGAGCAACAGCAGGAGTTTGATAAGGAACATATTGCAGTATGTCCAAATCAAATAACTCCACAGGACTTTGTGGAATCTTGTCCTTTGGAGATTCATTAAACTTAACATGTAGAGTTTCTTCAACCATCTTTGTTCTGCAGTTGAAGACTCTGTATGCCTTGCAAGTAGATGAATAACCAACAAAGTATCCTGCATCCACCTTAGGATCAAATTTGTGGAGTTGATCCTTTGTGTTGAGAATAAAACAGGGACACCCAAATGCTTTGAAAAATGAAATCAGAGGAGCCAAATGATGGAGAACTTCATATGGAGTCTTCATCAACCTCTGATTTACTAAAACTCTATTTTGCACATAACAAGCTGTGTTGACAGCTTCGGCCCAAAAGGTCAATGGCAAACTGAGTCAGCCAGCATGGACCTTGCAGCTTCAATGAGGGTCCTGTTCTTTCTCTCCACTACTCCATTTTGTTCTGGAGTCCTTGGAATGCTGAACTGCCTTTTGATTCCCTTTGAAAGATAGAAGTCATCAAGTGTATGATTTCTGAACTCAGTTCCATTATCACTCCTAATACACTTGACTGGAAGGGAATACTGCTTCTCAATGTACAGCACAAAGTGGATAATCTTCTGAGCACCTCATCCTTTGAATGTAGAAAGAAAGTCCATACAAATCTGGAGTAATCATCCACAATTACCAGACAGTATTTCTTCTTTGCCATGCTCATTACTCTCACAGGACCAAATAGATCCATATGCAGTAATTGCAAGCAGGCAGTGGACTTGGACACTTCAATAGGAGGAAATGAGACCTTGTGCTGTTTTCCTTTTAAACAAGCAGTGCAGGTTTCATCACAGTGGAACTCCTTTATTGGTAAGCCTCTGACTAAACTATTGTGGCTAAGCTGATTCATGTTTTTGAGATTAACATGACCAAGCCTCCTGTGCCACAGTTTAGATTCTTGAGAAGAGGCTTTGGAAAATAGGCAAGGATTGCCTTTGAGATCTATCTTCTTAGAGAGATCTAAGGCATACACTCTTCTGTCCTGTTGGCTTTCAGGAGAGTGTGATCATCCAACACCTTGTCAATCAAGTGCAAAACTTTGGATGACAGAATCCTACAGTTTTGACTTGTGAAAAGGGCAACATGGCCTTTATCACACATTTGACTGACACTCAAGAGGTTGTACTTGAGATTTTCCACATGATTAACATCATCAAATTTGATTTCTCCATTGGAGACAAAGCCCTTACCGATGATGTAACCCCTAGCATCATTGCCAAAAGAGACAAATCCCTTCTTTCCTTGAGAGTAGTCATGAAGAAGAGAGATGTTCCCAGTCATGTGCATAGATCCCCCACTGTCTACATACCAGATGCTACTTTGGCATGTTGAAGACCCTGCAATAATAAACAATCAGTTAGTTTTAGAGACCCAAACCTTTTTGGTTTTGGGCCTGGTCTCATCAATAGATGGTAAACTAACATGTTTATTTGTAACAACAGCCTGAGAAGAAGAAGATGGTGTAGAAGAGGAGTCCTTTGGCTTAGACCTCCTTTTCTGTGGTTTCAACATAGGAGAATCTAGTTGGTTAACTCTACCCAACAGATGTTGTACCATCATCACCAGCTGTGTCTGATTTTGTGATAAAGCTTTCAGCTCATCAGACACATTGCTAGTGGAGTTAGATAAGGTCCTATGTTGCACCTTCTTCTTTTGAGCACCTCAGCTGTCACCTGTTTAACTCCTTCCTTTTGGATTCTTTAAGGACTTAAGGGTTACAGGATTTGATGTTGCTGATACAAATGTGGTCTCAAACTCAGTTTTCATTTTTACCATTTTCTCATTAATTTCTTCTTTTGTTTGAGTTTGGAACCTCTTTTGTACCAACAATCATCTGTAAGATGATTGAACAAACCACATACTTCACATGGTTTCTTCTTCATCTTAGGTTGATCATCAACTAAAGATGGTGAAGCAACAGAAGACTTGTTCTTCAATGCTTTGGAAGCATTGGTTGCTTTCTTGACTACCTCTTTAGTAGTCTTCAAACTCTTTCTACTGCCAGTTTTCTTCTCTTCAGTACTGACAGCAGTTGAAGTTTGAACTTCAGGTGTTAAATCCTGCTCTCCAGTCCTTTCAGGACCTTCAGGATTAACTCCTGAGTTGATCAACCTATTGATCATGTGAATGTCAGCATTTGGACCATCAACATCAGCTGATAGGTTCAAAGAGGGCTTGATGCTGACTGCTACTTCTGATTGTGCTGTATCAGAAGGTAGATCACATGATGTGATGGATTGGTTATCACTCTCACCATCAGATTCTACCTCTGCTCTTGGGGTAAAATCTGTAGGTGGAGCAGTGTGATTGTAGCCAATTCCAAACTTCACATTTGAAGCAGATTGCTTACTAAGAAGCATTTCAAAACCTTTGCATGATTGTACCCATCTATCACACTCGACCTGGGTAACTGCAAGGGTTTCTTTGAGATCTTTGTACTTCTCTAGAAGTACATCTTCTCTAGCCTTATCATCAATTATTTGGCAATTCAGTTTATAAACCTCATCATTTTTATCTTTGAGCACAAACTCAAACTCAGCTTTGTTTTTGGAAATTATTTGTTCTAGCTCAATGTTCTTATTAATTAAAGCTACATTTGCTTCTCTAATGGAAGCAAATGCTGCTATGCATTGTTCAGAACATAATTTGGCTTTTGCCTCAGAGGATACCTGTGATACCTGAGGTGTAGAGGCATTGGAAGATGAAGTATCAGCAGACTCCAAAGCCATAAGAGCTAGATTTCCAAAGGGACTGTCACCACCATGTTGACCAGCACCTGAGAACAGTTGATCATGACCAGACAAGTCATCTGGTAAACTGCTCCAGTCAACAACTCCTGGGGTGAAGAAGCTGTGTTGTTGAGATTGAGGTTGTTGATGAGAGGGAAGGCTGAGGTTCTGGTAATGCATGAGGTTGTGGTGTCATAGGAACTTGAACTTGATTTGACTGTGGCATGTAATAACAAGGGTACTGATATGGCATTTGACCCTGAGGAACAAAATATGCCGGAGATTGTTGTTGAGGATGATGACTAGATGTGACAGGATGTTGCCCTCTGTGTGTTGTTGACTATTGCCAGGAAAAGTCACAAAGGGTGCAGTAGAGTTAGATCCAGTTGATCTACACTCTCTTGCAAAGTGTCCAAGCCGTTGGCATTTGTGACACCTCAACTTGCTCTTGTCAAAACCAACTTTGGTTTTGCCAGAGAGTCCTGGGAATTTTCTTCCAGTTCTTTTGTAGAACTTCTGAGATCTGATATTTATCAAGGCATTTGGCTCAAAATATCCATCTCTTCTAAGTCATCATCAGCAATCCCCTTGAGATCATCCATAATGAAACATAGATTGTCATTATTACACCAGTAAACTGACCATCAACACTTACAAATGCAGAATCAGAAGTGCTGAAGAGAAATTAATATGCTCATCATACTGGCATTCAGATGAAGCATATTCTGACTCATGACCCACCAAGGCAGTGTTGCCTTGTATAAAGTCTTCAGTGAGCTTTCCAGATGAAGACAGCTTTCTCTTCTGTTCTATCTCTCTCTCAAAAGTGAGCAATTTCCATGGAGTTGGGTGAGAGATAGTTTGTCCAAACTTGCACTGGAGCGTAGGACAATAGTATATGTGTCCCATCTCTCAGGCAGTGATCTGAGAAATCTGTTATTCATCTGAATATTGGTGTATTCAAGTTTGACCATTTTTAGTTCAGAGATCAAACAAGAAAACGCTCATATTGTTGAGTCAGTGTCTCACCCTTTCTATGAGAGAATGTCTCATTGTTGGGCAAGAATTTCTCTATTATTTGCCAAGACCTCATCTGTTCCTCCAAATTGTTCTTTCAAAGCAATCCAGAGGTCATGGGCAGTTTCATGATGCATTAGCCCAGAATAGATTTCATTGGGCAATGCCATGGCCAGAATTCCATGGGCTTTTGCATCAATCTCAAGCAACTTTTATCCTCATCTGAGTATTGCTCCCTCCTCTTCGGAACCATTTGATTGGTTTCCGGGTTATTCACCATAGGCTTGTGTGGACCATGTACCACTGATGTCCAACACCCTGCGCTGTTAACAGACAGGTGATGGAGCATACGTCTTTGCCATATGTTATACTCATTCCTAACCAGCATAGGTGGCTTGGTTGAGGAACCAGTATTGTGAGGATCATTGGAAGGAGTGGTCATTTTCAGTTCAAAAACAGTTTAGTTCAAGTTTTAAAAAGTTTTAGACAAACCACAACAAACTCAATGAGAACCAAGAAAAAGATCTCAGGATGAATGAGCAGAAATGCAGAAAATTCAATCTCTATAACCGTTTCTTGCAAAAACAAAAGCTAATTCAATCAAACTTAGATCTTGAATAGCAGTTTCAATGATCAATTATTAGATCGATCAATGATTAACCTGCTCTGATACCATTTGACAGGATCAGAGATCACAATTGATGTATCAGAATACAAAGCAGCGGAATACAAACAAGAATTAGACAAATTGTAGCAAGCAATCGATACTTGTAAGCATTAAGATCGCATACGGTTATAGGGAGAGAATATGTATTTCTGATTTCTAGGAATGTTTATAGATGTAGAATATTTCTAATCAAATCAATCATCATTCCATTCAATTACTCATTCCCCATCGATTACAATAGGTTGTCACTCCTTATATAGAGTGCAACAGTCACTGCTGTTATCACGGAAAGTGACAACTGGCAGATCCAATACAGAAATAACTAATTCTTAACAAACTACTGAAATGTTCACAACTACTGAGAACATATCAGCATGTTAAGTACAAAATATAAAACTACTGAAACTACAACGACTGAAGAACAAGCTCTTCAGTCGTTTTACAAAACTACTGAAACATAGAAAATAAAACTACTGATATCACAACTACTGAAGAAGTACTCTTCAGCAGTTGTGACAAACTACTGAGGCTTCAGTACTTGATCTTCAGACTTTGACCTTCAGGTGTTTCATCAGCTGATGACTTCAGTAGATATCATCAGCTGATGTCTTCAGTCTTTGTCTTCAGACTTTGTACATCAGTTGTTGATCTTCAGCACTTGTGAACTCTTCAGCTGTTGTACTTCAGTACTTTGGTCTTTCAGCTTCAGCACTTGTGTTCTTCAGCTGTTGTA
Organism: Flaveria trinervia; assembly: GCA_025506515.1. Classification (NCBI taxonomy): domain Eukaryota; kingdom Viridiplantae; phylum Streptophyta; class Magnoliopsida; order Asterales; family Asteraceae; genus Flaveria; species Flaveria trinervia. The sequence continues at coordinate 24,283,716 of CM046453.1, read as the reverse complement.
CTTCAGCACTTTGGTTCTTCAGCTGTTAAGGTCTTCAGCACTTGATCTTCAGCTGTTGAAGTCTTCAGCACTTGTCAAACTACTGATGAGGCTTTCAGCAGTTGTTGTGATACCGTGTGGGACTTAGAGGTTTTCTGATCTTGGCTCATTGGTTCTTTTGGTCCAACAGATTACATCATTCGAACTCAACCATGGAAATTAGCCATTGACACTTTAATTGAGGTTGTCAATGGCGAGGAAAACCGGAGCAAGAACTCTGCTAGTGGTGAGAGAGAATCTTTGGTCAGTTTCTCATCCCCCATGATTCTTCTGATGAAGATGAGGGGAATCTGAGACTAAAGATGCAAAAACTAGCATCACTAGTCTCTAATGTTAGTCACTTGAAATCACAAATGACTACCTTACATAAAAGGGTCAATAATCAGCAACTTGAGATTTTACCAAGGAGAAACTAGTTGGGAGACCTTAAAGAAGGGCTCAACCAGGAACAAGAACCTATGAATGTGATTGATCTAACCTCTAGCTCACCTATGTAAGTGGGTGATGTTACCAAAAACGGGGAGAAAGTCATCAAAGACACAAACCCTGGGAGTTCTTCATGAAGCATGGACATTGAGGACTCACCATCTTCACTTGCAACTGTCCATACTCAACAACTTCCTCAGGTTCACATTGATGGGACTCTATAGACTCTTTTATTCATAGTCTTTTTCAGTAGGTATACCAGGGCAGTGTCATTCCACATCAAAGAACTTCAAACTACAAATAGGGTGGATGTATGATGCAAACAAAAGAGCCATTATTCTTCAAAGAGTTCAAGGGCAGCAAGAAGTCTTAAATTTTCAGATTTTGAACTACTATGAAGGTCTTGACCTTGTCAACATGCCACTTGTCAATCCAAGCCAATCTAGACAAGCTGACAGGCTAGCACAAAGGATCAGGACAAAATTACTGAAGAGTGCAGCCTAAGAAGGAGACAAAGTCAATTAGGCAATACTATTGGTCAACTAAATGTTGAGGCAGACCCTAAGATTAGCTTCGAAGGGGGAAACCTTGACTGAGGCCTAGTGGTAGATCCTGAGAGCCTGTCATACCTAACTACTTCAGCAATCATTCCCTCAGTGAAGCACTTGCTAGTGAAGGTGTATCACAACCTCTCTCTGGCCAGAGCTTAGATGCTACACCAAGCAATGAAGGCCAAAGCTCTCTCCACCCTGTGTCACAAAGGTTTATGAGTGACAAAGGGAAAAGGATTCTAAATCCTAAGAATATTGAGGAGGAGGAGCGCGAGAGAGGAAGAGGAAGCTAAGGAGAGAAAGTTCCTCTGGATCTGAAGGATTCATGAAAGCTGCAATCAAGGCTGCCCCCAGACAAACACTCAAGATGATGAGTGAGGGTAGTAAGGATTACTTACCTACAAACTAAGAACTATGACATTGATAAGATTATATCTCTCCCCTTAAAGGAACTCAATGAACTGGCTGACATGAAGATGTCAAGAGAAAGGAAGGTGCAGAGTATGCAAGATTTCTTCTTTAGATTAAAGAAGAAAAGAGACTAAAAAGGCTCTACAAACATGTTCCTACCCTTTCACCAGTTCAAGAAAGTCTGAACAAGAGGTTATGGCTCCATAAGAATCTTCGGTAGATAAAGAAACTGATAGGATCAATATGATCAACTACCTGAGTGTCACAAGCCTATATCAGGCAGATGCACTTCTTCCCTTGTCCTTTGAGTACATAGAGTTTAAGTATCTCAAATAGCTTGAACTTGAAGTACTCAAAAGAGAAAGACAACAAAGAAAAAGATGAGAGAAAAAGCTACAAAGGAAAGAGCCATCATCCAGAAGAGCATGAAGAAGTCTGCTGACAAACAAAGGATGGTGAGCTTCTTGAATTTGTATGTATTATTCGGAAGGAAACTTGGTCCTATGTCTCTATCCATCATGGATGAGCATATTAGGGTGATCAAGCAGAAGATCAAAAGATGAGAACTGTTGACTTACACTCCCTACCAAGTTAGGACCCTTAAGAAGTGGAGGTTAAGGTTGAACATTTTGAGATAACATAACCCGGACCTCCTGCTAAGCCACAGCAAGCTTCATCTTCTGATCCACAATCGGGTTAAACTCCCTTTCCTTCTAAACTTATAAGGGAGGAATACCCAACTGAGCAAGAAAAGACTAATCAATAAGGTGCTACAGACCAGTCTTCTCAGTTAAAGTCATCAAAGAGGAGGAAGAGGATGGCTTCTAGACCAAAGTCAAAGAAGAAGAAGAAGTCTAAATCACCCACTTCCATACCTCAGGGTAAGTCAGATCAACCTGAGGTAGTGCATGAAGAGGCTGCCCAATCAACTCCAATTCAAGTTGCTCATCTTGCTTCCGAGAGACCCATATTATCATGGACCTTCATAACTAATCCAGAAAGATGGCATGCGATTAGAGATCAAGGTGTTGAGAATATCTACACATGGCAAGACTTATTCAACCTACCACTGCATGATCTATTTGAGATGATAATATACTATGAAAATCTAAGTGATCCTAACCATCTAATGAAGAAGGGCTTGGTCATCATCACGATAAGGACTGTCAACTAATAAAGATCTTCAAATGTTTTGGTAACATCAGCCTAGGGGGAGTTTGTAAGGCTTCCAATAAGTCTGATGCAACCAAAACATTCAAAAACATCTAAAGTCTCACTGCAAGCATGCACCAAAGAATTGAAGTATAAATGCTTCGGAAGTTTTACATCCTACACTAGAAATATTCTAAGTGTAAAATCTTTCGAAGCCAAAAGTGAAGTCTTCCGAAGCTTCAAGACAAAGTCTTCTGAAGCCAAAGAGTGAAGACAGATTTCTTCCTAAGACTTTTATGAACATGCTTTTATCTAATGTACTTTACCATAAAGTTGGACCATCTTTCTGCTGCAACTTTGTTCAGTCACCAACTTACATGAGTTGGTGAAAAGGTCCATGCTTTTGGTAATTGTACATTGAGGTCTTGAATCTAAGCTTTCTACTTTATGTACTTTAATCCTTTTTATAATATATTAGGATGTGAGCTATACCATGTCATAGTCACTAGTCAAATTGGCAATTTGCCTTTTGACTCTACATTTGATTTGTGTCTAGTCTTATGTATCCCGCTAGCCTTAAAGTATATTCAACTGTAGGATGTAGTATATGTATCTCAAGTACTTATAACTTTCCATTATGCTTTGTAACACTTTGTAATAGAACTTGAGAAGCAATATACAACATTCTTGAAAACAAAATACTTGTGTTTTTCTGCTATCTTGTTCTGTCTCTCATTTACTTGTGTTCTTAGCATCTTACATTCTAGTTAACCAGATCCTTATTTTATTTGTTAAGTGCTCTAAAGAACTCTCCTCAATTTTGTTGTTGTGTTGTAAAGTGCATTAACCCTTCTAATGGTCATGCACTCTTTAACTGTCATGTGTGCTTGTGGCATAATAATTGTGTGTAATGCAAACCAGAATGGAGCATTGGCAGTTTTTCTAATATGTGACTTTTGCTCATGATATACAAATATTTTTCATTTTCAACGGTCATTGACCGAGTATCATATCCATTATGATATATGTTTTTGAAACTTAATAAGTTTCTCGTTGATCTTAGGGAAAATAAAGCATTTCCTATTAAAAGCTTTTTACCATTTGGTAATACTAATTTAGCATTTCCAATTCCTTCTATCAAGTCTGTAGGACCTGATATTATATCAATAGTGCCTTTTGTTGGTTTCATTTCATAAAGATATTTCATGGATCTAAGTATTGTGTGTAGCTCCACTATCTGCTATACATATATCTCCTTCATTTGTTTGGCCTTGTGCTCCAATGAGAATCATTTTATATCTTCAAATATAAGAACAAATAATAAGAATATAATAATGTTTTTTTTACAAAAACTTCATTCATATAGTTAATACAATATATGAAAACAAAAATAATTAAACATAACTAGAAGGTACTCAAAGAAGAGATTACATAATTGTTGCATACAATTATTATAATCTAGAAACATATTTTTCAAAGTTCCAAATCACCGATAAAATCTAAGGTATTTAGCTCAACGTTGATGTGATCAAATTTATCTATATGATTCACTTCTTTCTCTTTCCCTTTAAGGGATGCTTGATATTGTTTACATGGATGTGGCGTAATGTGACAAGCTTTTGTCCAATGGTTTGTACTTACACATCTAAAACATGAAGTGGCATAATTTTGAGAAGTACCAACTTCATTTATAAACTTGTTTTGGTGGTTGAAACTGATAGTTCGTTGTCCATGACCACAACCACGTTCACGACCACGACCATGAGAATTACCTCGATAATTATAGTTCCATTTGTAAGGATGATTACGATCATTAGAATGAAATTTATCAAAATGGTCACGACCACGGCCTCGCACACGACCTTGTTCCCATTTACGTTCAGCTTTTTTGTTATCATTACTATTAAAAGTAGTGACTTCTAGGATTGCTAGTGAACTAGTAGGACGAGCTTGATGATTTTCATTAATAGCTCGTTGTTTTTCTTCGCTGCAAGGAGATATGAAGTTAGATCAAAATATTTCTTAAATTTAGCGATCCGTATTGTTTTGCAAACTCATATTCGATGCATGAATGTGGACAGAGTTTTTTTCTAGCATATCATCCTTAGTAACTATATGCCCACAAAACCAGAGAGTTGAGCATATTTTGAATACAATAGAGACGTACTCATTTACTTTTTTAAATTCTTGAAACCTTAGTTTGTTCCATTCATCTCTAGCAACAGGAAGTAAACTTCTTTTTGATGATCAAACTTGCGTTGTAAGTCTTTCCATAGATCATATGGATCATCACAATTTAAGTATTTGAATTGCAACATTTCATCAATGTATTTGTGTAAAAAAGACATCAACCTTAGCTTTATCTTGTTCTGAACAAGCATTCCTCTCTTGTATAGTGTCTAATACACCCATAGATTTTAGATGTCTCTTTACATGAGCCGTCCATGGCATATAGTTTTTTCCACTGATATTTAGTACCAGAAAATTAAATTTTTGCAATGTTCGACATTTTTGTTTTGCTAAACAAGAATTAAGCAAATAATAAGATAATTATTAGAATCCATATATATCAATAAATATTGTGATACAATAGAGAGATAGAGATATATAAATATATACAAAAATAAGAAAAGTTTAAATTCTTCAGGTGGGAGTTCAACAATGAGGATAAGATTTAAAATGATCATTATAGTAGCCAACATCAAAACCGGGTGGATCATCTTTGAAAAATTGCTTCGGATAAACTTGAGAAAAGAAGTAATATGTTTATAGTAACAAAAATAGATTTGATGGTGGTCAATTTATAGTTTAAATTATAACTGTTTGCAACGGCTATTTAATTGTTTACAACGGTTATATAATCGTTTATAACAGCTATATAACCGTCATATGTGTGTATGTATATAAAAGCAAGAAAGAATAAGAAAGTTAAGATAAGTATAAGATGTTAGTACGAATAAATATTAATAAACATAATTTAAAATGTTAGTTGCTTAAAATTAGTTAAAATAATAGAAATGTTAGTTGTATAATTAAAGAATAAATATTAGTTGCATAATTAAAAGTTAAATGCGTAAATAATAAGTTAAATGCATAAATAATAAGTTAAATGCATAACTAAATGTTAGTAGACATAATAGAACTTTTTAGTATCATAATCAAAAGTTAGATGCATAAATAAAAGTTAGTTTGTTACTAGTCCCACGGTCCATAATAAGATCTTCTTTATATTTATTTTATTCATCTTATTTATCTTCACCATATAATATATTATAGATTATTACTAATGAAGTGTTTACCTTGCTTGATGGATGGTTTGTGCTTTATTGATCTTCTTGATTAAAGCATAAGAGCACTCGTGTTGATAACGTGTAATAATTATCTCATAACTATAACAAGATTATTGAAATAACTTAAAGAGTTTAAAGAGAATTGTAGAGAGAAATTTGAAAAAATGTATAACTCTTGATTTTATTTAAGATGTCGCATCTTTCTCATTGCCATGGATGTAGTATTTGTACTACAAATACATGTATTCTTTGATAAATAACTATTTAATAGTCAACTAGTAAACAATTTTACTCTTTAGACTTTGAAAATTCACATCTAATAATTCATGATAATTCATGAAATTTTTTTTTCTTTTACTCTTTTCATAATTCAACTGTGTGCCACGATTTTTGTTTTAAAATTTTGTTATTTTTACCTATGAATAAAATTGACGGAATTACACCATGACAAAATCAATCATAAATCATTTTGTAAAATAGGAAAACTTTTTTCTAATGACCGAATGTTGTATGTTTCTTAATAACAAAATTTTAGAAAAATAGATTTTAGTATTATATACCAAAATATACAATATATCATCATTTTTAATAAATTCTCTTCTTTGAACTTGATTTTATTTATAGTCTGAATAATATGTGATAAATCTACGATGTAGCTCAACATCCTTTTTACATTTTGAGTTTGTTCACATTTCAACATAATTCATTATAGAAAAGTAACATATAAATTCGAGTTATTTTATATGTTGGGGTAAATTTTACTCGAAAAGTCAGGTCAAAGGTAATATATACTTTTTCACGTGATGATAATACTGTTGCAACATGCGACGGGTAAATAACTAGTTCTTCTTAAAACCCATTAAATCGTTTAAATATTATAAATTAATTACAATTAATATGAAAGTGTAACTTAACATTTGAATGGTTTATGATTTGAACTATAATATGATACCTTAGTTCCATGAGAAGACAAAAGACAACAAGTATAAACCTCACGTTTGATTTGTTTTAAGGAAACGTGTTAAACACATTGCTGAATCATTTCTACTTTTTCTTCAAAGTTTAAAAGAGTATGTGACAAAATACATAATTTATTTCTAACTAAAGTGAGAATGGGTTTGTTTAGAAAACTAGATTTTAATATACAAGATGCATTGATGATTTTAATGGTGCCTTCTACATGTTTAAAAAATCGTTTTTAATATATATAATGAGCTAAGTCTTGGTGCACCGTGATTATAAGGGCTCGTCAAAGTTAAATATATGATTTGCTTGTGATGGGTTTTGATCACACAAATACCTATTACTATTACGACTATGCATATGACATTAAATTGGTGCGTTAAACTTAAATATACTACTTTAAAACCGTGTGTACTTCACTTAACTAAAAACCCTCCATTATAAAATAATACATATCTTCTCATGTAAATCTTTCCCTTGAACAAACTCTCTTCAATAAACGTGCATGTATATGGTGACTTCATTACAAAATACTAGATATTATGAAAACAAAATAAACAAGCTTCTATCATACGTTTAAGTTTCTTTTAGATGATTCATATAATCTAAATGTTGTACTTAATAAATATAGTGTGTATGCTTATATAGATAAAAACTCATTAAACTAATTATAATTATTCCCTAAAACAAAAAACCTATTAAACTCTCTCCCTTTCCTCCCTGCGATCTCAATGCCATCACCATGGAACCGCTGACGACCAACCACTGGTCAACGTCCAAAAGTTGGCCACCGTCCGTCGCTGCTGTCGCAAAACCAAGTCGTATGACTAGGGCTGCAAACGAACCGAACGAACACGAACAAGGCCTTGTTTGTGTTCGTTCGTTAAGAAATAAACTTGTTCATGAACTGTTCATGAACACTTATCGAACGAGATTTCTTGTTCGTGTACGTTCATTAAGAAAATGAACATATTCATGAACTGTTTACGAACACTCACCGAACACAAATGAACACAAACAAAAGCAAACGAACACAAACAACTGTTCATGAACATGACAAACATAAAAAACTTATAAATACAAACGAATACAAATTATTATAGATTTATTTTAGAATAAAAATTATATTTTTTATTACAAACATTACACAAAATCAATAAAAATAAATAAGTAGTTAACATAAATACCAAAAAATACTTGATATAATAGTTATAAAAATAATTGACACAATAATTAAGAATATAAACGAACACCTTAACGAACATAAATGAACACATTATCGAACGTTCACGAACAAACATAACGAACATAAACGAACACATTATCGAACGCTCACGAACATAAATGAACGAACGCGACTTGTGTTCATGTTCGTTCATTTAACTAAACAAACGGAATTTTATTGTTCATGTTCGTTCATTTACTAAACGAACGAACATAAACGAACTTCCCGCCGAACGGTTCATGAACTGTTCGTTGAACGTTCAGTTCGTTTGCAGCCCTACGTATGACGTTTGGTTTTGGATACCAAACCTACTAGCGATGATATGGTTGTAACTTGCGTGATACAATTCTGGTGAAAAGTTCATCAAAGTATAATCCTAAAAAATCATATGGTTGTGTTTTACTTGTTTATATGCATTTAATCTATGATCTTGATTGGCAATAACTTTATTTATTTAGAATTAATAAACTAGAGTTTCAATTTAATTAAAGCTCTAAACCTAATAAAATATAATTTTATATTTAACGTGGAAACTGCTTCCGCTCAAATAAAAATATTTCATATAAATTAAAATGGTTAACATGGTTAACTCACAATGGTTTTAAACATTAAAACTGATCCATGTTTTTGATCATTCACATCATGAAAATTCACAAAAAAGACACAATTGAGTGCCTATTCGTGGCGTTTAACATGATAATTTCTAAAGCACAGTTAAACGTGTGTGTACAATATGTATATGTCAATGAGCCCTAGATTGATTGTTTGGGAGAATCAGTCCATGGCTTTTTAAGTTGAGGTTATGGGTACGAGTCATACTTTGTGCAATATGCTTCAAGTGGCCTAAAGGTTTTATCAATGTAGACTTTTGTTAGGTTCAATAATAGAATAAACTAAAGCTTACCAAATAACAATCACAGCCAACTAAAGATTTTATTGTACGAGTTCAGAGACCAAGTTGATAAATAGAAGAAACCAAATACAAGACAAAGTCAACATTAAGACAAAAAGAAAAATCAAAATTTGGTCATGGTGTAACATTAGTATAAATAGACTCATTAGTGTACTTTTGCAAATGTGGCTCTTATGTGTTTGTTTCTCATGGTTTAAATCACCACCCAGGAGAAATCCTCTCCTTCGGGTGGGTTTGATCTTCAATCATCTTTGTATTTGATTTTTCATTGTAACTTGTTTATTAAACATCAATGAAATCATATACTTATTATCATCTACTTCTTGTGTTCTTTGATTCACACACATACACCTATCTTAATTTCAATTTCTAGGTCAAGAACGTAATGAATCCTAAGATCCAAGCTCAATGAATCTGAAACATTGATTTAGCAAAATAATATCAGAGCTGTTGGTTCAAGTGGTTTCACATGTTTGTAAATGTTCATAATTGAATGAATCAACATTCACAATATGAGTTCATTTTCATTAGCTTAATTAAATGAAAAATAGTCATATTTTATTTATTTTTTAATTAAAGAAACATGAACGAACTTTGCACCAAACAGTTACGAGTGCTCCACTAAGCGTTCGGTTCTACGTTAATGTTTGATATGTAGAAATGGAAGGCAGAATGGAATGAACTATTGTGAGTGAATAAAAATAAAAGATGTTTGATTTGTGAAAGAAATAAAATGGATCATTATATAAGTAATTTTATTTTCTTTAAAAACACCAAATTCATTTCATCCAATCTTTTTCTCATTCTATATTTTTTTCATTTTTAATCATCACCACCACAAAAAACCACAATCGTCGCCCACCACCACCAGCGCCACTACCATCACCACCACCACCGACCACTAGACAACCACCAAATCACCATGACTACTACCGGCCATCACCACCACCGATTACCACTGACTAGCATCGTAGCCACCATCGGTTGCCACTACTATTGACCACCACGCACCACCATAACTATTTTTGCATTTTTTATCTTTTATATTTTTATACATAACAAATAACACAAATTAATGCTTAATTCTATTTTCACAAGACAAAACTAAACAAACAATAAAATGTATTATTCATTTTAACTAATTGTCAATTCTGTTACTTTATCCATTTTATTATTTTCTACATTTAATTACCACATACCAAACAAAACTTAAAAGATCCATTGTTACAATTATAAATTGTAGGAAACAAAATCATTAATAGGTTGTTGACAATTCTAAATGATTAAGTGCTGAATCAATAAGAGGTCTGAACCATTAAGAGCTAGTATATCGTTTAACTATTCAAATGTAAATGTCTGACAAATTCATATAAAAGGTTTATAGTCATTCAACATTAGATATCTTAACATTCAACACTAGTATAATGTTTATCCATTCAGATGCAATTGTATAAACTATTCAGACATTTGTTCACGAAACAAAAAGTCTGATCTATTAAATGTTAAACCATTTAAAGAACTCAACTATCAAAAAGCTAATTAATTAAGCTCTGCCACGTTAAAACGTTTCGGGTCAAAATTGACACTCTCAAAACTACAATCAAAACGTGTAGTGTGGGCAACTCTATCTCTTTCTCACTCGCTCATCTATCGTCCACAATTGAAAACCCTAGACGCTTCTTCTTCTCTTGATCGGTAAGTTTCTAAAAGTCTGATTCCATCTGATTATGATACTTTCAATCATCATCTCTTGTATTGGTTTATGCAATCGATGTTACATGCTTCTTATTGATGTCCCCTTGTTTGCTGATAACATCGGTGAATTTGTTGTGTTGTTTCAATGAATGATAATCGATGTTTTTTTATATTTTGAAGAAGAAAGAAGACGCTGTGTTTATTCGAGATCTGAATCTCGAACAACTGTATTGTTTTGGTTTGGTTGGAATAGTTGTTAGATCTGTTCGTCTTGTGCTTCTTTGTTGATTTTTGTTGACTGTTTAATCACGATTGCTTGATGATTGAAGATGTCGTTTCTGATTAATGGAACTTTTGTTTTATTTATTTTGTGTTTCGTTGTTGCTTTGCGTTATTAGTTGTATCATTAAGGATTGTTTGATGATCATAGTGGTTGTTTTGATGCTGAGGAACTTGTAGATCAATAGTAATCACACTTATTTTGGTTATCTTATATGAATTTTCCTGTAAATGGTGAAACGTTGAGATAGGTGCTATGATTTGTTTGACCTGTATTGGGACTCAACACGAAGTTTCATTGTTATGGTATGTGGTCACATCTGATAGTTTTTGTAAGTGTATATTTGCTGCTTTTGCATATTTAATGATTAACTTTTAAAAGGTTGCGCCACTTCTGATGTGTCAACCATTAAGTTTGGTTGCTTGTATGTTGCTTTGTGGAGAAAAAACTTATAATGTGGATTTTGCTGTTGAAACATCATCCTTTGTGTTACGATACGATCGTACTTGCTCTTTGTTTTTAAGAGTTATATTTGTCTATTTTCTATGTGTGACAAACGTTTTTTAGTAATGTAAAGCATATGCTTTTTGCTTTTTTAGTTTCCATGTTTGTTATCTTCTTGCTTTTCTTCATACTTGCTTTGCTTGTATGTTGCTTTTCGGAGTAAAAAACTTCTAATGTAGATTTCGTTTTTGAAACATCATCCATTTGTGTTTTATACTTGGTCTTTGTTTTTTGTAGTTATAATTGTCTATATTGTATATGTGTGACAAATGTTTTTTTATTAATGGAAATGATATGCATTTCCTTATAGTCTCCATGTTTTTCTAACTGGTGTTGTGACCTCCAACATTTACTCTATGGTTTAGCTGGTAGGTCAGACTATTTAATATGCCGTAACTATTGTATAGCTATAAAGGTTTATTTATTTATGCATGGGTTTGCTTGTGTTGTTGAACATTTCTATTGGCTTTTTATGATGTTATCTAATAAGCACCACATACAATCTGTCACTGGTTATACAGTTTTGGGATACAACACTTAATGCCCATAGTAGCAATTGCTTCTGTCACTATATGTATTTGTTACATAGTTTACTTTGATACTAATTTGTTACCATCATTTTGAAGCTTTGTAAAGGTTTTGCAGTGGCTATCTGTTTTTGGGGACAAATTGCAAGTTGGAGCTTTTGAAAAGCTAAAAACGATTTTTTATGTCCGAGCGGGGTATTCTCTACTTAGGGTCTATTGGGTTATTGGGCGAGTACTGTCCTATATCATTTAAGGAGAAAACTCCTTTCCTGTTGAGAACAGTTGGCTGTATGCATCGAGCCTTGTTAGAAAGTTGTGTGTTTGCAGCAGCTTGGCAACCTTCGTTCACTACACCTGAGTCTTCTGATTTTTGTATCCGCAAATCTGTGATCTGACACTTCTGTTTTTGGTTGTTGGTGAAAAATTTTCTCTGCTCCACCAATCACAATGGCTTTGCAGAACATTGGTGCCAGCAACAGTGATGATGCCTTCTACAGGTATAAGATGCCAAAGATGATCACTAAAATAGAGGGGCGTGGAAACGGCATCAAAACAAATATAGTCAATATGGTTGATGTTGCCAAAGCTTTGGCTAGGCCAGCTTCTTATACCACCAAATATTTTGGCTGTGAGCTTGGAGCACAATCAAAGTTTGATGAGAAAACAGGGGTATCACTTGTGAACGGTTCTCATGACACAGCAAAACTAGCCGGTCTTCTTGAGAATTTTATCAAAAAGTATGTTCAGTGTTATGGTTGTGGGAACCCAGAAACAGAGATACTAATCACTAAGACTCAGATGATCCAACTAAAATGTGCTGCTTGTGGTTTTGTTTCTGATGTGGACATGAGAGACAAACTGACATCATTTATCTTGAAGAATCCACCTGAGCAAAAGAAAAACTCTAAGGACAAGAAGGCACTAAGGAGGGCTGAGAAGGAGCGATTAAAGGAAGGTGAGGCAGCGGATAAGGTACAAAAGAAGCTGCTGCAGACAAAAGACGTCAAGAAGACTAAAGATAAAACAACAAAAAAGAAAGGTAATGGTTCTGATGAGGATCATGTTTCACCAACTGTAAGCCAGGCTGGAGATAAGGATAATGGTTCTGGTGATGAAGATGATGATGACGTTCAGTGGCAGACTGACACATCAGCAGAAGCTGCTCGCCAACGCATTCAGGAACAGCTTAGTGCGGTGACTGCTGACATGGTGATGCTCTCTACAGAAAAGCCCGTGAAGAAGGTTGTGAAGAAGTCTACTCCTGCTGTTGAGGAAAATTTCAATGGCAACGTGAAGAAGATGAACCTGGTTGACATGGCTAAAGAAAATCTGAAGAAGGGTGTCGGGCCTAAGGAATTGTTGGCATCAATGTCGGGTTCACCTCAGGAAAATGCAAGTGCTCTTTACGAGGCTTTATTGGATGGAGTGGAGAAAGGGTTTGCAAAGCACTTGCTGAAGAAGAAAATCTATCTAGCTGCTGTGGTTGTCGAGGGCAAGGAGGATTCACAGTTGCTTCTCTTACGAGCAATTGAAGACTTCTGTGGGCAGTCAAACCCGAATGCTGTGAAGGAAGTGGCACTTGTTTTGAAAGCATTGTATGATGTTGACATTATCGAAGAAGAATTTGTAGTGAAGTGGTATGAGGAGGGAATGGGTGGTATGAACAAGAGCTCCCCCATCTGGAAGAACGCAAAGCCTTTTGTTGAATGGCTTCAGAGTGCCGAATCCGAGACTGAAGAAGAATAAGTGTGAGGTTAGGTTATGTTGTCTTTTTGTTTTGATTGCCACTTTAATGAGTTTGTGTGGTTTGTTTGGATGTTTGCGTGTTAGAACTTCTGCTATTTAACAATATATCTTCTTTGACGCTTTTATGGTTATGGACAAAAATTTATCTTGTTAAAATTTGCATGCTTTCTTATAATGTTGTGGCTCACCAAAAACTGAGACTTATGTTTCAGCCATTCTATGTTCTAGACATGGCTAAAACTTATTGTGCAGAAGACGAGCAGAGGTGATGATTGATTGTTCTTGTATGTATGTTTATCGAGGAGATCCTGACGTGTTGGGCTGGTGGATGTGCTGTATGTATGTTGATGAGATTTTGACAATGACGAAAGCAAAAGACTACATTTGAAGCACTTGCAGTAAGGATGGAGGTTAAGAATTGTTATTAAGAATTGTAAGAAAAAGAAAGAACATAACAAATACACTTCGATAATATATGACAATCACATAATACTGTCTTTTAGAGATGAATGAATTATCATTTTATGTAAACAAGTAGTAAACCATAAAAAACAGATCTACAATATATTTATATACAGTTCTTAAAACAAGGCTAATCTTTTTATGTAAAGTATTATAATATTATGTAAATTGTGTAAGCATTATGTACAATAAAACAGTTTTGCTATTGTTTGTACAAATATATAAGTTCTTTGTACCTAAACTAGTCTAAGGATCAACTATTTTCTTAAGAAAATCATACTTGATTTGTTCTCCCTTGAATCTAATCATCGGTCATCAGTGGCGTAGATGTTGCCATATAAAGTTTAACAAAATGACGGTGAAAATAGTAGTAACAGCAGCACAAACAAGAAAATTGATTTTGAAATAAAGTAGGAAGACGACTATAGTTGGAAGTGAAGCCCATAGTTGTGAAGTAGGGTGGTGGTGGACATCAATTGTGTCATAGAAATGGTGAGGTTGTGTGGCATTGAGGTTGTGTGATGAAGGGGAGAAGAAAGAGGGGAAGCAATTGTTGTTTTTATGATTAAAATTTTTAATTGAAAATGGTAAATTGGTTTAAGGATCAAATCCTTTAATTGAAAATGGTAAAAATACTAAAATGGCTTAGATTCATGATTTCTTAAAGTTAGAAACGAGATATAAAATATGATCTTATAAAATATACCATCCAACCATTTACTTTAAAAACCAATCGTGTTACGTTTTAACAAACAATTAGGAGCAATGTTGTATTTTCTCAAAATTTAAAATTTATATCGTAATATGAGCATACAATATGGACTAATCATGTAATTAAATTCTTTTTCTTTTTGTTTTTTTTCTACTATTCTTTCTATTCCTTGGAACAATATAACGTGATTCTAGTTGATGGACCTTTCGAAAGGAAAACGTGGTCACTTTTATTTTGATTCATTGAATATTACATAAAAAACATTATTATACTTGAGTTTAACCTAGTAACATTAGTTATATTATATATAATACTAATTATTAAGTTTTGTATGCATTGTGAGTTGTATCATGTGTTATAGTAGGTTTTATCTATCTTTTTTTTCTTTTTTAAATTTCTAACATTTTCATTTTAACATAATAATTTTACATATTTTACGATTACCCTAATATTTTTTACTTTCAACTTTGATTCTCTATACTTTTCATAGTTTACAATTTTTTTATCTTATATTTTGGTCTAAATTTCGCAAATTAACACACCCAACGTGCGTGTGTTGTTCAATTTTTTATGATTATTTTCTTTTCGTTTAATGGCTTCGTCACAACATGCTGGCCTTAGATCGACTTACTTATTGTTTCATATGCTTTACTTTTGCATGCGTGGTTCAACGCTTTTATATCTTTATTTTCTTGTTCGTTTTTGTTTTAGTATTCTTTTGTTTGTTTTCTATTTCTTTTTTATTGTAAGTAATTTCGGTATTCGTAGTCACTAGCGATGATGTGTCGCCCATTGATGCTAGTTAGTATCCGGTGCAACGCAAGAAGGCTTAACACTAGTTTAATACAAGAAACAACATAAAGCTTTATCATCTTTAAATTGAAACCTAGTACACTAGTTATATTTATATAATACAAGAAACAACATAGAGGTTTCCAGTACTCCCTTTGTCAAGTTCTGTTTTTATCACACTCTAATTCTTATTAATGTTCCCTTGTAACTATACCTACACACTAAGGCTGTTCATGAGCGACTTGTGCTAGGGTCTGGCTCGACTCAGTTTGTAAACGAGTCGAGCCGAGCTCAATCTGGTTTATAACAATTTGAGACAAGCTGGCTCACAAGCCGAATTTGAGCTAGCTTTTTGATGCAAGATTCAAGTCCGAGTCATTTGAACATTCGTATACTCGGTTTTGTAGTGAGCAATATATATTATTGTGTATATTGGCTAGAATTACGATATAAACTTAAATATAATAATTGTTATTATAAAATGATGAGTTGACTAATCAAAGACATTCACCGCCCATAATCATTTAAATGTATACGTATATTTAATTATAAATAAACAATGTTATAGCCAAACTCAATACAACAATAATACTGTGTGGGTACCTGGAGTAGGTATGGTTGAGGAACATAATCTACAATATAAACCTCACTTAGCAAAAAATATTCTTAATCTCGCTTAATATGATCAATGATGTAGACACCTTTATTCATCGATAATTAGGAGTCATTTATAGATTCTAAACTTGGATCGAGAGTTCAATAACTCCTCTCATAATCCTTATCGTAAGCCTTTCGGGTGTATTAGTCACTGCAGACCACTCCTAGCATGAGCGTTATAAAGTGAAAAGAGATTAAATCATTTTCTTTGGATAAGGTGTAATGAAATAGGATGAAGTGAATTAAATGGCATCCACATAGAGCTAAAATGTTTTAGGAATTCAGATGAAAGCTACGGTCCATGAATGAACGACTTAGCCCCTTGCACTAAGTTTTAAGCCTAGAAAATAAACATGATCACTCAATATAATGAAGGAAACATTAAACCTCTTATAATTTTCAGTATGACAGAAACTAATGACTATGCTACTTGTTTATAGCAGATACAATGTATAATTTAGGTTCAACCTCGGTATTTGACTATTTTCAACATGGTCATAGCAATGACCGATCTCGATAGGGTAACAAAGAATGACCATATTGAGAAAGCATTGCCATTGACAACATCATGAACCCACCCTACACCAAAACACAAAACTATTATTCTAATATATAAAATATATACTTTTGTCCAAAAGCATGACACCCATACACCATAGTCCCGTACACCATCAACACAAACAAGCACGATTTATATAATTAAATGGGTGAAACACAAAGATATGATATAACATAAGCTCTAAACAAAACATAACAAAAATCAAAACATTCATCCAAGTGGCATTCACTCACATAATAACTAGTTAATACACAAAGAAATCATAACATAACCTCAAAACTTATTCTTCTTCGCTCTCAGACTCGACACTCTGAAGCCATTCAAGAAAAGGCTTTGCGTTCTTCCAGATGGGCGAACTCTTGTTCTCACCACTTGCTTCCTCCTCGTACCACTTCACAACATGTTCTTCTTCTATAATGCCAGCATCATACAATGCTTTCAGAACAAGTGCCATTTCCTTCATGCAGGATCGGGTTTGTCACAAAAACACTTGAATTTCTCTCAAACTCGCTTATACAAACACTCAGTTCAGATGAAGTAAAGTCTTTCACAAGAGTTGAAAATAATATAATAAGTAGTGAACACACAGAAATAAATTTTTAAGGCACTTGTATATATTATTTCTCAACTCAAGATATTACAAGACTCTTACAAGCATGGTACATGAGTTATAATGAGAGACTATATATACTAGATCCTATAGCCGGATATACTTTGATACCAGCTAGAAACCTAAGACTAAAGTATATACTACAATGCTAAAGTTAAGGTATCTTAGATAAAGTATTATCTAAGATATGGTAGTCATGACATGTCCATGACTTACCTTTTGTCACCAACTAAAGATGGCAACTGTACTAACATAAAAAGGTAAACAGTGGATTAAAGTATGGTCAACTGCATGGCTTTTGAGAAAACGCCATGCAGTATCTCAGAGATTTGCAGCGGAGTGTCAGGAAGGCCATACTTATGTCCACTGGATAATAGTAGTGTTTTCCGAAGGTAAGTTGGCTTCGGAAGAACAAGTTCTTTCGAACCCACTTATTCTTCGGAAGAGGCTTCTATACTTCTGAGGCTTGAGGACTTCTGTACTTCAGAAGTTGACTTCAGATCTTTCTTTGTAAGTCTTGAACTTCGGAAGTAAGTTCTTTGTCTTCGGAAGTTGGAACTTTTCCTTCGGAAGTAGGCTTTACACTTTGTCTTCGGAAGATCTCCTTTTTCCTTCGGAAGTTCCACACTTGGCTTCGAAAATCCTTTATTTGTTGTACCAAAATCTTCTAAGTGACTTGGTTTTGGTTGCACTAGCCTTTCTAGATCCAACAAACTCTCCCTAGGCTGATGCTACCAAAACCTCACTTATTCCTGCTTCTCAAAGCTTTCAGCACCAGGGGCAAAAGATATTTGTCTGTCTCTTTGTTCTTCCCGAAAGTGGTGCTGAGAAGCTTGTACAAGTCATTGGTGGATAGGAGATCCAGTCTATCACTCTGAATGGCATGTACCCTTTGTTGTGCCCCCTGAAAAGATTTAGTTGACGGGAGTTATAGTCATACTCCCATCTAACTATGGATTCTAGTTCAGGACCTTCAACCATTTGTAAAAAGACTTTGCCTTGGGTTGCTGATCCTTTCCTTTCCTCCTCCTCTCTTAGTTTCAAATCTGCTTCAACCTTGCTTGTAGCAGTTAGCTCGGCCATGTGAAGGCTGCCTAGATGATTTCTGATATGGGTAGCTACATCAGAGTTTGAAGGGTTGGAGAATGTCTTTTCTGCTAACTCAGCAATATCAAATCTGCTTAAGTGTAGCAGAGATGAGGCACTCAGCCTGTTGAGCTCTCTATTCTCTCTTTCAACAACAAAGTTGTGAGAAGAGTCTTCGAACCTCTACCGGATGATCTTCTTTCTAGGTGCAAGAGGTTGTCTTGGCACCTATCGCTTTTCTTGGTATCCAGTAGAGTCACCAGCCTTCTCCTTAACTTCTTTTCTTCCTTATTCAAAGTGTCTGAATTGAGGCCAAGGAGATTTGTAGCTTGGTCCAATGTTCCTCTGGGCAGATCAAGAAATTGATCTCTAGTGAGGAAACTTGAGGATCCATCAACATAGGTCAATTTGACAGAATCCTCCTCACAGGAGATATCGCTCAGAGTTATGCATTTTATGAGCTTTGTCTTGACTGCTTTGAATTCTTTTAAGGAGAGATGTTTAGAAGGCTGAGGGGATGGTTCAATGGGTTGATGGGTAGGTTGAGGTGTTTGGGTTCTGGCTAGAGTTTTGGGTTGGAGGATGGGAAGTTTAGGTGGTTGAGGTGAAGGAGTTGATAGGAGTGATGGTATAGGTTCAGGGGTGTATGGTTCAGTGATTGGTTCGGTTTTGATGGGGAGTGAGAAGGGTATGGTTTCAGGTTGTGGTTGGTTTGGAGTTTGGGTTGAGTGGTTGCTTTGAAGGTCATCCCTTCTCCCCTTCTGTACATCTCCTTCCTCTTCCCCGCACGAATATCAGCTTTAATGTCACTGACATGTCGTTGGAGAGTCTTTTCTGACATAGGACCCACCTGCCTACCAGAGAAGCCATGAGCTCTGAGATAGCTTTTCATCCAGGCTTTCTCACTTATTTTCTCGGCAATGGTCAGTCCAGCTTCCTCTTACTTCTTCTTCTTCTGTAAAAGCTTTTCCCTTTCAGCTCTTTTTCTCTCTTTCTCCATTTGATCTTGCTCTTTGTTGAAGAGCCATAAGATCGTATCATTGTTATGTGGAGATGTTGGACCAAAAGAACCAATGAGCCAGATCAGAAAAACCTTTAAGTCCCACAAGACATCACAACAACTGCTGAAGACTTGATCAGATGTTTGACAAAGTCTGAAGATCAACAGCTGAAGACTAAAGTACTGAAGACTTCAACAGCTGAAAACAAAGTCTGAAGACCAACAGCTGAAGACTAAAGTACTGAAGACTTCAACAGCTGAAGAACAAGTCTGAAGACCAACAGCTGAAGACTAAAGTACTGAAGACTTCAACAGCTGAAGACCAAAGTCTGAAGATCAACAGCTGAAGACTAAAGTACCGAAGATCAACAGCTGAAGTACAAAGACTGAAGACATCAACTGAAGACATCAGCTGATGACAACAACTGAAGTTCAAGAAGTCCAAGTACTGAAGCCTTCAGAGTTTGTCACAACAGCTGAAGAAGCATTCTTCAGTTGTTGTGATGGTTTCCTTTCAGTAGTTTTCTTTTCTATTTCAGTACTTGTAAAACGACTGAAGAGCATGTTCTTCAGTCGTTGTTTCAGTAGTTTCTTTTCAGTAGTTGTAGTGATAATTAACACTTGGTATTTTTGTAAGAAGATGTCAGTTGTTTGACATCTTCAGTAGTTGTGTTAACTTTCAGTAGTTAAATAATAGTTAGATGTCACTGTCAAGTGACACCAGCTGACACCAGCTTCCCTTATAAAATGAAAGATGGCCTAATTGTAACGTTGTGCGAAAGCCAGCCGAAGCATATATTGAATGAATATATTCCTTTTGGCAGAAATTCTCTCTCTATAACAAATACTGTTTCATTGATAAATTTCGTGTGTTCTTGTTTAAATTTGTTAATTCGTGAGCTCATTCCGCTACAAATCCAATCTAATTGATCAAACTAGATGCTGAGATCCTAACAATTGGTATCAGAGCAGGTTAATCATTGATTGATTTAACAATTGATCATTGAAACTGTTCTTTTGCTATCTACGTTTGATCGAATTAACAAATTTGCAAGAATCAGTTATAGAGATTGAGTTTCTGTTGCTTCTGGCCATTGTGTTTGAGGTTCTAAGTGGTTTTGAGCTAGATTTAATTTGTTTACCTTGAATTTGTCTGAATTCTGAATATGACTACTCCTTCTAATGACCCTCACAATACTGGTTCCTCACCAAGCCTCCGATGCTGGTTAGGACTGAGTATAACATATGGCAACAAAGAATGCTCCATCATCTGTCTGTTAACAGTTCAGGTTTGGACATTTGTGGTACATGATCCACATAAGCCTATGGTGAACAATCCGGAACCAACCAAATGGTTCCGAAGAAGAAGGAACAATACTCTGATGAGGATCGAAAACTGTTTGAGATTGATGCTAAAGCTCATGGAATTCTGGCCATGGCACTGCCTAATGAAATCTATTCTGGGCTTATGCATCATGAAACTGCTCATGACCTCTGGAAGGCACTGAAAGAACAATTTGGTGGTACTGATGAGGTCTTAGCAAACAATAGGAAATACTTGCCCACAATATGAGACATTTGCTCATAGGAAGGGTGAGACTCTGACTCAACAGTTTGAGCGTTTTTCATGTTTGATCTCTGAGCTAAAAATGGTCAAACATGAATACACTAATAGCCAGATGAACCACAGATTCCTCAGATCACTGCCTGAGAGATGGGACACATATACAATTGTCCTACGCTCTAATGCAAATCTGGATAGCCTATCTCTCACCCAACTTCATGGGAAACTGCTTACATTTGAAAGAGAGATAGAGCAGAAAAGGAAACTGGCATCATCAGGAAAGCTCACTGAAGACTTTGTACCAGGGAACACTTCCTTGGTCGGTCATGAGTCAGAATATGCTGCATCAGAAAGTAATTATGATGAGCATATAAATTTCTCTTCAAACAGTTCTGATCATGCATTTGTGAGTGTTGATAGTCAGTCAGGCTGTAATAGTGACAATTTGTGCTTCATTATGGATGATTTGAAAGGTATAGCTGATGATGACTTAGAAGAGATGGATATTTTGAGCCAAATGGCCTTGATTAATATCAGATCTCAGAAGTTCTACAAGAGAACTGGTAGGAAATTCCCTGGACTCTCTGGCAAAACCAAAGTTGGTTTTGACAAGAGTAAGTTGAGGTGTCACAAGTGCCACAGGCTTGGGCACTTTGCAAGAGAGTGTAGATCATCTGGATCTAACTCCTCTGCATCCTTTGTGACTTTTCCAAGTAATATTCAACAAAACAGAGGGCAACATCCTGCTAGTTCTGGTCATCAATCACAACCTCTATCTCCTGCATATTTTGTCCCTCATGGTACAATGCCATATCCATATCCCTGTGATTACATGCCACAAACCAGTCAAGTTCAAGTACCCATTGCTCAACAACCACCTGCTCTTCCTGAGCCTCAACCTTCCCAATCTCATCAACAATCTCAACCTCAACAACACAGTTTTTTCACCCCAGGAGTTGTTGACTGGAGCAGTTTACCAGATGATATGTCTGGTCATGAACAACTGTTTTCTGGTGCTGGTCAACATGGTGGTGACAATCCTTTTGGAAACCTTGCTCTTATGGCCCTGGAGTCTGCTGATACCTCATCCTCTAATGCCTCCACACCACAGGTATCACAGGTATCCTCTGAGGCCAAAGCCAAGCTATGTTCTGAAACATGCATAGCCGCATTTGCATCTATTAGAGAAGCAAATGTCGCTTTAATTAACAAGAACATTGAGCTAGAACAAATAATATCCAAAAGAAAAGCTGAATTTGAGTCTGTGCTTAATGATAAGAATGATGAGATTTACAAACTTAAATGCCAAATCACTGATGATAAGGCTAGGAAGAGGTACTTCTAGAGAAGTACAGAGACCTCAAAGAAACACTTGCAGCTACCCAGGTAGAGTGTGATCGATGGGTACATTCCTGCAAGGGTTTTGAAATGCTTCTTAGTAAGCAGTCTGCTTCCAATGTGAAGTTTGGCATTGGTTATAATCATACTGCTCCTCCTACAGATTTTACTCCCAGAGCAGAGGTAGAATCTGATGGAGAAAGCAATAACCAATCCTTTTCATCATGTGATCTACTATCTGATACAGCACCATCAGAGGTTGGTGTTAGCATTAATTCCTCCCAAAACCTATCAGCTGATGTTGATGGTTCAAATGCTGACACACACATGATCAAAAGGTTGATCACTCCAGGTGGTATTTCACAAAGTACTGAAAGTACTAAAGAGCAAGTCATAAAACCTGGAGAACAAACCCAAACTACTGCATGTACTAAAGGGAAGAAAATTGCCAGTAGAAAGGGTGGGAAAACTACTGAAGAGATATCAAAAAAGCATGTACTGCAAGGAAGAAAACTGCTAGTACTGATCGCAAACTGCTGAAGAATAAGTCTTCAGTAGTTTCATCTTCTTTAGCAGATGATCAACTTAAGATGAAGAAAAAGCCATGTGAAATATGTGGCTTATTCAATCATCTTACTGATGATTGCTGGTATAAAAAGGGTTCCAAACTCAAACACAATGAGAACATTAAAAAGAAAATGAATAAAATGAAAACTGAGTTTGAAACCAAGTTTGTACCAGCGACATCAAAACCTATAACCCCAAAATCCAAAAAGAAAACCAAAAAGGAAGGGGTTAACCAGGCAACAACTGAGGTTGCTCAAAGGGAGATGGTACAACACAGGAATCCATCAATCTCACGCACTAATGTGTCTGATGAGCTGAAGGCTTTATCACAAAATCAGACACAACTTGTTATGATGGTTCAACATCTATTGGGGAGAGTCAACCAATTAGATGCTCCTGTGTTGAAACCACAGAGAAGAAAATCCATGCCAAAGGATTCTTCTTCTTCACCATCTCCATCCCCTCAGGCTGTTCTTCATAGCAAATCTGTTAGTTTACCATCTATTGATGTGAACAGACCCAAAACCAAAATTTGGGTCTCAAAAACTAACTAATTTATTATGATTGCAGGGTTCTTCAGCATGCCACAGTAGCATCTGGTATGTAGACAGTGGAGGATCTATACATATGTCAGGGAACAACTCTCTTCTTCATGATTACTCTCAAGAAAGAAGGGGTTTTTTTCTTTTGACAATGATGCTAAGGGTACATCATTGGCAAAGGCTTTGTCTCCAATGGGGAAATAAGGTTTGGTGATGTTAACCATGTGAAGAATCTCAAGTACAATCTCTTGAGTGTCAGTCAAATGTGTGATAAAGGCCATGTTGCTCTTTCACCAGTCAGAACTACAGGATTCTGTCATCCAAAGTTCTGAGTTTGATTGATAAGGTGTTGGATGATCACACTCTCCTAAGGGCCAACTAGACAGGAAGAGTGTATGCCTTAGATCTTTCCAAGAAAATAGATCTCAAAGGCCATCCTTGCCTATTTTCCAGGCTTCTCCTCAAGAATCTATTCTATGGCATAGAAGGTTGGGTCATGTGAATCTTAAAAACTTGAATCAGCTAATACATCATGGTTTAGTAAGGGGATTGCCTATGAAGGAGTTCAGATGTGAAGACAACTGCACTGCTTGTTTGAAAGGAAAACAGCACAAAGTCTCATTCCCTCCTATTGAAGAACCTAAGTCCATTGCCTGCTTGCAATTACTACACATGGATGTCTTTGGTCCTGTGAGAGTAATGAGTATGGCAAAGAAGAAATACTGTCTGGTAACTGTGGATGATTACTCCAGATTTGTATGGATTTTCTTCTTGCATTCAAAGGATGAGGCTGCTCAGACGATTATAAACTTTGTGTTGTATGTTGAGAAGCAGTATTCCATATCTGTCAAGTGTATCAGAAGTGATAATGGAACAGAATTCAGAAACCATACACTTGATGATTTTTATCTCTCAAAGGGAATCAAGAGGCAGTTTAGCATCCCAAGGACTCCAGAACAAAATGGAGTAGTAGAGAGAAAGAACAGGACCCTAATTGAAGCTGCAAGGTCCATGTTGGCTGACTCTGGTTTGCCACTGACCTTTTGGGCTGAAGCTGTTAACACAGCTGCTATGTGCAGAATAGAGCCTTAGTAAATCAAAGGTTGATGAAGACTCCATATGAAGTTCTACATCATTTGGCTCCTCTAATTCCATTTTTCAGAGCCTTTGGGTGTCCTTGTTTCATTCTCAACACAAAGGATCAACTCCACAAATTTGATCCTAAGGTGGATGCAGGGTATTTTGTTGGTTAATCATCTACTTGCAAGGCATACAGAGTCTTCAACTGCAGAACAAAGATAGTTGAAGAGACTCTGCATGTGAAGTTTAATGAATCTCCAAAGGACAAGATTCCACAAAACCCTGTGGAGTTATTTGATTTGGACATACTGCAATATGTTCCTTATCAGGCTTCAGCTGTTGCTCCTGTCCACAGTTCTCCACCTGGTGGTATTGATGATGATGATAATATCAATACTCACCTATTCAAGTTTAGTGATCAACTGCCTGAGTCCACTAAACTTGATGTTCCTGTAGCTTCAGCAGTTCCATCCACAACAAATGCTGATGAGATCTCTGATTCCTCTACATCTTTTGATTTGCCATCTCATTCTTGGTTTCAAGAGTCTGCATCACCATCTGCTGCTGCTGAAGGTCCTACAAACACTTGCACAGATCTCATTGTTTATCAAGAGCTGAAGAATCACCCAATCTCAAATCATTGGTGATATCAATGCTGGAGTTTCACAAGAAGTCAATTGTCCAATTTCTGCTTCTATGCTCTCTTCATTAGTCAGCAAGAGCCAAAGAACTATCATATTGCTTTAAGGGACAATGGATGGGTTGAAGCCATGCAGCTTGAGCTACTTCAGTTCAACAAGCAGCAAGTGTGGGAACTGGTTCCTCTACCCCCAGGTAAGTGTGCAATAGGCACTAAATGGGTGTTTAGGAATAAAACAGATGAAAATGGGCTGATTGTTAAGAACAAGGCCAGACTGGTTGTTCAGGGGTTTGCACAGGAAGAAGGTATTGATTATGATGAAACCTTTGCTCCTGTAGCCAGACTGGGCAATTAGATTGTTCTTAGCCTATGCTGTATTCCACAATCTTAAAGTTTTTCAAATGGATGTTAAAAGTGCATTTTTATATGGTAAAATAAAAGAAGAGGTTTATGTGTATCAACCACCAGGTTTTGAGGACAATAAACATCCAGATTGGGTATACAAGCTTGATAAGGCTCTTATGGGTTAAAACAAGCTCCTAAGCCTGGTATGAGACATTATCAAATTTTCTTCTTCAAAATAATTTCACTAGAGGCTCCATAGATAAACTTTGTTCATTAAGAAGGTGGATCAGCATAAGCTACTTGTTCAAATTTATGTTGATGATATTTTTTTGCATCCTCTGATCCCTAGTTGTGTGATGATTTTACCAATTAATGAAAAAAGTTTGAAATGAGTGCAATGAGAGAATTACAGTTCATTCTAGGATTGCAAATCAAACAAAAGGCTGATGGACTTTCATTCATCAGTCTAAATATACAAAAGATCTTTTGAATAAGTTTGATTTACAAAAATATAAGCCCTGTTCTACTCCGATGTGCCACACCACTCAACTCGATGCAGATCAGAAAGGTAAGCTGTTGATGAAACACTTTACAGATGTATGATTGGTCCTTGATGTACTTAACAGCTTCTAGACCAGATATCATGTTGCAACTTGTGTTTGTGCTAGATTTCAGGCTGCTCCTAAAGAGTCTCATTTGATTGCAGTTAAGAGGACCTTTAGATATCTGCAAGGTACACAATCTCTAGGTTTATGGTATTCCACGGACACTCTTGCAAATTAGTTGCTTTTTCTGATAGTGACTATGCAGGGTGTAAGTTAACCAGAAAGTCAACTTCTGGTGGATGTCAATTCCTAGGCAACTATTTGATTTCTGGGCAGAGTAAGAAACAAACATCTGTTGCTACATCCACTGCTGAAGCAGAGTACATTGCTGTTGCAAGTTGTACATCTCAGGTACTCTAGCTTCAGAACCAACTTTTGGATTATGGCATTACAGAGACTAAGACTCCATTATTAATGGACAGTGCTTCAGCTTTTTGCATTGTCAAGAATCCTGTCCAGCATTCTAGGACCAAACATATTGAGATCAGACACCATTTTATTAGGGACTGTTTTGAAAAAGGTTTGATTGATCCAAAGTTTGTGCCTAGTGCTGATGAGTTTGCAGACATTTTTACTAAGCCTTTGGATAATTCAACTTTCCAAAACCTAGTGTTAAGGCTTGGTATGCTGCAGCTAGAATAAGTGACAACTACTGATGATCTTAGTAAATGAGTACTGATGATCATTAGTAAACATGTCACAAATAAGTACTGATTCTGTTACAAACTACTGATGTAGTTATAACTACTGATGTTAGTAAAACAGATAAGTACTGATGTCCTAATGAAAAACTGAAAACAGCCAAAAAGACTGATGAGTAAGTGTTGAGGATAGTATGAAACAGCTAAAAAGCTAAGAATTGACGAATACTACTGATGGGAATTTTCTCTTCAGTTGTTTTACAACTGCTGTTTCAGTCGTTTCACAACTACTGATGACGAACACCAAGTCTTCAGTCGTTTACAACAACTGATGACAAAACCATGTCTTCAGTAGTTTTACAACTACTGATGACTAACACCAAGTTATAAGTTGTTTACAACATCTAAAGACAAAACCAAGGTTTTCAGTAGTTTCACAACCACTGATGACTAACACCAAGTCTTCAGTTGTTTTCAAACGTTTGATAGTTAAAACCAAGTCTTCAGTTGTTTTCATAACAACTACTGACAACACCAATACTTTCAGTCGTTTTCTTATCAGCCTTTTCTAAACCTATAAATACCTGTACTTGTAGCCAAACGTTTCATTAGCCGTTTTCAAACCTTTTCTCTCTCAACAATGGCAACCATGAAACTCAAACCCCGACACAACTGTGTTGCCTACCTTACAAAATCGCCTTCTGGAACAAGTTTGACACTGCCATCGATCTTATGGTGGATTCCCCGTACCGAACAACCTTTCTTCTGAATCCTACCATATATCCTGACTCCTTATCCCAGTTCTGGACCAACGTTTCTGTAATCACCGGTGAGAATGATAACCAAATCACTCTACAGTCGTTGGTAAACCAGAAACAGGTGCTCATCACTACAGACATCATTCGCAATACCCTAAATTTGCATGATGGCACCTATCCTAAAGAATACCCGAAAGGCACCACTGATATGTCTTTCATTAATAATGGGTATGAAGGCGACATAAGTGCTACAACCATACTGAAGAAGCACTTCCATGATGCAGAATGACTTATTTTTCACATGGTGAATGTTTGCCTAGCTTCGAAGACATCTTCTTAGGATCAGATGTCTTCCCGATGGCAACAGGTATTGTATTCTATCCTTGAGCAACAAAATCTAAATTTTTCTGAGATAGTTTTTATGAAACTAAAGGATCTGGCTCAGAAACCTATGGCAAACAGATGGTTACTTTATCCCAGGTTTCTGATGGCCATTATTTTAAATCAGCTAAAATCTGATGGACTTGTTGGTATTGGAGTCCCTGCTCCAGCTGTTTTAGCTGAGGTATACTCCCGACATAACACAGACCCTACTCTCAAAGGGGCTGTCCGGATGCTAAAACCCAAGCAGAGGGAACCCACAGCCTCCACTTCCAGATCCAAAGTCCCCACCAAACCAAAACCAAAAAACCCAAAAAGCTACTCAGGGAGATGAGTCCCCTGAGGACGCCCCTGTACCACCAATACAGGAAGAACATACTGGTTCTAACCCCCCAGTTATGTCAAAGACTTATCCTGTTAAAGCCGCACAGGTATCCTCTCAACAGGATCCTGTTGCAACCACAATTGGGGAAACCACATTACTGGAACCTATCTCAATTGAGAGGGTTACCATTGAAGAGCACTTCTGACCCCGGGTGCAATCTGCTTCTACCCAATCTCCACATGCAACCGCCCCTTAAAGTCCTACACTGATAGTTGCAAAAGTGCTGAGTCAGTTGCACTCCTCACCCCCTCCCCAGAAACCAATTACAACTGGGAATACCTCAACCATTGAGGGGGAGGACCAAAGTGCTTCTGATAACCCACAACACAGGGGTTACAATGTTCAATCTCCAAGTGTAGAAAAGGAGATTAGAACTTCTGGTAAGGCTGCCACTTCTACTGATTCAGCAAATTATCAGGATGAAGTTGGTATCATCCATAAGACCTCGCCAGAGGCAACTGCCAATGAAGGACATAGTCCTGAGGCAGGAAGTCCCCAGTACCAAGAACAAGGGGCACATGCTACTACTGATCTACACTCAGAGCATGTACATCCTGATTCAATCAGGAGGTCAGGTGATTCAGCACAGACTGATGATGACCTGGGCTTTTTCTATGATGTTCTAGCCCACAATACCATCCTAGAGAATGAGGTGAGCAGACTCAAAGAGCTGTTGGCCAAAATGTCTCAGGATAAAAGACCATCTACCCCAATAACCCCACAGATGGCACCTTCAATTGAAGGTTCACCAAACACTGAGCCTACACACATAACTGAGCCACCAGCCTCTGCTTTTGGCACCACCTCTCAGGGACAGAACCCCTCTGAGCAGATGGTTGCTATCTTTCAAAATTCCTTACCTCTCATCACTCCCATCATCACTGACATAATGCATAAAGCCATTGATGAGAGGATTCCCTTAAATCTCCAAACCCTCATTGATGATGCTGTTCATAAATCTCTTTCTGCCTTCCAAACCCCTGATTCCAATGCAACCAAAAGGGGGAGACTGTAAAGTCTAAGGCAGTGAAAGACAAGAAAAGAAAGAGACTTGATGCTGAGAAAGAGCCTGAAAAAGAGAAAGAGCCTGAGAAAGAGAAGGAGGTTGAGAAAGAACTGATCTTAGACCAGCTGATTACATATAAAAGAAAGAAAAGTGCTAAGTCAAGAGCTGATGAAGAAAATCATTAGAAGACCTTGTTAAAGATGCTGATGAAGCTCATAGCAGATCAATGGATAAAATTATAGATTAGCTATTTAGACATGGTCATGACACAGCCACATTAGACTCTGAGATCAGAAGGCTAGAAATAGAAGAGATACAATCAAGATGGGCCGGTTATAGTGTGTTGGAAAGGGAAAGATTGGAAATCATGATCAGGTTCATAGCTAAGTATCTTGAAAGATCATTGATTGAAATCAAGTCATGGTCCAGGGACAACATCTTGGCAATAACCACCAAGATCTGTTTGTCTGAAGTATATACCAAAGGGCTGGTCATTGAAGCCTTGAATGAAGCTGGTGCTGGGAGCAGGACTGAACTGGTCAAACACTCTAAAGCCTCACATACATCCAAAATGCTAGAACAGCCTGTCAAAATTCCCACACCAAAACCACCACAACCACAACCCACTAAACCAATTCCCTTACCCATAAAATCAATAGTCGATGATGTACCCTAGAAGAGGAAGAGAAGGGTACTGAGGCTAGAAGAGGAAGAAGAAGATAATGATGAAGATGAAGATAGGCTGCCAATCTCAGCTGTTATACAGTTGCCTAAGGCCATAAGTCACCCTCCAACAATTACTCCTGAATCTCAAAGGCAAATTGTGAAAGTGAAGTTATAAGATGAGCTTCACAAACAACATGATGAGGAACTGTTGAGAAGAGTCGATAAAGCATACACTGCCACATTTTCAATCATCAATATGAAGAAACATGCTCAAAGATTGTACACTCTCAGACATACCTTTCGATATCAAAAAGAGAGAGTGAGGATTTGGCCTGATCCCAGGGTGTCTCATAGGATTCAAAAGAAAAATATTCCACAGAGATACATTGACCAAGTAAAGAAGATTGTAGATGAAGTGATCTCACTAGCCTTTGTAGCATCACCTTAGGAGATCCTAGATGACTTCAAGAAAGCCTATAAAGCTAAACTGACCCCACAAAAGATGCTAGAGAATAAAGTGGTGAAAAAGGGGTTAGTGTATAGGAGGCTTGAGGAAGTTAGAAAGAATGAGCTCTAGTTGTTCTTAGAGGGTATTCACCCAGATGAAGTTGCATATAGAGTCATAACAACTATGGAGCTAAAAAATGGGAAGCAGGTCAAATACCTCTCTGAGTATTATGGGCCAGAGTCACTCTTTGAAGGAGAAGCAGAAGAGCTTACCATGGAGGAACAAATAACCTTCCTTGAGGCCTATACAAGGAGTCTTACAGACTCATAGTTGGGAAGTAGATCTCATGGATGGGGTAACAGCTCTGTGTCCGGTTCCCCAAGACAGAGTTCCCATCCATCCTTTGCCAAACAGATCATTGAGACTTCTTCTCAGGCCAGTGCCTACAAGAGTCACTTCTGAGCTGATCTAGAAGACAAAAAGACCAATCTTTCCGCCATAATAAGCGGGACATCTTCAATAAGCTTAAAGGTTTTGGCTGCATTGGTTCAGGGGGAGTTTGTTGGACCAAAAGAACCATGAGCCAGATCAGAAAAACCTTTAAGTCCCACAAGACATCACAACAACTGCTGAAGACTTGATCAGATGTTTGACAAAGTCTGAAGATCAACAGCTGAAGACTAAAGTACTGAAGACTTCAACAGCTGAAGAACAAAGTCTGAAGACCAACAGCTTAAGACTAAAGTACTGAAGACTTCAACAGCTGAAGAACAAAGTCTGAAGACTAACAGATGAAGACTAAAGTACTGAAGACTTCAATAGCTGAAGACCAAAGTCTGAAGATCAACAGCTGAAGACTAAAGTACTGAAGATCAACAGCTGAAGTACAAAGACTGAAGACATCAGCTGAAGACATCAACTGATGACAACAACTGAAGTTCAAGAAGTCCAAGTACTAAAGCCTTCAGAGTTTGTCACAACAGCTGAAGAAGCATTCTTCAGTTGTTGTGATGGTTTCCTTTCAGTAGTTTTTTTTTCTATTTCAGTACTTGTAAAATGACTGAAGAGCATGTTCTTCAGTCGTTGTTTCAGTAGTTCTTTTCAGTAGTTGTAGTGATAATTAACACTTGGTATTTTTGTAAGAAGATGTCAGTTGTTTGACATCTTCAGTAGTTGTGTTAACTTTCAGTAGTTAAATAACAGTTAGATGTCACTGTCAAGTGACATCAGCTGACGTCAGCTTCCCTTATAAAAGGAAAGATGACCTAATTGTAACGTTGCACGAAAGCTAGCCGAAGCATATATTGAATGAATATATTCCTTTTAGCAGAAATTCTCTCTCTATAACAAACACTGTTTCATTGATAAATTTCGTGTGTTCTTGTTTAAATTTGTTAATTCGTGAGCTCATTCCGCTGCAAATCCAATCTAATTGATCAAACTAGATGGAGATCCTAACAGAAGATAATTCTTCTTGAGAGAAGCCTCTGGAGGTTAGGAAAGTTATCCTTTCCCTCCTGAGCTGTAGATCAGCTTCTCTTTCTTTCCTCACCCTTTCTTCTTCCAAGGCCAGCCTTGCAGCTCTATTAACTCCTCTAATGGTAACAAGAGTACATCCTCAGTTGCAGCTTCTAGACTAATAAGTCTATCGATAATCTCTACCCTTTTTCGGTTGTTGACCGCTTCCTGGTTGGCTGCAGCTGCTTTGGTACTTCCAGCTAGCAGTTTTCCAGTTGTCAGCCCACCTTTTCTCTTGAGTTTCTTCAACCTTTCTTCCTCCTGAAGCTCTTCTGAAGTCATCTTCCTCTTTCTTTGATGTCTTCGGAAGTACAAGACTTTGGGGGTTCTTAGATTGAAGATTCAGGTTGAGTAGTAGAGATGGGAGCTGAAGTTAATGCTGCTGTTAGAGCTAAAGGTTAAGTGAGAAAATCCTCCCTATTAACTCATATGCGAGTTCCAAGATTGCATCTGTGACTATTAGATCATCGGATAATGAGAATATTCCTTCCGTAGCAGCAATCTCAGCTTCAGAAGTTTGAACTTGTTCTTCCGAGGCTTTGAATTGTGCTTCGGAAGTCTGTGAAAATGCACTATCTGTCCCAACAGTTCAGTTGCTGGGCCATCAGTCCTTGTTTCCCCTTTGAAGTTAATCGTAGGTTCCACTTGGACCTTAGGTTGACCAACTCCTTAATAGTGGTAGAAGGTGCATTTAACCTCCGAAGCTCTTGAGCTCCGAAGTAGATCACAGACATATCAAGGCTTGGCTATTCTATAAGAGATTCCAACAGGAACTTGTTAAAGAACCTATTGAGATCTTGGAGCATCCTTTGATCCACTTGAAGAACAACTGGAGGAGGCTCAGGGAAGATTGAAGCTTGTTGCACAAGATATTTTGATCTCAAGGAAGTGAGAGCTTGACTTTGGGTTTCCTCTTGTCTTGGACTTTGTCTCTGAACACTCTCCCCCTTTTTGGTAGCATCATCCTGAGAGCTTGATGAACTAGAGGAAAAGGTCAAGGAGACCTGAATTGGTACATGCCTAACAGACCTCTCAATTTGTTTCTCAGCTAGATTGGCGTTGAGAGTTTCAATCTCAAGTTGCTGAGTGGCAGACCTATCCTCTAAAGTCTTAACCTTGGATTCAAGATTTGAGACTTTAGAAAGTAGGTCTTGGACGGTAAGTTGCATTCTTCCCTCATCTTCTTGTGAAGAATCACGGGGAGATGAGGTAACATACCTTGTATGTTCATCCTCACCACCAGATATGGCTTCTGGGCACCCTGGTTTCCCTTGCTCAAATGTCACACCCCAACCTTGACGGCGGAAACGTCAAAGTGTGAGGGTTAAGATTGTTCACAACCACATAACGCTATGATTAAATGTAAATGCCATTAATTAATTGTTCAACCACCACATACATCAATGTCTCAAAATCAAACAAACAATACAGCAAGAAATTCCAAAAGTTCTTATTAGGTCTAAGTCCATGTCCTAAGTTTAAGCATTTCCTTCAATCATCTTTTAAGCTTGCACATTACTGAAACATGTTGAAAATAAGGTCAACTAACAAGTTGGTGAGTTCTCATGGTTTTAAGTACAATAAGTATACCAAAAAAAAAATGTGGCAATTCTAGTCAATGGTCACAGAATAAGCAAGTATATAGAACATGCATAGTTACAACCAAACCTTGACTGAACAACATATGAATAAGCATGATTAGCTAAGTGTATTTGGTTCCCTAGTGCACAAGCATACGGCTCCTAGGAGTCGGCAATACATCGACTTTAGCACCAAATAGGCTTGTCAGGCCCAAAGATCTAAGACTTTGCCAGGCTAGATTTAGTTAATGATTGCACACATATGACACATCTCATATATAACTCAACACATTCAATTAACCACGACTATGTAAAGAATTGCACGTGCATAATAAGTATCAAAGCGTGTAGGAGTATGTTTGTATAACCAACATGTTTCACCCCGAAAGGTGTAAAATATATGTAAATGGGGCATAAGAACTCACTTGTTAATAAGGGTTTGAAGATGAAATAAGAATAACCACGAATAAGATCCAACACAAACGTCACAACACACCTAAACGAAATAAAGTAGCGCGTTATAATTTGTTTGATGATTAATTGTAGGTCTAATAGGATTTAATAATTATTCGTATCTATTTATGTTATTGATGCGATCGGATAAATGGAACGAGTGGATTTTTATACTTTGAAATAATTAATTATTTGCGCGTGCGAGAAAGGATAAGTACAACTTGATTTAATTGTACGCTTAATCGATTTATAATATTGTATATTATAATAAGTGATTTAGCTATTATAAAGAGCTATGTAAAAATATATATTTATATATATAGGTATAAATAACTAAACAATTAATTGTTTGAATATATATATATATAAATATACAAGTATTATGTTCCACATCTCTTTGTATTTTTTTTTTTTGAAATACAGTAATGTATTATAAATACAAAGGTATTTTATAAAAATTCATTTAGTCACAAATTAATTAAACAAAAATAAAAAGAATAATCTGCATTTTATAAAATTATTTTTAGAAATTTTCAGAATAAAAAAAAAAGAAAGAAAAAAATTAAATAATTAAAAAGAAGTGAAGAAAGTAGAAAAAAAATCAGAAAAATAAAAAGAAAAAAGGGAAAGGGGCTGCCCGGGGTTCGAACCGGGTCTCCCTTGGAGGGCTGAAGTGGGAACCAGTGAACCAGGGCCAAGGCCTTGGTTTCACTTTGGTTTGTATTGAATTTAAGCTCTGCCTCTCTGGTTTCCCCCAAATTGTATGAACCCTAGGTTCAACAGGGTCAAAATTGACCTCCGATTCGATGTTAAACACCCAATAATCATGGGGCTTTTGATCCTGGACCAAATCGAGTCAATAACAGGTTCTAATTACCTGTTTCGATTAAGCTTTGTGTGATTTCAAGATCGACTAAAACTTCGGGTGTTCGCGAATTGGGGCTTCTTGATCGAGGAGGTTTTTAGTGAAATTGGAGGTTCAGGGAGTTTAGGAACTCCACAATGAACCGAAAGGCCACAATATATAGGTTTGATTTCATGGATTCGAGCTTAACTCGTTTGATTTTGAGACCGCGTTCCCGTTTACCAAATTTGAGAGATTCGAGCTGTAATTGTGTAATTATAATTGATTGATTGATTGTTTAGGATGCGTATTAAGTTTAGAAATGATTAATTTGATTCAATTTTGTGAAATTGGCAAGATTCGATTCGGATTTTGGTAAGGTTTAGGCACGGGTTCGGTTTTGAAAAAGAAACGAGCGGGAATTTCAATTGGAGTTGGGTTGGGTTCGAAACCCATAGTCGAAGACGAGGGGCGGTTTAGCTGGATCAAATCGGTTTTTAAAATGGGGTTTGGAGACTTGCCGGAGCTCGGCCGGAGCTCGCCGGAGCCGGCAGCCGGAAAATCGGGGAAACCCGATTTGAGTTTTGACTATTTACACAACTAGTCCCTCCATTTTGTGCTTCATAACATTAAACTTAAAGTTTTAATTTGATGTTTCAAAATTTGCATTAAGACCCCCTCAACTTTTTAAACCTTAATTATTCAAGTTTTTATTATTATTATATTATTATATTATATTTTATTATTATCATTATTATATTATTATCATTATTATTATTACTATATTATATTATATTATTATAATTATTATTATTATTATAATTATATTTATTATATATATATATTATATATATATATATATTATTATATTATATATATATATATATATATATATATATATATATATATATATATATATATATTATATATATATATATATATATTTTACATTTACTAACGAGGCCACGCACCAACATAAAAATTAAGAACGGAAAAATTACAGGATGTTACAGTCTCCCCAACTTAAATAATTTCGTCCCGAAATTACAAATAACGAAAGTTACAAAAACAAAGAAGGATAAGTCTTCCTCATGTGATCTTCACGCTCCCAAGTGAATTCTGCTCCCCGTTTGTTTTCCATCTAACCTTTACAATTGGGGTAGTAGAGGTCCTAGTCTTCTTCATAATGCGATCCATGATTTCGACTGGTTTCTCCACGAAATGCAGGGACTCGTCGATCTGGATGTCTTCCAATGGCACATGCAAGTCATCGTCGGCCAAACACTTCCTCAGGTTCGAGACGTGGAAAACCGGGTGAATTCCGCTAAGGTTGGGGGGTAGTTCGAGTTTATAGGCTACTTTCCCGACCCTTTAAGATCTTAAAAGGTCCTACAAATCTCGGAGCTAACTTACCCTTTCTTCCAAAACGAACTACACCTTTCCATGGCGACCTTGAGAAGGACCATCTCCCCAACTTGGATTCTAGTGGCTTGCGACGTTATCAGCGTAGCTCTTTTGTCGACTCCTAGCTGTTTCCAAGTTCTTGCGGATGATAGCAACTTTATCGGTCGTCTCTTGTATGAGTTCGGGACCGGTGATAAGATTTTCGCCCATGTCGGTCCAGCAAATCGGGGAACGACACTTACGACCATAAAGTGCCTCAAACGGTGCCATTTGGATGCTTGAATGGTAATATTATTGTAGGAGAACTCTGCGAGTGGTAGATGCGTATCCCAGTCGCCACCAAAATCGAGAACACAGAGACGCAACAGGTCTTCCAGAGTTGGATTGTCCGTTCCGTTTGACCATCGGTTGGGGATGGTAAGCTGTGCTTAAATCCACCTGCGTACCCAGAAGTTCTTGCATGGAAGACCAGAAGTGAGAAGTAAATCGAGCGTCTCGGTCGGATATGATGTGAAGGGGCACACCGTGACGACTTACAATCTCGTCGATGTAAATCCGGGCTAGCCTTGATGTCTTATACGTGTCGCGTATGGGTAGGAAATGTGCTGACTTGGTCAATCGGTCGACGATTACCCATATGCTATCGTGCCCACGAGGTGTCCGAGGTAGCTTGGTTATGAAGTCCATGGATATATGTTCCCATTTCCACATGGGAATTTCGGGTGTTCGAGTAAGCCACTTGGACGTTGATGTTCCGCTTTAACCTTCGTGCACGTGAGGCACTTAGCAACGTAGGTTGCTATGTCTCGTTTCATTCCGGGCCACCAATATTGACTCCGCAAGTCCATGTACATCTTATCGGAGCCCGGGTGGATAGAATAGCGAGTCTGATGTGCTTCATTCATGATAAAAGCCCGAAGGTTATTACGTTGGGAATCCAGATTCGGTTTGTGAAATACATCAACCCATTGGCTCTTGCTTCCAGTTGAGCTACAAGATTGGGCTCAAGTTCATCTTTCATACTCTCTTCGACTTGCACTGCCTGCTGGGCTTCTCGGATGCTTGACTCGAGGTCACAATCGATCCTCAAATTTGCCAGTAACACGGTAGCATTGTTGACATCAAGTCGGACTTCAGTGTCAAAC
The DNA here is from genome assembly GCA_025506515.1 of Flaveria trinervia. Taxonomy (NCBI): domain Eukaryota; kingdom Viridiplantae; phylum Streptophyta; class Magnoliopsida; order Asterales; family Asteraceae; genus Flaveria; species Flaveria trinervia. Next base: position 24,246,206 of record CM046453.1, on the reverse strand, counting down.
TCTCCCAAGTATCGAACCATTGCCGACGGTCGCGAATCTCTTGGACGGAAACCATCTTTTGGTGCGTCTTCCTACTCAACGCATCAGCTACGACATTTGCCTTGCCGGGATGGTATCTGATGTCGCAGTCGTAGTCACTAATTAGCTCCACCCATCGACGTTGCCTCATATTGAGATCCTTCTGATTGAAAACATGCTGGAGGCTCTTGTGGTCCGTGTACACTATACATTGTGTGCCATATAAATAGTGTCTCCAGATTTTCAAGGCAAAGACCACCGCTCCGAGCTCGAGATCGTGCGTTGTGTAATTTACCTCATGAACCTTCAATGCCTCGAGGCGTAGGCTATTACCTTTCCCGTTGCATGAGGACGCAACCAAGGCCTTGTCTCGACGCGTCACAATATACTGTGAAATCGTCGTTTCCATCTGGTAGCGTTAAAACAGGAGCGTTGCATAGTTTATGCTTCAATGTCTCAAACGCCTCTTCTTGTTCGGATTTCCACTCGAACGGCTGGTTCTCCGGGTCAAGAATGTGAGTGGCTTTGCGATTTTTGAGAAGTTGGCAATAAATCGTCGATAATACCCGGCTAGGCCAAGGAACGATCGAACTTCCGTTGGAGTCGTGGGAGTACCCCAATTCCTAACAGCTTCAACCTTTGCAGGGTCGACGTGAATTCCCTGGCTATTCACAACGTGTCCCAAGAATTGTACTTCTTCAAGCCAAAACTCACATTTTGAGAATTTTGCATATAGTTGTTCCTTCTTCAACAGTTCGAGGATTTGCGGAGATGAAGTTCATGTTCGGTGCGGGATTTGGAATAGATAAGAATGTCATCGATGAACACAATGACAAATTTATCTAGGTATGGCTTGCACACTCGGTTCATAAGGTCCATGAAGACTGCAGGAGCATTGGTTAAGCCGAAAGGCATAACCATAAACTCGTAATGCCCGTACCGAGTGCGGAATGCGGTCCTTGGGATGTCGTCTTCGTGTACTCGCAGTTGGTGATAACCCGAACGCAAGTCGATTTTTGAAAAGACTGCAGCTCCTTGAAGTTGATCGAAGAGGTCGTCGATACGAGGAAGGGGATACCGGTTCTTGACGGTTAACTTGTTGAGCTCCGGTAATCGATACACATGCGGAACGACCGTCTTTCTTTTTCACAAATAAGACAGGTGCTCCCCAAGGGGAAGAACTAGGGCGGATAAAACCCTTCTCGGATAATTCCTGGAGTTGGCTAGAGAGTTTTGCATTTCAGATGGTGCGAGTCGGTACGGTGTTTTGGCCACGGGGCTCGCTCCCGGGATCAAGTCGATTTTGAATTCAACTTCCCGTATAGGAGGTAACCCACTAAGGTCGTCAGGAAAAAACTTCCGGGAATTCTCGTACAACTGGAACATCCTTGAGTTCTTTCCCTTTGACTTTGGTGTTGACTACGTAAGCCAAGAATGCTGGATAACTCTTACTCAGGCACTTTCGGGCTTGAGTGCATGACATAAGCTTGAGTCTTTTGGAAGACCGTTCACCGAACACCTTCAACGTGTCCCCGGACGGTAAAGGTATGCGAATGCACTTCTCAAAACAAACGATCTCAGCATGATTCTTCGATAACCAGTCCATGCCAATAATAACGTCGAAACTCCCGAGCTTCATAGGAATGAGGTCGATAAGAAATTTATGATCGTCGAGACACAATAGGCAATCGCGGATGACCACGTCGACGGTGATTGGTTCCCCATCGGCAACTTCTACAGTGAGAGGTCTTCCCAAATTCGCACGAGTTTTAGCAAGTGTCGGTTCGAATTCTAGGGAAACGAAACTCTTATCGGCACCGAATCAAATAGTAGTAAGCATAGGTATCATTAATAAGAAACATACCTGTGTAGGTTTAAAAAAGGCACTTAGGGCATAGACCAGGAAATTTTATTATATATATATATATATATATATATATATATATATATTTTATTTATTTTTTTTTTTTGAAATTTTACGGAGATGGGGTTGGAAATTACGTACCGTTCACCACATCGTTGTTTGCCTGAGCTTGGTTTGCGTTGATGTTGAAGGCACGTCCGCGAGCTTGTGGAACATTGCCCACAAGACGAGGGCATGGGGTCGGTAGTGACCCGGTTCTCCGCAATTGTAGCAGGCCCGGTTCTGTTCCGTCACTGCGTTCCCCATTGCTCGGCGACACGTTGCCACGAGATGCCCATACTTGCCGCATAGTGTGCAGATGCGACACGGGAGATTCCCCGGATGATGGTACTTACATGTGTTGCACAACGGTAGAGGACCTGCATAAGCCCTTGCCACGGGCACTTGTGCTGCCGGTGCAGCCCGGGAACACACTGCCTCTGGGGTGGCTTAGGAGCGGCCACTGCGTAGTTCCGTGCCGGTACAAACTTCCTTTTCTGTTATCATCCTTAGCCTCCTTGCCTCCTCGGGAACCGTCTTCTCAGTCTTCTTGGTCCCCTTTGCAGACATGGTGCCTGCTCGGATGTGGTTCTCTGTCAACTGTGCAGTAATAGTGATAGCTTCCTCCAGGGTGCGGGTCGGCTGCCCACCACGGCATCCTGGATCTGGGGCGGCCCACCCTTAATGAATTTTTCCACGTTCCGTGAAACAGTATCCACCATGTGTGGCAGCAGTATACTCAGTTCGTGATGACGGGTAGAATATGCCAGATGGTTCCCGCCATCCTGTTTCAGGTTCCAGAATTCTCCTCCAATTTCTGGATTTCACTTCTCGGGCAAAACTTGGCAATGGCTATGTTTTTGAATTCCTCCCACGTTAAAGCCAAGATCGCGTCAGGACCTCGGTTCCTCTTCTCACTGTTCCACCATGTCAAGGCCCTTTGTTGCAACATACTGGTGGCATACCTCACCTTGAGCGCTTCAGGGCACTCACAGTTGACGAGGTGTTCTCCATCCCTTCGAACCATTCCAGGAGACCGGTGGCACCTTCCTTGCCACTGAAATGGGGAGGTTTGCACGAACTAAAGTGTTTGAAAGTGCACGTCTGGTTGTTACGGCCTTGGTTTGCACTATTTTCCCCTTGGCCGTTACTATTGCTTGTGACGTTGGCGATCATGGTGCTGCTGAGTTCAGCCACCATAGTCGGGATGACCGCAGCCATTTGCCGGGCAATCATGGCGGCAAGCTTACGGTCGGATCTTCCTCGGGTTCCATGGTGACGAGACATGCTGGAAAAATATAAATTGGATTAGGATCGGTCAAAAGGGTAATAAGGATGGACAGTTAAAGCATGAATCATGAGTAGCACGGTATGATTCCATTTGATGACGCATCACCATTTTGGAAACGTTGACACGTCAAGATGAATTGTCCCATTCGCCTCAGAAACTGGTGTATGTTGGCCATAGTTTATCACTCATCCCGGAAATCCCCAGGTAAGCATGACTGGTCCCGTAGGATTTATACGAAATGCTTACCTTAGCCCGAGGGCCTTTTGCCAGGAAAACCAGGATACAGGTGTCTATGTACCACACTAGTCCTATGGTTCATGGAATCAAAATCTTGATGAGATATTTATAGGATTAGACCTCGAGTCTAAGAAATTTTCTATCAATAAGTTCTTCTTAGAGACGAGGAAGGATTTAAGTAATCGAAATTGTCGGGGAGAATCAATGTTTAATATAAGTCTAGGGAAGACGAGTAACAAAATGTAATCGTGCAAGATGGCATCTATGCTAAGGCATCACATTGCACATAAGGCATAGCGTTAGGCAGCATGCAAAACAATATGTAAGTATTCATAAGAATACTATTCTATAAGGATCATGCATAAACTATAGTCTAGGTCACCATTTCTAATAACCTAAATCCCTATAGTTATGGGCTCTGATACCAATCTGTCACACCCCAACCTTGACGGCGGAAACGTCGAAGTGTGAGGGTTAGATTGTTCACAACCACATAACGCTATGATTAAATGTAAATGCCATTAATAATTGTTTTCAAACACCACATACATCAATGTCTCAAAATCAAACAAACAATACAGCAAGAAATTCCAAAAGTTCTTATTAGGTCTAAGTCCATGTCCTAAGTTTAAGCATTTCCTTCAATCATCTTTTAAGCTTGCACATTACCTGAAACATGTTGAAAATAAGGTCAACTAACAAGTTAGTGAGTTCTCATGGTTTTAAGTACAATAAGTATACCAAAAAAAAATGTGGCAATTCTAGTCAATGGTCACAGAATAAGCAAGTATATAGAACATGCATAGTTACAACCAAACCTTGACTGAACAACATATGAATAAGCATGATTAGCTAAGTGTATTTGGTTCCCTAGTGCACAAGCATACGGCTCCTAGGAGTCGGCAATACATCGACTTTAGCACCAAATAGGCTTGTCAGGCCCAAAGATCTAAGACTTTGCCAGGCTAGATTTAGTTAATGATTGCACACATATGACACATCTCATATATAACTCAACACATTCAATTAACCACGACTATGTAAAGAATTGCACGTGCATAATAAGTATCAAAGCGTGTAGGAGTATGTTTGTATAACCAACATGTTTACCCCGAAAGGTGTAAAATATATGTAAATGGGCATAAGAACTCACTTGTTAATAAGGGTTTGAAGATGAAATAAGAATAACCACGAATAAGATCCAACACAAACGTCACAACACACCTAAACGAAATAAAGTAGCGCGTTATAATTTGTTTGATGTAATTGTAGGTCTAATAGGATTTAATAATTATTCGTATCTATTATATGTTATTGATGCGATCGGATAAATGGAACGAGTGGATTTTTATACTTTGAAATAATTAATTATTTGCGCGTGCGAGAAAGGATAAGTACAACTTGATTTAATTGTACGCTTAATCGATTTATAATATTGTATATTATAATAAGTGATTTAGCTATTATAAAGAGCTATGTAAAAATATATATTATATATATAGGTATAAATAACTAAACAATTTAATTGTTTGAATATATATATATATAAATATACAAGTATTATGTTCACACATCTCTTTTGTATTTTTTTTTTTGAAATACAGTAATGTATTTATAAATACAAAGGTATTTATAAAATTCATTTAGTCACAAATTAATTAAACAAAAATAAAAAGAATAATCTGCATTTTATAAAATTATTTTTAGAAATTTTCAGAATAAAAAAAAAGAAAGAAAAAAAATTAAATAATTAAAAAGAAGTGAAGAAAGTAGAAAAAAAATCAGAAAAATAAAAAGAAAAAGGGGAAAGGGGCTGCCCGGGGTTCGAACCCGGGTCTCCTTGGAGGGCTGAAGTGCGGGAACCAGTGAACCAGGGCCAAGGCCTTGGTTTCACTTTGGTTTGTATTGAATTTAAGCTCTGCCTCTCTGGTTTCCCCCAAATTGTATGAACCCTAGGTTCAACAGGGTCAAAATTGACCTCCGATTCGATGTTAAACACCCAAATAATCATGGGGCTTTTGATCCCTGGACCAAATCGAGTCAATAACAGGTTCTAATACCTGTTTCGATTAAGCTTTGTGTGATTTCAAGATCGACTAAAACTTCGGGTGTTCGCGAATTGGGGCTTCTTGATTGAGGAGGTTTTTAGTGAAATTGGAGGTTCAGGGAGTTTAGGAACTCCACAATGAACCGAAAGGCCACAATATATAGGTTTGATTTCATGGATTCGAGCTTAACTCGTTTGATTTTGAGACCGCGTTCCCGTTTACCAAATTTGAGAGATTCGAGCTGTAATTGTGTAATTATAATTGATTGATTGATTGTTTAGGATGCGTATTAAGTTTAGAAATGATTAATTTGATTCATTTTGTGAAATTGGCAAGATTCGATTGGATTTTGGTAAGGTTTAGGCACGGGTTCGGTTTTGAAAAAGAAACGAGCGGGAATTTCAATTTGGAGTTGGGTTTGGGTTCGAAACCCATAGTCGAAGACGAGGGGCGGTTTAGCTGGATCAAATCGGTTTTTAAAATGGGGTTTGGAGACTTGCCGGAGCTCGGCCGGAGCTCGCCGGAGCCGGCAGCCGGAAAATCGGGGAAACCCGATTTGAGTTTTGACTATTTACACAACTAGTCCCTCCATTTTGTGCTTCATAACATTAAGCTTAAAGTTTTAATTTGATGTTTCAAAATTTGCATTAAGACCCCCTCAACTTTTTAACCTTAATTATTCAAGTTTTTATTTTATTATTATTATTATTATATTATTATATTATTATTATTATTTTATTATCATCATTATTATTATTATTATCATTATTATTATTATTATTATTATTATTTATAATTAATAATATTATTATATTATAATTATATTTTTTTATTATTATTATTATATATATATATATATATATATATATATAATATATATTTTACATTTACTAACGAGGCCACGCACAACATAAAAATTAAGAACGGAAAAATTACAGGATGTTACATCAAAGATGCTCTTTCAGAGTCATCAAAGGGCATGGTTGCTATAGATTTAGTCTCAGTGATGTTACCACTGTCTTCAGGATCCATTGAGATTCCTTTAGTAGTGGTAGCTGAATCTACATGAGTCCCCTCCACATCAGTGGGACTCACCTCAGTAAAGCTTTGCTGATGTGGGCTAGAGATAAGAGGTCTCTCTGGGCTCTGTTGATCCTTGAGAGGGTGTTGTGGATCAACTTCATTGCCCTTAAGAGACATAATCTCTTCATCAGTTCCAATTAAAAGGACAATAAAGGATATGGAAGTGAAACCTAATGACCGGGACTTTGATCAATATCTAAAGGCATTGAGCCTGTGATAGGGTTGTCCCTTTTTGCCTGCTCAGGGAGTATAGAGACTCACCCTGAGGGCTTTCAGCTTGGGTTGTGGGCTCATGGGTCTGAGACTGAGGAGACTCAAGACCCATATTGAGGTCAATTGTGAAGGATGGTTGGACCTCAGGCTGAGTGGGAGCCCTTTGTTCCACTCTAGCCTTTTTGGGTAGAACATGAGGAGCTTGTTCAATCAGAGAAGATGAACAAGGGTTCGTTTGGGACGTCTCTGATAAGTAAAGGTAATGGTGGGAGATGGTAGATTTGGCAAAGTGGGGGTAGTTGCTGGTGTGGGTTCATCACCTGTGGGGTTAACAGGGATGTCACCAGGAGCCTTGGCTCAGTCATACCTGGAAGAAGTGCAGTATCTCTTCCTGTGAAGTTGGTGGACACTCTTTTCAAAGTCTTGAAGATGGTCGGCCTCATTTGTGGAGCATTCAGGGCAGCTGCACAGACAAGCTTGCTCTGGTCCAGCTCGCAGTTGATTATGTGCTGGAGAAACCTGGGATACATGAAGAATGTGTCCTTTTGAAGATTTCCCATGAGGTTAGTTAGCACAAATCTTGAATAGTTGAAGCGGAGGCGTTTTACCAACCCATGAACTAGGCACCTAAGTTCATATGGGATTTGATCCCATCCCCCAGATTTATTCGACAAGCAGTGAAGGACCACATGTAGCAGGAACTTCCATTTGTACGAGAAGTTAAATTTGTAGACAGTTGACCTGCTAACGTCTCCACCATATCCCATTTGGAGATAAGAATTGTCCAAATCTGCTTTGGGGAATTCTGTTGGAGCGCCCTCATCATGAAGCTCTAGATGCTCCCTGATGATATGTTCAGAAATGACCAACTCCTGGCCACAGATGCTCGATCGAATGACACGAACCCCATTTAGGGTTTCAATCTGACCATTTGCCCAAAATTCAGACATATTATTTGAGTAAATTGTGGAGTTTATAGTCAGAGCGGTGTAGTAAGACGATTGGGTTAGAAAGGAGATGATATCTGAGAAGTCAGCATCTCTTGAAAAATCAAGAAGTGCGACTTGGTTGTGCTGAGGGTTGAAGGCCATTTGAAAAGGTGAATGGGGATGATTCGAGCTGGGTAAAGTTGAGTAGGAGAAATTTCTAGGGCAGTAAAGTTGAGTGGAAAGGCGGTAAAGGGGGTAAGGATAAGGTGATGGGATGGTTTAGTGGATGAAATGATAGTGGCGGTAAGGTTAAAATCAGTTAAATAATCCGACATCATTAACAAAATCTTTGCTTTTTACAGTGTGGGGCCCAAGAAATTTACGTTACACAATGAAATCTCTCTTCCGAATGTAAAACATTTCCGAAGGTAACTTGTCTTCCGAAGACAATCTTACTTCCGAAGTCAAAACTTTGCTTCCGAAGGTTAGAGTTGCTTCTGAATAGAGAATTTGTAAGTTTCGGAAGTAGATCTGATATACAATCAATCGCTTCTTCCGAGGCCAAAAATTCTTCCGAGAAGAAAGTTATCCTTTGAGAAATTTTGCTTCGGAAGATATGATAATGTCTTCCGAAGGTTAATTTCTCTTCGGAAGGAATTTACACATAGAAAATTTCAGAGAGAATTTCTTGTAACAGGGCTTAAATTGTATTGACACAAGACTTACATATTAAAAGGTTTTCAAAAGAGATCAGATTAATCAATGTTTATCATCCCAATAGCTGTTATGAGATACTTAAACCTTTGTTCATGAAAAGCTTTGATAAACAGATCAACATATTGTTCATTTGAATCAACTTTGATTAACTTGATTAGATTTTTCTCATGAATGTCTCTAATTAAATGATACCTGATGTCAATGTGCTTAGTCTTAGAGTGCTTCACTGGATTTTCAGTAATGGAGATAGCGCTGTTGTTGTCAATATGGATAGGAGTCCTCATAAAGTTGAATCCATAGTCTATCATCTGATTTTGAATCCATAGCAGTTGAGCATAGCAGCTAGCAGCAGCAATGTATTCAGCTTCAGCAGTTGATGTAGAGACACATGATTGTTTCTTGCATTTCCATGAGATGATCCTTCCACCAAGAAATTGACATCCTCCTGATGTTGATTTCTTGTCAATATTGCAGCCTTCATAGTCACTGTCAGAGTATCCATAAAGATTGAAATCCTTGTTTCTGGGATACCAGAGACCTAGTTTAGGTGCTCCTTTGAGGTATCTGAGGATTCTCTTAACAGCAGCTAGGTGAGACACCTTAGGAGCAGCCTGATATCTTGCACAAATGCAAGTAGCAAACATGATATCAGGTCTACTGGCTGTTAGATACATTAGAGAACCAATAGTTGCCCTATACTGATGTTGATCAGTATCCTTCCCCTCGAGGTCAGGACAAAGATTATGGTTTCTGGGTATGGGTGTCTTGGAAGGCTTGCAATCCTTCATTTCAAATCTTTCTAAGATGTCAGAGACGTATTTAGATTGATTAATGAAGAACCCTTCCTTCAGTTGCTTTACCTGAATTCCAAGGAAAAAGTCCATTTTTCCCATGGAGCTCATCTCAAACTTCTTCTTCATAATGCTCTTAAAGTCCTTGCACATTTGGTCATTTGAGGAACCAAATATGATGTCATCAACATAAAATTGTACGAGCAAAATGTCCTTTCCAGACTTTCTAATGAAGAGAGTCTTATCAATGGTACCTCTAGTATAGCCATTCTTCAGAAGAAACTGAGACAGAGTCTTATACCACAGCCTAGGTGCTTGGTGCAGCCTATAGAGCTTTATCCATTTGCACACATAGTTGGGGTGCTGTGGATCTTCAAATCCTGGAGGTTAGCATACATAGACTTCCCTATCTATATCCCCATATAGAAAAGCACACTTGACATCAAGTTGGTATACTGTGAAGTCCTTGGATGCAGCATAAGCAAGGAAGATCCTAACTGCCTCAAGTCTTGCAACTGGTGCAAAGACATCAGTATAATCGATTCCTTCCTCTTGAGTGTATCCTTGAACCACAAGTCTTGCCTTATTCTTGATAACAAGCCTCTATCATCTCTCGTGTTTCTGAAAACCCATTTGGTGCCTATAGGTACTTGACCAGATGGTAGCGGACATAGGTTCCATACCTTCTACCTCTTGAATTGAAGCAGCTCCTCTTGCATCGATTCAATCCAGCTACTATCTTTCAAGGCATCTTCTACCTTCTTGGGTTCCATCTGAGATAGAAAGCATGAGTACAAACAGACATTCCCTTGATGAGTCTGTCCTCTTGTTCTCACACCCTCAAAGACATTCCCTATGATGTTCTCAGTTGGATGAGTGTTGTGAATCCTAAGACGAGGAATCACTTCCAGTAGCAGAGATAGATCCAGGTTAGACATATTCTGCTCAGGAATTAGAACACTCTGTCTAGCTGCTGTTTCAAAGTCATTCAATAAGGACTGATTGAATGAATGAGAAACATCATCAACAGTTGGTTGTGAAGTAGTATTAACATTTGCCTATTCCTTCAAAATACTACCTCCTTCTGCCTGGTGTTGTAATGGATCACCTGATGAGTTTTGAGGCTCATTAGGTGACTCACTTGTTGAAGCTTCACTATTCCTTGATATAGTTAAACTATTGGATCTATGAATAGTGGAAGCTTGATGTATTGTAGCACTTGGAGAATTTGGTCTAGGCCTGGGAAGCTCAAACAATTGATCATTAGCAACATCATCAACATCATTTTGAGCACCTATTCCAGTTGAAACATTCTCACAAGAGGGTTTAGAATAGTTTGGAAATAATTCTAAATCAAAGATGTGATCAGGTCCATTTCCCCTAACACAAGGAGTGTGCTCATTAACAACTATATTGGATGACTCCTCAAATTGTTGATTCTTAATGTTGTATACTCTGTAAGCTTTGGAGCTAGAAGAGTATCCAACAAAGATAGCATCATTTGACTTTTCAGCAAATTTTACTAAATTCTCCTTTGTGTTAAGTATGGTACACCTACTTCCAAAGGACCTTAGAAAGCCAATGAACGGTGGCCTCTTGTTCCATAGCTTATAAGGGGTTTTTCCATGGGCTTAACTACAAGAACTCTGTTCTACACATAGCATGCAGTGCTGACTGCCTCTGCCCAAAATGTTAGAGGTAGCTTTGAATCAGCTAACATAGTTCAAGCAGCCTCAATAAGTGTCCTATTCCTCCTCTTAGCAACACCGTTTTGTTGAGGAGTTCTGGGAGCACTATATTGTCTGGAAATCCCTTATGAGTTACAGAATGAGTCAAGAACGAAGTTCTTAAACTCAGTCCATTGATCACTTCTAATAGTTTTAACTTTGTGATCAATTTGATTTTTTATTTTAAGAATAAAAGATTTTAATGTTTCAGTAGTTTCATCTTTAGTTCTTAAAAAGAATACCCATGTGAATCTTGTAAAATCATCAACTATCACAAGGCAATATGATTTCCTTCCAATGCTCATTATACTTGTGGAACCAAAAAGATCCATGTGCAATATGTGCAATGGAGTAGTGATAGAGTTAACACATTTGGATTTATGAGACGTCCTGTGTTGTTTCCCTTTCAGGCATGCAACACAGTTGTCTTTGCAGAAAAACTCATTTTTAGGCAAACCATGTACCAAGTTATTTTTAGCCAATTTATTCATTGTCTTAAAATTTACATGACACATACGTTTATGCCACAGTGTTGACTCATCACTATCAGCTTTGGAAAGAAAGCATGATACTTCACCCATTAGGGAAGCATTGTTCATATCAAGCTTGTACATATCCCCTTTTCTGGGATATCTATGAAGCACCAATTCCGGAGGAATTGTCATCCCTGGTTTGAGGATAATGCACTCATGTTCTGTGAAAAGCATTTGGTGCTTTTGATCACAGAATTGAGAAACACTTAACAGGCGTGTTAAAGCTATTTGACAAAGTTAACTTTGCCAACTGTTAACATACCATTGGATATACTCCCTCTGCCAGAAATATATCCTCCGGCCTCACCTCCAAACTGGACAGGACCTCTATCATAATGTTGAAATTGTTGAAGAAGAGATCTGTTCCCTGTCATGTGCCTAGAGCATCCACTGTCTACAATCCAAATGTTTTATTCTTGTCAAATGGATGCCCCTGCACATAAGATGAGATGATTAGTTTTGATTGGAAACCCAAGCTTTATTGGTCTTGGGTTCTTCCAAAGATAATGACATAATTGAACCAAAATTTATGCATGGGGGTTCAATGGATGTCGTTAAAGAAGAGGTTTGGGCTACAACATCTTCCTTGATCTTCCATTCCATCCCTTGGTTGATCATGGAGGATGAGCTTGTTGAAGCATTTGTAACTTGGCATTCTTCCGAAGCTTCTTTCTTTTCGGAAGAGGCCTTCACCACCTTTTCTTCCAAAGTAGTCTTCTTCTGGGATGGTTTCAAGGGGACTCTTTTGTTCTTCTGAGTCTTGACAGCTTTAGCTTCCGAAGCCTTTTTCCTTTCGGAAGAAGGATTTTCTTCCGAAAGCAGCCTTGCTTTGGAAACAAGCTTTCTCTTTTTCGTCACTTGAACCATTTGATATGATCCAAATGAGAAACCTTCCCTGACTCCTTCCTTTTTAACATTATTTGCATAATGTGTGCTAGCAGGATTGTAATAACAATCTTTTGCTTTGGGCCTATCTTTAGCTTGGTTTTGCAGACCACATACTATGCATGCAATGTTAACATTTTGGGGATTTGAAGATTGCTGTTTCTTGTTCTTTTTATCTTCATCAGCAACTTTTCCCTTTAACTTTTGATCCTTTGGTAGGACAGGAGTGCTGGTACTACACCCCTTTCCTGAATCAGAGTTTCTAACCACCTGAAATCCGGCTGAGATGAATATACCCTTATGCTTTGGGTCTATCTTTAGCTTGGACTCGACCACTTTCTTGGCAGTTTTTCTGGCTGCCTTAGCTCTACTTCTTCTGGCTTTAGTGGTCAGTGTTTGATCATCATTGGTAGAGGAGGGTATAATTACCTGGTTCTTCCCTGTGATGGTCTCCATAGTTGTATCATTCTTTGACTCATGAGAAGGTGGGTCAACAGATGGAACCTCTTGCTCTTCAGTACCACACCTTGGTTGTCTTATAGACTCATAAGAGTGTGGTGGAGCAATTTCATTTGTTCCCAACCCTTCTTTGTTTTGGTAACAAAGTTTTGAGTGAGAGGATGATGCAAGAATGGCTTGGAAGTTTTGCTCGGAAATAGCATACTTCCTAGCTTAAGCCTCAGCTATGACAAGCTGGGCTTGAGCCTTAGTCAATTTGGATATTAAATCCTTTATCTGAGTCTTATAATTTGTGTGTTTATGTTTTAATAGGGACACAATTTTCTCTAACTCCTCAATTTTTCTTTGGTAGTCAGATTCAGCCCTTTTAAAGTCAGATTTCAAAACATTTAAAGACTCAATATCAGATTTAATCTCCATATTGTAGTCCTGATACAATTTAACCTTAGCGATACATGCAGGAGTACAGAGATGTTCATATACCTTATTTTTATCTGTTCCGGCCATGAGTGCTTGAGCAGGAGTCACATCCTGTACCATGAAGCTCCAGTCAACTTCTTGAGCCATTGCAGCTGTTCATTTGACTTTCCGGGGGCTTTGGTGTAGAGGGATGTGTGGAGGCCTGTCGGGTTCCCGAGTTGGACTTGGGAGCCTTGCATTCCCTTGCAAAATGACTAAGTTGGTTACAGTTGTAACATTTGGCCTTGGTTTTGTCAAACCCAAATTTGCTATTGATTGGGTTATGGGGAAATTGCCTTCCAGTTCTCTTGAAGAACTTCTTTGCTCTGTAGGTTAGAAGATCCATTTGTTGGACTATGTCCATGTATTCCACGTCGTCTGGGCTAAAACACTTAGATCATCAAAGCAGTATCGATAATCACTTGAGTGTCCACTTCCTGAAACAAAAGCACAACTGTCCTGAAAGGAGCTTTGCTGAGCTTGTTGAGACCTTGGAGTCTTAGGAAATGTGATGTATGGCCCAGAAGAACAAGATGGCTATTGGGTGTAAGTCAGGTATTTTTGAGGCTGGGAGATTCCTGGGCCTTCACAACCATTAAGGCGTTGCTAGCAGGAAGACTCAAGGGTCTGCTTGTCTGATGACCCCTCTTACTTTCCATTTCCACACGGTATCCATCAAGGATCCCATAGAGTTCGGTCATGGTGAGTGTATTCAGATTTTCTAGTTCTCTTGATAGAGACACAGTAAAATGTCCACTCATTGGGTAATGCACTCATGAACTTCTTGTAAGGTCTCTGAGTTCATGAGCAATTCCTACAGATTGAAGGGAAGAAATGAGATCCATGTACCTAAAATATTGCTGGCTAAGAGTCTCTCCAGCAACATGGGTGAAGTTCTCGAACTGTTGCTTCAGTGAGTCCTTCTTGGAGTCATTTGAGCTTGAGTACATTTGAGCAAGCGCATCAAACAGTTCTTTGGCAGACCGGCAGTGCTCAAACCCCACCATGATAGAGTTTGGAATTGCAGTCATGAGAACAGTCATAGCGTTGCTATCAATGTCAAGCTTCTTCCTGTCATCATCAGAATAATCTTCAACAGCTTTCTCAATCATGGCACCGTTTCCACCAGCTACTTTTGGCTTATACGGGCCATTGACAATGGATTGTCACATTTTGCTGTCTTGATATCTGATGAAGCCTTCCATTCTTCTGCTCCAGGATCTGAAGTTTTCAGGGGTGATGATGGGTGCTTTGGTCATCGTCCCCATCTCTACTTCAGATTTGTTGAGGGCCATTGAGTGAGGTATAAGGAGTAGTGAAAAATAGGTTGATTAGGATGGTAAAGATCTCACAATCAAGAGCCTAAAAAGCTCTGATACCATTGCAGGATCGGGTTTGTCACAAAAACACTTGAATTTCTCTCAAACTCGCTTATACAAACACTCAGTTCAGATGAAGTAAAGTCTTTCACAAGAGTTGATAATAATATAATAAGTAGTGAACACACAAAAATAAATTTCAAGGCACTTGTATATATTATTCTCAACTCAAGATATTACAAGACTCTTATAAGCGTGATACATGAGTTATAATGAGAGACTATATATACTAGATCCTACAGCCGGATATACTTTGATACCAGCTGGAAACCTAAGACTAAAGCATATACTACAATGCTAAAGTTATGGTATCTTAGATAAAGTATTATCTAAGATATGGTAGTCATGACATGTCTATGACTTACCTTTTGTCACCAACTAAAGATGGCAACTATACTAACATAAAAAGGTAAACAGTGGATTAAAGTATGGTCAACTGTATGGCTTTTGAGAAAACGCCATGCAGTATCTCAGAGATTTGCAGCGGAGTGTCAGGAAGCCATACTTATGTCCACTGGATAATAGTAGTTTTTCCGAAGGTAAGTTGGCTTCGGAAGAACAAGTTCTTCCGAACCCACTTATTCTTAGGAAGAGGCTTCTATACTTCGAGGCTTGAGGACTTCTGTACTTCGGAAGTTGACTTTAGATCTTTCTTTGTAACTCTTGAACTTCGGAAGTAAGTTCTTTGTCTTCGGAAGTTGGAACTTTTCCTTCGGAAGTAAGCTTTACACTTTGTCTTCGGAAGATCTCCTTTTTCCTTCGGAAGTTCCACACTTGGCTTCGGAAGTCCTTTATTTGTTGTACCAAAATCTTCTAAGTGACTTGGTTTTGGTTGCACCAGCCTTTCTAGATCCATCACTTCACAACATTCGGGTTTGACTTCCCACAGAAGTCCTCAACTACTCGCAAGAGAAGCAACTATGAATCCTTCTCACCCTCAACAAGCGCTACTAAATAGTTTTTCTTTTTAAGGAAGTGTTTTGCAAACCCTTTCTCTACTCAGCCCGATAAAGCCTTGTAAAAAGCACTCGCGTTTTCCTGGGGTGAACCCGACATTGTGCAAATATTTCCTTTGGACCGACACCCTTCTTTAGTTTTTCTTTAGTCATGTCAACCAGGTTTGTCTTCTTCTCATTGCCATTTGAATTCTCTTCAACAACAAGAGAAGGCTTCTTCACTGGCTCTTCTGTAGAGAGCATCACCATGTTAGCCGTCATGATGCTAAGTTGCTCTTGAATGCATTGACGAGCAGCTTCTTCTGACGTGTCAGTCTGCCACTGGACGTTATCATCATCTTCATCACTAGAGTCATTATCCTTATCTCCAGCTTGGCTTACTGTTGGTGAACCACGATCCTTATTAGAACCATTATCTTTCTTTTTTGTTGTTTTATCTTTAGTCTTCTTGGCATCTTTGGTCTGCAGTAGCTTCTTTTGTACCTTATCTGCTGCCTCTCCTTCCTTTAATCACTCTTTTTCAACCCTCGTTAGTGCCTTCTTGTCCTTAGAGTTTTTCTTCTGCTAAGGTGGATTCTTCAAGATAAATGATGTCAGCTTGTCTCTCATGTCCACATCGGAAACAAAACCACATATAACACATTTTAGTTGGACCATCTAAGTCTTGTAGTTAGTATCTTTGCTTCGGGGTTCCCACAGTCATAACACTGAACATACTTCTTGATGAAATTCTCAAGAAGACCAGTTAATTTTGTTGTGTCATGACAACCATTAACAAGTGATACCCCTGTTTTTTCATCAAATTTTGATTATGATCCAAGCTCACAACCAAAGTATTTTGTGGTATAAGAAGTTGGCCGAGTCAAAGCTTTGATAACATCAACCATATTTACTATATCTGTTTTGATGTCATTTCCACGCCCCACAATTTTAGAAATCATCATTGGCACCTTATACCGGTAGAAGCATCATCGTTATTACTGGCACCAATGTTTTGCAAAGCCATTGTGATTGGTCCGGGTAGAGAAAATTTTCACTAACAACCAAAAATAGAAGTGTCAGATCATTGATTTTTTGAAACAAAAACCTAAGCACTCAGTTGTAGCGAATGAAGGTTGCCAAGTGTAACACCCGAATAAATTCTTTTAAGCCAAAGAAAGAAGAAAAAAAAGAAAACGAATTTAACCCAAGTAGAGGGACCAAATGTATCAAAAGGACAAAATGTTTGAAAAGTGGGTGTAAAAGGTGGCATGGCCGCCCATGTTGTCTACACCACTCACATCATTTGGATTTTAGAGAGCAGGAAGCATTCGGATTTGGAAGGATAATCAAGAAGAAAGTTTGAATTGAAGGTAAGAATTCATGTGTTTATAGTATTCTTAACTGGCCTTGCCTCGGATATATGCTTCTGTGTGTTTGTTTGGTTATGTGTGTGTTTGGTGGGTTTTAGGTGTTTGAACTCGATTTGCAAACGGGTTTGAAGAGGTCTTAACCAAAGAGCTACAAAGGTGAGTTCTAGAACCCTTCTTTTACATGTTTTTAACTACTTTGAGGTTGGAAATGCATGTATATATGTTTTTATTAAATGGATATTGTACCCGTATGTGTATGTGTATGATTCAGGTGGGGTGTGAATTTGGGTTATGTTTATGTTTTATGTTGTTATGACTATGTTTCTAAGGCTTAGAATGTATGATTTAAGCTTAGAATGTATGATTTAAGCTTAGAATAAGTTTGAGAATGACTGGAGAGCTAATTGTTCTTCCACATTGACAAATACGGAAGACCAGAAGTGATGTGGACATGTTCTGCTCTTGCGCATTGACTAATGCGGATGAGCAAGAGGACATGCGGATGGTAGTTTTGTTCATCTGCATTACCCAATGCGGATGAACCACATACGCATAACAGTTTTGTTCATCCGCATTACCCAATGCGGATGAACCACATATTAATGCGGATGACTCTCCGAGTCTAACTCATCCGCATTTGCTAATGCGGATGAGCAAGAGGAAATGCGGATGAAGACAGTTTATTTTTTTCTGATTTTTGGAGAAATGGGCTGATGTAGGCCCTGACTTGGGAGGTTCCGAGGGTTTATGTAAGTTGACTTTTGAGGTCATAGATGATGTGATGGGCATGATGATGATGATGATGATGCATGATTGTATGATGTTATGCATGATGGTATGTATGTTGTATGTTATGTATGTATGATGATGCCCTGTATGGTGATGTTGTATGTGCATGTTGATGTTCCTTATTATGTATGAGTATTTTCCTATGGCTTTACGTTGAATGTAATGAAAGAAATGATTAAGTATTATACAACGTAAAGTGGAAGATAATGAAAAGAGGAACGAAATAAAGAATGCATGCATTAATGAAAGTATGAAAGGCTTGCAAGCAAATGAAAGGAGGTTCACAACTCATTGAGAGTTGTTAGCTCAACTGTGTGTGTATTTACAGCGTGCGATTTTGACTAAACCATAAGGGTCCATACACACAGTAAGAGTTCAGTCTTGGTGACTGCTCCAATACGTGCGATTTTGACTAAACCATAACACACAGTAAGAGTTCAGTCTTGGTGACTGCTCAATACGTGCTTAAGAGGGGGGTTAAGCATATGACGGGACCTAGATAAATGTGAAAAAATAATAAATGTATGAAATGTGCGATAAGTACGAAATGTGCGAAACATGTGAAATGTATGAAACGAACAATGATGAAGACAATAATGATTACCTTGATGTATGTACAATGTGTGATCATGTGCGAAAGTAAAGAAAATGTTTTAACGAATGAAAGGTAATGTAATGTTTTTATAAAACTAGAACTCACTCAGCAATGTTGACTTTTTATGCATTTTCCAGTTGGCAGGTGAGCATTGCTGAGGATGGCGCGGGGCGGCTATTTGGCATTTTTGGATGACATTCTTTTGTATAATGTTTTTGCATTGTAATACGAACGATCTATATTTTGTAATGAACGATGTATTATGTTGCAAAAGTGTTTATTTAAAGGAAATGAAATGTTTGTGTAAAGTTTATCCGCTGCATGATTTTAGTAAAGTTATATAATTACATATTTTATGTGCGATGATTGACCAGCTGTAAGTGTCCCGGTAACGAGGCCTTACACCAAGCTTCTACAACCATAAAATTTTCTATGCATACAGTCAGCTGATTTCAACAGGAAAGGAGTTTCCTCCTTAAGTAATATAGGACAATACTCGCCCAACAACCCAGTAGACCCTGCTCGAATAGAAAAAAACCGTTTTTATCTTTCAAAAGCTCCAACTTGCAATTTGTCCCAAAAAACAGATAGCCACTGCAAACCTCATCGAAATAATGGTAACAGATTAGTATCCTAGAATAATTACAAGAATGACAAATACAATCACCAAAAGAGCTTTAATTGTTATATCAAATGTTCAATAATATAAGCAGTAAATGCTAATGTGTACAAAATGATTCAATAGAATGTTACTACTCACAAAATCCACTTTAAAATGTTCACTCCACAAAGCATACAAGCTCTAAGGACTCATATAAGGCTGATGCAACCCAAAACATTCAAACAGTCTGTCCTGCATGCATGCACATAGTGCTGAAGTAGAATGCTTCGGAAGTTTCACACTCTACCTTAGAAAACATTCTAAGTGTGAAATCTTCCGAATCCAAGACTAATATCTTCCGAAACCAAACATGAAGGCTTCCAAAGCTTCAAGACAAAGTCTTCCAAAGCCAACTCCTAAAGATAGATTTTTTTCAAAGACTTTTGAATACATGCTTTATTTGATGTACCTTTTACCATAAAGCTGGATCACATTTCTGCTGCAACTCTGTTTGACTCACCAACTTTTACAAGTTGGTGAAAGGTCCATGCTTTTGGTAAACTATATATTGAGGTTTTGTGTCTGCTACTTTCTACTTTATGTATTTTTATCCTTTTTGTAATATATTAGAATGTGAGCTATGACATGTCATAGTTACTAGTTAAAAGACAATCTACATTTTGACTCTACATTGATTTGTTATTGTCTAGATCATATATCCAACTGGTCTTCAAAGTATGACCGGCTGTAAGATGTAGTATAAATTATCTCAGGTCTATTTGTAATCTTTAAGCCTTTTATGCTTTGTAAACACTTGTTAATGTATGATACTTATACTATTGGGATTATCATTGGTAATAAAAGTAAAAGTTAAGATTATTAGCAGGCAAATTTATAGTATGGATTATTATCAGACAATGAGTAATTAATAGTTTGAATTACTCAAATTCAATTTAACATCAAGCTCACAATCTCGCAACAACTAAATCGTTTAGTCTCTAATATTATTTCATGTATTAATAAGTTAATCCAATATACTACAAGATGAGTTGATAATACTAAAAGTAGCATCAACAAGAAATACATTGATTTTGGATCGACAAACTTAATATGAAGTTTGATTTCCAGATGTTAAAAGACTATCTTATGTTGGAATGTAGTTCTATTCGAGTATTCAGAAAGAACTTGGGAAGTAACAAAGGAGTTGCTTAGCAGGATCTCATCGAGCCTATGACTCTACTAATCCTATGTAGAAAAAACTTTAAACCTAAAATCCGTGTATGTGTACGTGTGGTCAATCTTTACCCTTTTCCACGGCCCAAACTGGTAACATCGATGCTGCGATATTCGGCTCACGGTGTTCTCAGACTCTTAACTAACAATGGCGTGTGGACTTCAGATCAAGCAGCAAATGGATCACTGTGTGAACACAAGTCCACCTAACCTATGGTTCACTGATCTCATTTAGTTATTAATCCTTTTCAAATATTCAGCAAATGTCAGGATGGCCGAGTGGTCTAAGGCGCCAGACTCAAGTTCTGGTCTTCGAGAGAGGGCGTGGGTTCAAATCCCACTTCTGACATATTTTTTTTTAATTTTTTGTTAAAGTCAACAGTTTTTGGTCAAAGTCAATAATTTATAACTACAAAATCACTAAAGAACCCAGTGGAAATGAGTGGGATTTGTGAGGCTGGGGTCTGATTTGGTAGTGGGTTAAGCAAACTAGCAAAGTCCATTACAAGTCTTTTTCACCCGTTCAGAAAAAAACAGTTTTCAATTGAAGTCAAACCTCTTAAATTTTCAAACTTTTGACTATATCTAATAGTATTCTTATAAACTCAATTATTTATCTTTTGGATATGATTTTTGATGACCAAAAGTTTGTTAACTTGTGAATTAATTCCTAAAAAAGCATTTCTATATGAAAAGAAATACATAATAAAACTATGTGGAAGATAAATAAAGGCAAACATAAAAAATTCAACAACTTAATATTTAAGTGAATTTATCGTGGAAAGGTTAGAGCATATGATACACCATCCGAATGAATGCGTCAAGACCTGTAATGAAAGGTAAACCTAGGTGTTTCTCGTTATATCAACTCATTTGAACAAATGCTTATGCATAAAAGGGGTATCTATAATCTATGTCAGCAAGAAGGATAGTAGATTAAAGAAACTTGAACTTGTCTTTGTATGCATATGCAATAATAAAGGCACTTGACTTATATAGTGTAGGAGCCTTTTTAGAAAAACAATTTATATAGTTAATAAGATTGTTCACGAGTCGAGCCGAGCCGTACCGAGCAGAACTTTGCTCGTGCTTAGATCTGAAATCGAATGAGCATTTTCCGAACACTAATTTTCTGGGTAAGCATCGAATGAGTTACAAGCTATCTTTTGTATAAACACTTACACTCATAGGAACTCGTGTGTATGCTATCTTCAATGTTCAAATAAGTTGGAGGGTTTAATCAATCAGATGACCTAATTTTTTAATATTTGAAATGCATGATATATTAAGATGAATATTAAATTTTTAATAAATTTTAAATTTACGTGTGAGCTTGATTTGCATGTTTATTTGCTAGTCGCGTGCCCGCGTGATGCGATGGATGCGACACTTTTAATTGCGTTCTGTAACACCCGGTTAATTATTTTTTTGAAGCCGATGAAAAAAGAAAAGAAATAAAGTCCAAAGTCGGGGGACCAAACTCGCCAACGAGAGAAAGTTGGGTGAATTGAATTATTTGAAGAGAGAGGGCAGCCCTTACCCTCTCCCCACACCCAAAATTCAGCAAAGAAAAGAGAGGAGAAAAAGAAAGGGAAAAAAGAGAGAAAATGTTGGTTCGGGTGGATTCAAGTGAGCAAAATCGTCGTGTAGCGGGTCCAAACGAAGCTCTACTTCTCGGTGTGGTTTGTGTGAGTTCTAGGATCTCTCTTTTAAATGTTTTTGGTCAATTTTGGGGCTGGAACACATCTAAAAACTTGTTTTTGTATGTGTGCGTGTTTGACCCATTTGTACGTGTTTGCGTGTGATGCGTTTGGACTTTGTTTCTGGGCTTGTGCGTGCTTAAATGATGTTGTGGTATGTATTCCTAAGTTTTAGGATGGTTGATTGGGCTTAGAATGGGTTTGGATGAGCTTGGAGGCCGAAAATGGCAAATTGGGTTTGGGATGAACTGCATTCGCATCAGCTAGGGCTAGGCGACCGAATGGAGGCCATACGGCCGAATGAGGTGCGATTGAGGTTCATTCGCACGATTGAGGGTTCATTCGCATGATTGAGGGTTCATTCGCATGACTGAGGGCCCATTCGCATAAGTGCTCATCCACATTAGTTTCATTGGCACAAAGTGTTCATTCACATTAGTTCCATTGGCATAGAACTCATCCGCATTGGGTTCATCTGCATTAGGTCCATTCGCATGGGTGTTCTTTCGCATAGTTGTTCATCCGTATTGGTCCTTTCGCATGATGTTCAGTCGCCTGAAGGCCATGCGATTGAAGGGTGCCCATACGCCCAAGTAGGGTTGGTGTACCCGAGAAAAACGTAGTTTATGTACTGACTTTCGGGAGAAAGTGTAGATGTAAGTTTTGACATGGAAGATTCCTGTAATTTCATGTAAGATGACTTTTGTGATCTTAGAGGTTATGTTGGGCATGATGATGTTGCATGATTATGCATGATGTATGTTATGTATGTATGATGTGGCCCTGTATGATGATGTTGACTGTGTATGATATGTTCCTTGTTATGATGTGTTTATCTTCCCGTGACTTTACGTTGAATGTTAATGAATGAAATGAAAGTATTATGTAACGTAAAGTGAAAGATTATGAAAGAGGAACATGATAAACGCATGCATTAATGAGGATGAAAGTAAGAAAGTCTTGCAAGCCTTGTATGTCGGGACACACCATTAAAAGGTGTTATCCCAACGGTGTGGGTTCGCTACCCCGGAGGATGCACATCGGGGTCTTTCTTTGTGATTGACCATTGTATAGAACCATTGCTGCATACCCTAGGTACTATGATCAGAGATGTAGAGCATCATTATAGCTGGTCTATGATAGGTCTAGGTCCAGTACCAGGAACAGATGGGTATTGCACATGGCATTGGTACACCTAAACTCTACTCTAGGTGCTGTGACCAGAGGTGCGGAGCACCGTTATAGCTGGTCTATGATAGGCCTAGGTTCAGTACCAGGAACAAAAGGATAGAGTTTATGGTTGAAGGAAAGGAAAGATGTAATGATGAAGGAATGTGAAAGTTAATGACGTGCGACGAATGAACTGAAGTTAATGAATGAATGATGAAGATAATAATATAAACTATGTGTACGTATGATGTATGATCGCATGAAAGTAAAGAACGGTATTAACGAAGAAAAGTATGTTTTATTTTAAAACTAGAACTCACTCAACAACGCTTACTTTTATGTGTTTCCAGTTGGCAGGTAATGATTGCTGAGGATGGCACAGGGCAACTACTCAGCTCTTTTGGATGGCATCCAGTTTTATAATGCTTTTGTGATGTAATGCAACATGTATTTTGTAACTTGTTAACGATGTATTCTTTTTCAAAAGCTTCTATAATGAAATGGGATGTATATTTTGGTAATTCTGCTGCGATGTTTTATGAAAGACAAATGCACTTATATTTTTAAGTGCGATGATTGACCAGTTGTGAGCGTCCCGGAACGGAGCTTTACAAGTTGGTATCAGAGCCAAAGTTTAAGTGAATTGGTAAATTTTCAAATAAACTTAACTTAAACTGAGAATGGGACGGAAAGGGAAGGGATGCCAATCTTAGTAGTTGTGTGCCATCAGGTATTTTCGTAATGTTAACCTGTATTATATGCGCATGTTATGTGGTTATGTGTTGCTCGTGGATTTAAATACTGATGTAGTCAGGACAGGTAATGCTTAGGGTATGAAGAGTAAAGTAAGTGGCTAATTATAACTGGCTACTGTAATTAGGGACTTACTATACTTGACATAAACTGAGCTGTTTCCTTGAATGACCGTGTTGGTGTTTGAATCTTTCAATGTGCATGTGAATGGCCGGTGGTAGATCTTCAAAAGCCTCTCGTGGAGGTGGTCGTGAAGGGCTTGGTGCCGAGCCGCGACCCAAGAGGGGAAGACCCAGAGTTGAAAAGGTGGTTCACGAAGAACCAGAGACCCCTCATCGTGAGGGTGGCGAAGAGAGCACCAATCTAAGAGCCTCAGTAAAGGAGGCTGTTGCTGAAGAAGTCTATCAGGTCATGTAGACAATCTTACCGTCTGTGGTGATCGAGGTCATCAAGGTTGTACGGGAAGGGGAAAGACAAGAGAGGAACAGGTCCGCGGGAGGACGAGAGCAACCAGAGCATGAAACGGTTCTATCTGATGATGAAGAAGAAGAGGAAGAGCCTGCCCTGGAGGCGGCACGAGGCTGTAATTATGGGGCGTTTCAACGATGCAAGCCCCCTATTTTTGATGGAAACGACACTGCTGCTACTACTCACCTCTGGGTGAGAGAAATGGAGGCTGTCTTGAATATCAGCGAGTGCCGGAGGACCAGAAAGTAAAGTTTGCTGCCATTCTTTTGTGGACTCGGCTCTGTGCTGGTGGAACAATATAGTCCAAGCCGAGGGTAGCAGGGCCATTGGGAGAATTAGATGGTCTGAACTGAAGAAGTTGGTGATCGAGGAGTTCTGTCCTCACAGAGAAATTGATAAAGTTGAGAGAGAGTTCCTGCAACTGGAGGCAAGAACCATGACACATAAGCAGTACACCACGAAGTTCAACGAAATGGCACGTTTGGTGTCGGATCAGTGACACCTCTGTCTCGAAAGATCAAGAGGTATATTCTGGGTTTGCCAGCGGATATTCGCAGGCATATGATCGCTGCCCGACGAGCACGTTTAGGTCGACGATGGATTTGGCAGGAAGGTTATATGATGAGAGGGCTGTAGTGGTGGTGGCTGAAGGTAGCAGGAAGGGTGGAGGTGATCGAAACTAGCAGGGAAGAGGTTTGGTCGGGGTGATGCCTCGACGGGTAACAAGAAGGCACGGGTGGATGACCGCCGTGTGGCCATATTGAGTGCGGGGTCAAAAAGGTGTGGCAAGTATGGAAGGAGAATGTGGGAGAATGTAGGTTGGGATTGAACGGGTGCTTCAAATGTGGGAAGACGGGGCATATAGCTAAGGTTGTCGTATGGTCCGGTGCTTTAACTGTGGCGTGGAGGGCCACATAAGTAGAGATTGCAAGAACCGAGGGCTGAGGGTTCCGGGGCGAAGAAGACGGGGAGTGAAGGGCCAAGGGCAAGCGCCAGGGCATTCACTATGACACAGGAGGAAGCTAGGACAGACCCTGATGTTATGTCTGGTACGTTTCTAGTGAACCAAACTTTAGCTTCTGTGTTATTTGATTCGGGTGCCAGTAAAAGTTTTATTTCTGCTGCTTTCTATGCTAAGCTGCATGTTAGTAGTAGATGTGTTGATGCGCCTTTTGATGTAGAAACTGCCATATGTAAGTCTACTAGGATTTCTGAGATGATAGAGGGTTGTGATATGGAACTGGAGGGTCGTAAGTTTCCTGTTAGACCGTTCGTGATGACCTAGGTGGTTTCGATTTGGTTTCTGGGATGGATTGGTTAGCGGACTTCAGGCGAACATTGTGTGTCGTAAGAAGATGATTAAGCTAATAGCGCCTGATGGAGTTCGGTAACTATTTATGGGGATCGGGTTACTACGATCCCGAAGGTAATCTTAATTGCGTTGGCGGGAAAATGTATGAGGCGTGGATGTAGCGCCTACTTGGCTTATGTAAAGGATGTGGATACGCCAACACCACAACTATCCGATGTACCGGTTGTGTGTGACTTTCCAGACGTGTTCCCAGAAGATTTACTAGGAGTGCCACCTGACAGAGAGATTGAGTTTCAATTGATCTGATACCGGTGCCCAACCTGTTGACAAGGCACCGTATCGGTTAGCTCCAACGGAAATGAAAGAGCTGATGGAGCAGTTGCAAGAGCTACTTGATAAGGGTTCATTAGACCGAGTATCTCTCCTTGGGGTGCTCTGGTCCTGTTTGTGAAGAAGAAAGACGATAGCATGAGGATGTGCATTGACTACCGTGAGTTGAACAACCTGACGGTGAAGAACCGATACCCCTTACCGAGAATCGATGATTTGTCCGATTAGCTTCAAGGTGCTTGTTTGTTTTCAAGAATAGATCTTCGATCAGGCTACCATCAGTTGAAGGTGAAGGAGCAGGATATCCCTAAAAATAGCTTTCCGCACTCGTTATGGTCACTACGAGTTTCTTGTCATGTCTTTTCGTTTGACCAATGCGCCAGTTGCTTTTATGGATCTGATGAATCGAGTGTGTCGGTCGATGTTGGATAAATCAGTGATCGTGTTTATTGATGATATCCTGATTTATTCAAAGAATGAGGAGGAGCATGCCGGTCACATTCGGGAGGTTCTGGAGACGCTGAGGAAGGAGAAGTTGTACGCCAAGTTCTCCAAGTGTGCATTTTAGTTGCGCGAAGTTCAGTTCTTGGGTCATGTGGTAAATCCCGATGGGATTATGGTGGACCCGGCAAAGGTGGAGGCAGTGATGCAATGAAAGTCTCCAAAGACGCCATCCGAGATTCGTAGTTTCTTGGGTTTGGCGGCTACTATAGAAGATTTATCCAAGCCTTTTCTAAGATTGCTTCTCCAGTAACTAAGTTGACCCGGAAAGATGTAAAGTTTGTATGGGGTCAAGCTCAAGAGAAGGCGTTCGAAGAATTGAAGACGAGATTGACTCAAGCTCCTGTTCTGTCATTACCCGATGGAAGTAAAGATCTGGTGGTTTATTCTGATGCTTCCTACTCGGGGTTGGGGTGTGTGTTAATGCAAAGAGGAAATGTTATAGCCTATGCATCCCGACAGTTAAAGATTCATGAGATCAATTATCCTACTCATGACTTGGAGCTAGCAGGTGTGGTCTTTGCACTAAAGATTTGGAGGCACTATCTTTACGGGACGAAGTGCACCATTTACACTGACCACAAGAGCTTGAAGTACTTCTTTGAGAAGAAGGATCTGAACATGAGGCAGAGACGGTGGTTGGAACTTATAAAGGATTATGATTGTGAGATCCACTACCATCCGGGCAAAGCCAACGTGGTGGTTGATACCCTTAGCTGAAAAGAGAGGCCCGAGCCGGTTCAGGTGAAAGTGTATCAACTAATCATGACCTCTGACGTGATGAAGCAAGTTAAGAGTTTCAAGATGAGGCATTGAAAGAAGATCATCTTAACTGTGAAAGAATGAGAGGTCTGGTTGTAGAGTTGGGTGAAAACACACTTGGTGTTAAAACCCAATTTGGATGAGTGTGGATTCCTTGTTTTGGGGATCTACGAGTGAAGATTTTGGATGAAGCAAAGACTTGATACTCCATTCATCCAGGTGCCACAAAGATGTATCAAGACATGAAGAAGGATTATTAGTGGCCGGGTATGAAACATGACGTAGTGGAGTATGTGAGTAAATGCCTTACTTGGCTACAGGTGAAGGCCGAACATTAGAAGCCGTATGGGAAGATCCAACATTTGGATATACCAGAATGGAAGTGGGAGCACATCACCATGGATTTCATTACGAAGCTGCCGCGTACTCCGAAAGGGTATGATGCTATATGGGTGATTGTTGACCGCTTGACGAAGAGTGCTCACTTCCTACCGATCTGCGAGACATATTTATTTGAGAGGTTGGCTGATCTTTTCATCAAAGAGATTGTAACTTGTCACGGTGTGCCGGTGTCTATTGTGTTTGATCGTGACACTCGGTTTACATCCAAATTTTGGAAGAAATTCCACGATGCTATGGGGACGAGGTTACATATTAGCACAACTTACCATCCCTAGACTGATGGTCAGTCAGAGAGGACCATTCAGACATTGGAGGACATGCTTCGGGCATGTGTTATCGATTTTGGGGGAAGTTGGGATGACCACTTACCGTTTTCTCATACAACAACAGGTATCATGCCAGCATTGGTATGCCACCTTATGAGATGCTATACGGTAGGAGATGCAGAATGCCCATCTGTTGGGGTGATATTGGTCAAAAGAACTAGAGAGCGTTAAGGTAATCGAGGCTACGACTGAGAAGCTTGAAAAGATCAAGGCCTCCATGAAGGCAGCCAAAGATAGACAGAAGTCGTATGCTGATAAACGACGCATACCGATTGAGTTCCAGGTGGGTGACCGGGTTATGTTGAAGGTCTCACCTTGGAAGGGGATCATCCGATTCAGAAAGCGGGGCAAGTTGAGCCCGAGGTACATAGGTCCTTTCCGAATCATTGCTCGAGTAGGAGAGGTGGCCTATAGACTGGAGTTACCAGATGAGTTAAGTGGAATTCACCCGACATTTCATGTATCTCATCTGAGAAAGTGCTTGGCAGATGAAGATATGATTGTTTCACTGGAGGATATTGAAGTAGACGAATGGCTCAATTATGTGGAGCAACCAGTGGCGATCATCGATCGAAAAGAGAAGAGGCTGAGAAATAAAGTGGTTCATCTTGTGCGTGTACAGTGGAAGCACAAGAAGGGATCCGAGTCTACGTGGGAGATTGAAGAAGAAATGAGGCTGCATTACCCACATTTGTTCGAGGAATAACTGGTTTCGGGGACGGAACCTATTTAAGCGGGGTGGACTTGTAACACCCGGTTAATTATTTTCTTTGAAGCCGACGAAAGAAGAAAAGAAATAAAGTCTAAAGTCGGGGACCAAACTCGCCAACGAGAGAAAGTTGGGTGAATTGAAGTATTTGAAGGGAGAGGGCAGCCCTTACCCTTTCCCCACACCCAAAATTCGGCAAAGAAAAGAGAGGAGAAGAAGAAAGAGAGAAAAGAGAGAAAAGGTTGGTTCGGGTGGATTCAAGTGAGCAAAATCGTCGTGTAGCGAGTCCAAACGAAGCTCTACTTCTCGATGTGGTTTGTGTGAGTTCTAGGACCCCTCTTTTAAACATTTTTGGTCGATTTTGGGGCTGGAACACATCTGAAAACCTATTTTTGTATGTGTGTGTGTTTGACCCATTTGTACGTGTTTGCGTGTGATGCGTTTGGACTTTGTTTCCGGGATTGTGCGTGCTTGAATGATGTTGTGGTATGCATTACTAAGGTTTAGGATGGTTGATTTGGGCTTAGAATGGGTTTGGATGAGCTTGGAGGCCGAAAATGGTAGATTGGGTTTGGGATGAACTGCATTCTGCATCAGCTAGGGCTAGGCGACTGAATGGAGGCCATACGGTCGAATGAGGTGCGATTGAGGTTCATTCGCACGATTGAGGGTTCATTCGCACGATTGAGGGTTCATTCGCACGACTGAGGGCCCATTCACATAGTGCTCATCCGTATTAGTTTCATCTGCACAAAGTGTTCATTCGCATAGAACTCATCCGCATTGGGTTCATCTGCATTAGGTCCATTCGCATGGGTGTTCATTCGCATAGGTGTCATCTGTATTGGTCCATTCACATGATGTTCAGTCACCTGAAGGCCATGCGACTGAAGGGTGCCCATACACCTAAGTAGGGCTGGTGTACTCGAAAAATGTAGTTTATGTACTGACTTTCGGGGGAAAGTGCATATATAAGTTTTGACGTGGAAGATTCCCGTAATTTCATGTAAGATGACTTTTGTGATCTTAGAGGTTATGTTGGGCATGATGATGTTGCATGGTTATGCATGATGTATGTTATGTATGTATGATGTTGCCCTGTATGATGATGTTGACTGTGTATGATATGTTCCTTGTTATGATGTATGTTTATCTTTCCCGTGACTTTACATTGAATGTTAATGAATGAAATGAAAGTATTATGTAACGTAAAGTGAAAGATTATGAAAGAGGAACATGATAAACGCATGCATTAATGAAGGATGAAAGTAAAGAATTCATGCAAGCCTTGTATGTCGGGACACGCCATTAAAAGGTGTTTGCCCAACGGTGTGTGGGTTTGCTACCTCGAGAGGATGCACATCGGGGTCTTTCTTTGTGATTGACCATTTGTATAGAATCATTGCTGCATACCCTAGGTACTGTGACCAGAGGTGCGGAGCACCGTTATAGCTAGTTTATGATAGACCTAGGTCCAGTACCAAGAACAGAAGGGTATTGCACATGGCATTGGTACACCTAAACTCTACTCTAGGTGCTGTGACCAGAGGTGGGGAGCACCGTTATTGCTGGTCTATGATAGGCCTAGGTCTAGTACCAGGAACAGAAGGGTAGAGTTTATAGTTGAAGGAAAGAAAATATGTAATGATGAAGGAATGTGAAAGTTTAGTGACGTACGACGAATGAACTGAAGTTAACGAATGAATGATGAAGATAATAATATAACCTATGTGTACGTATGATGTATGATCGCATAAAAGTAAAGAATGGTTTTAACGAAAGAAAAGTGTGTTTATTTTAAAACTAGAACTCACTCAATAACACTGACTTTTATGTGTTTCTAGTTGGCAGGTAATGATTGTTGAGGATGACACGGGGTGGCTACTCAGCTCTTTTGGATGGCATCCATTTTTATAATGCTTTTGTGATGTAATGCAACATGTATTTTGTAACTTGTTAACGATGTATTATTTTGCAAAAGCTTATATGAGTTGGTGAAAAGTTCATACTTTTGTCAAACTATAAATTAAGGTCTTGAGTCCGTAACTTTCTACTTTTTTACATTGATCTTGTTGTCTAGATTAGTGTTTTCAGCTAGCCTTCAAAGTATGGCCGACTATAAGATGCAGTATAAAGTATCTCAAGTACTTGTCATACCATTTTTAAGCTTTGTAACACTTTGTAAGAACTTGAGAACAATATACATCACTCATGAAAATCATATTATTGCATTCTTGTTCTTGTTCTGTTCTTGTTTTCTTTGTTTCATCATAAGCCACTTCCCTATTTTATCTGTAAAAAGCGTTCTAACTCTCCTTACATTATGAAACTATTACATCGACCCGTTTCACCGGTCTTGCAAGAACCATATCCTTATTCATCGCTATTTGAGGTGTCTACTATACCATCATTTCAAACCGAGTCTCATCCATCATTGTATGAGTTGCTAAACAAGGAATTATATGTTTTCTCAATAGAACACATGTAATCAAGATAATTTTCAGCAAAAAATCATTGAACGAGGTCGTGTATTAGATTCATTAAGTGTTGAAGTTAATAAGCTCTATGTCTACCTTTTACAAGAGAGTCCATCTTGCAACATTGATCTGAACCAAGAGGATGGAAGTGAGGCCCATCGGGATCCATTCTTTAATATGTTAGAGCAAGAACTAGAACTGGAGATGATAATGGATGAAACTCAAGTCCCACCCTTGTTTAGAGTGGATTCAAATATGATGAGCTATCATTACTTTATCCTTGTATGTTGACTAATGATGAGAAAGATGTCACGAATAAGAAGATACATGAATCATAATGTAAAAAACAACAAGAAGATGAGCTCATGGATGATATAAAAGTGGTTCTACTAATTCTTACTTATGATGAAACCACAAACCATATGTTCCATCTTGGGAGAATGAGTTTGGTGATGAATTGGTAACCATACCCTTTATGGAAAACGAAGAATCATGGTTTGATCCGGTTGGTGATCTTGATGAATTAGAAGAATTCTTGTTTGAATAGATCACAGATTTCGTGTTGGAAACCAGTTTAGACTCATGGGTTAGTGGGTTCCATAAAATTATTTTTCCGGAACCTCGAAAATAGAGACAAACCATTCCATCCAAAGTCTTCTGAAACCAATGAAGTGAAGATTGATTTCTTCCGAAGACAATGGAGAATATTCTTTTCTTCGATGTACTTTTGCATAAAGTTGATCTTTTTTCACTGCACTCTAAAGACTCACCAACTTGCATAAGTTGGTAAAAAGGTCCATGTTTTTGCAGCTGTACATTGAGCTTGAGTCTGTAACTTTCTATTTTATGTACTTTTATTATTTTTATAATATATTAGGATGTGAGATATGACACATAGTGACTAGTCAAAAGACAATTAACCTTTTGATTTTATATTGATCTTGTTTTCTAGGTTAGTGTTTCTAGTTGGCCTTCAAAGTATGACTGACTGTAGGATTGTAGTATAAAGTATCTCAGGTCCTTGTATTTCTAGGATGCTTTATAACACTTGTAAAAGAACTTGAGAGCAATATACTTGATCCTTGAAAACCATATTCATCTATTGTTGTTCTTAGTTCTGTCTCCTTGTTTGCTTGTGTTCTTAGTATCATAATATTATCCCGGTTCACTATTTGATTTGTTAAGTGTTCTAATACTTTCTTCATTGCGTGTTTGAAAGTGACTGGAAATGTAAATGAATCACATGAGTTGTTTTGGTGCATTTTGTGGATAAAATGTTTTGGTTATGATGTGGATATGTGGCGGCAATGACTCAAATAAATTTTTTCCCCTAAGATCAATT
The DNA here is from genome assembly GCA_025506515.1 of Flaveria trinervia. Lineage (NCBI taxonomy): Eukaryota > Viridiplantae > Streptophyta > Magnoliopsida > Asterales > Asteraceae > Flaveria > Flaveria trinervia. The sequence continues at coordinate 24,213,756 of CM046453.1, read as the reverse complement.
AAATAGAAGTAATACGGTGTCCAAGGAATGTCAAAGGTGCATTTTGTCTAGATAATTGCATAATGACCACACATAGTTGTAACTATAATCACAATCATAATAACACAATTTTTTATTTTTTTGATCGTTATTATGTTATCTTAAAAACTGTGAGTTTTGAAAAATATATTGGTAAAATAACATAATTATGTACTTTTAATTGTAAAACATAATGTTAAATAACAACAAGTTTATATAATTTATTAAAAACAATGACAGAAATAACATTTTCTTTTATACTCAACACTGTGTGTTTTCAAAAATGCATTGTTGAAAGTTTATCATTGTGTACTTATAATTGTAAAGCACAATAATAAATAACAAGTTTATATAATCTATAGAAATAATGACAAAATTAACACAAAATGATCTAAAATATAAAACACAACAATGAATACATATAACAAATGATATACATAATATAATACAATGAATTACTATTTGACACAATAAACATATACACAGACGTATTGACACACTAATAAATACATATAACAAATAATGTAAATATATGACACAATTAACTGATATTTAACACAATGAATGTATAAGATATTATGATTTGATGTATTTGACACAATTATCAAATTGCTTTTCTCGTTAAAATATTAGAAGGACATATGTCAAAACGACGATTTTTCTTAGGCATTTTAAATAAAATATTATTTTTATTATAAGATTACATATTATAAATTTATCCTTTAATCATCGCATTCCCCGCTAACAAACTTTCCTTTTTATCATTTGAGTGGCATAAAACTTACAAATTACTATAGTAGTCAAATAATCCTTTTAATAATTAGATATATAAATGAAGGAACAAGTAACAACCTCAACAAATTAAATAACATTCAATTTATAGAAATTTCATTCCTTCGCTTCTATTTGAAAAAGGATCCCCAAATATTATTGCATACGTTACGCCAAGCCTTTGCCCTTAATTTACCCGTACTAATTAAAGAACCATTTTAAATATTTTTAATAATATGGAAATGAAACATTGCTTTTGTAGATCTGTATGCACAAACAAATATATCTATACTAGAATGTTGCCCGCGTGATGTGGCGGTGCGCCACACGTTTATGATATTTTGTTATTTTGTAGCATTTTACAAAAATTTAATATGTTGAAGACAAACGTGTAATAAAATAACACAAATTTAAAAGGTTTATATGGTTCTAAAGTTCATAAAATAATAAAAATTTTAAAAGTTTATATGGTTCCTAAAATAACACAAAGTTTAAATAGTGCAAATATTTTAATTTTTTTATATAAATGTTAGTAAGTTTAGAGTTATTATGTAATTAATTGTAAGGAGGTAATTTGTAAATAATGATATAATTATTATTTTACTCTTAAAAATGTTTATATCTTATACATTGAGCAAAGTAACTGTTCTTAATTTTAGGGTATTTTAAACTACTTATCTCATTGTTTTTATATAGTATAGATATTTGAAACTTTATTATAAATTTTACTTTAGATATTATGCATGTGGCTCATTCTTAAAAACTATAACAGTATAACATCCTTCAATGCTAACTTAATGGGTGAAATCCTATCTTAACAAGTCTTACTTGGATATTGTGGATAGTTCCAAATACCGTTAAAAAAGAAAAAAAACTAAAACATTTGTTGATGACTTTATTAATACATCTCTCCAAGTCTGAAAGTTCAACCTCAAAATATGCAAATCAAAATTCAATCCTATTGATTAATATAGTTTCATGTCCAAAAATTTAAATAGTTAACACAGAACTTATAAAACATATGTAAATATATTCTTTGCATAACATGGTTACTCCAAACAATGTTCGTATCATATACATACACGTAAATACAAATTCGTTATAATTTTGTTGGCAACTATAACGCAAAGAATAACAGCTTTTGTTGTAATGCTAACTGCGATGCTAAATCCCTAGATATGACCACCCTTGTTGCCCGTATCATATATGAGTGGAATTTTGATTATATTAATATTATTCCTTAAAAAATCAAATCCAGTGTATAGTTACCCGTTTGAATCAACGTACGTAAAGGTGTACCACTTGTGACTTGAAAGGATCATGGAAGTTCCCCCTTTTTTCTTGCTTTTTTATTTATTTAATCACTACTTTATTGAATAATATAGTGCTTTTATGCCTGAAAAACTAAACAACTTGTACGTCAAATTCCTATTAAAATATATCTAAATGATTATATAAAATTCGTATTTTCTTGTTCATTAATCCACCTCCAAATAAATAATATTACACCATTCACAACAATCTTATTCTTTTAAGCAAGAAAATGAAGCAAGAAAATGAAGCAAGAAAATGAGTATAAAAATCCATCCCCGTTTCAAGCTAAATGAGTGAGTGCAGTTAACGCTTCCTTGCTTTATAGGATCCAACAAAGTCCCGTTTCAACTTCATTAAATAAAACTATCTTATTACTTGATATATTTTAACTGTTTTTAAAAATCCAACTCTACAAACTCCCATCATTCATTCCATAACATGAGCTTAGGACCCTCACACCACGGCAACTCCAGCAGCAGCAGCAGCAGCAGCACCAGGGCATCCGAAATGCCACTGTACGAAAAACACTCCCCACGCGCCACCGCAACAGGCACCGGCAGCCGATCGGCGCCGTCCTTCTTCTCCCCAAAACTCTCCGTGTACCTCTGCTCCACCTGCGTCACACTATTCATCCTCTTCCACATAAAAATCCTCCAGACCCCACTGCCATCGTCCGCAAACTCCTTGTCATTCCTCCACATCCAGAGCTGGCAAGAGAAGCTCTCAAGTAACAGTGACTCCGGCGCATGTGGTAGTACGGCCATGGCCGAAATGCTCCGACGGTCCGTCACGTTCCTCCCGCTGAAAGACCTCCGGTTCGCCAACGCCGCCCTCGTGGGCCACACGTGGTTCATGAGCTCCCTCTACGACACACAAGAGCCAGGGGAAGTCCAGTTCCAGCAGTTCCCATCGGAAAGCTCCGACGGACGGATCCTCTGCGTCAAGGGTCACGACAAGCACGACGGATCATGGAACTACTACGCCCTCGCCTACCCTTCGTTCCTCCCCCACAACGCCACTTTGGTCCACGGGCGGACCTTCGTCTCCTACAACCACTACGACTACGGCAACATATGGCACGGGCTCTCAGCCCTCGTCCCGTTCGTCGCATGGCACCTGAAGAACTCCTGCGCCGCCCCCGACCGCTGGGTTCTGTACCACTGGGGCGAGGTTCGGACCGGGATGAGCCCCTGGCTCACCACGCTCATGGAGGCCACCTTCAACGGGCCCTTGAACGTCCACAGGTTCGACAACCAAGATACCAGTGATAGTGACTCTACGGTGTGTTATGAGGAGGCGGTTGTGATGAGGCATAACGAGGGGGGATGTCGCGGGAGAGGAGGATGGAGGTGTACGATGTGATGCGGTGTAAGGCGCGGCTGATGTGCGGGGTCCAGGTGGACCGCGCCCGTGGGGATCTCGGGATGACGCTCTTCATGAGGACCGGGGCCAGGTCCTTCAGGAACGAGACCGCGGTCCTCGAGCTCTTTGATCGGGAGTGTAGGAAGGTCGAGGGTTGCAGGTTGAAGGTCGCCTATTCTAATAATCTTACCGTTTGTGAACAGGTTAATTCATTCGTTGTTTAAGTACTATATATATATATATACACACATATATATTTCTACTTTATGCTTAACTTGTTGTGTGTTGAATCATTAATGAAGATGAAAAGTTATTAACTTCGTTTCCAAATTATTGTATCTATATATTTTCCCAATTATATATCAAAAGTTTTTCTCCTAACTTTCGGTTGTGAATGGGAAATGCAGGTGAAGTTGATGGCTTCAACGGACATATTGGTTTCACCGCATGGTGCACAATTAACAAACCTTTTTCTAATGGACAGAAATAGTAGTGTGATGGAGTTCTTCCCCAAAGGTTGGCTCAAGCTGGCCGGTGTCGGCCAGTTTGTCTATCGTTGGATTGCCAGTTGGTCCGGGATGAAGCACGAAGGTGCATGGCGTGACACCGAAGGTGATCCATGCCCTTTTCCAGATGATGACCGTCGTTGTATGTCCGTCTATAAGAATGCTAGAATCGGATACAACTCAACTTATTTTGCAGAGTGGGCTTCAAAGGTTCTTAACGAGGTCAAGTTCAGGAAATCTGAAGAAGCCGCAAGGGGAGACAGAGCTCCCACAAAGTGTGCTTGTAGTTAAAACTACATCATTTTCTATATAAAAGGTATAATAATAAGTCATATAAATTTATTGTTTTGAATTCGACTAGAAAAAAGTGTAGTGATCGACTGATTGTTATTTATATAAGCTTTTGCTTTCATTTTTCTATGGATCTTGATGGAGCCTCATGGTATGAATGGGGAGGAAACACGCCAAAATTATTATTATTATTATTATTATTATTATTATTATTATTATTATTATTATTATTATTATTATTATTATTATATTATTATTATTATTAGTATTCTTATTATTATTATTATTATTATTATTATTATTATTATTATTATTATTTTTACATAAATTCAAATATGTGATTCTGTCTAAATTTTTATTGATTCTGCAATATCTTTGCACGAACAAATTGGATCACATGAATATCTTTACGACGCTAAATTTAGGAATAGCATATATAACATATAGAAAATGATTTTAAATAAATTACAATTTATAAGAAAAACAAAAATACAATTTTATGATAAAAAGAAGAACAAGAACAAAAGAAGATAATAGTGTCATTGTGGTTGAAATTTCATGTCTAACATGAGTAGTTCACAATAGATTGTATATATCGTCTTAACTAACACGTGTGTCTGCAACAATAAAAAAAGTGTTTACTGTCAAATAAGAAAATAGCGTCTGAAAACAACATGAAAAAATATAATAGTAGGAATAACTATTTAAGTGCTATAATTAATTTCACGTGTTTTAGATAATTGTACTGTATTTTTAATTGAAGTGGCACCTTAGTTTAATACTCAAACCAAAGGAGAAACCACTCAAACATTAGAACATAGTTTTGTTGTATTAATGATTTTAGCATGAATGAATTTCCCAATGTAAGACTTTAATTCTTTTTTCTTAAACTTGTTAAATTTGTTTTACATGTTTAGGCCAATTAACTAGAAATTTTTGTTGATAGATATATTTTTAGAAAATTAACTTGTGCGCAACTTTAAAATCTAATTGAAAATTCAAGATTTAACTAAGAGCTTTTCTAAGTAATTGTTTATTTTTCTTTACTATTCCCCAATCTCCGTTGTGATGTTTAAGTTTTCCTCACATGTATGTGTAAAATTTGGTTGTTAAAGTATATTGATCGTTTACTGTTCCTTTTTCTGTTAGGTTGACAATAGAGAGATGTCCCTAGCCGGTTCGAATGATACAAAATTTCACGTAAGCGTAAAATTTTAGTTAGGTTGACAATAGTTAATGAGCAAGAAGAGAATTTTAGTGATGAAGACAATGCGAATTACACCAAAAAAACAAACAAATTGGACGCAAGTTAGTTCGACCCAAGCACCTTGGCCCATAGTTGTAAACAGTTTGATCCAAATTTTTTCTCTTATTAATATGGAAATAATTTACTTGATTACAAGTACTATAACACTTACAAATTTTGTTTTGTAATTTAAAATAAATATTCTTTTACTTATAAACGTTGTTGGATTGAATTAAAAAAGATTCCCGTAGAGGTCCGTTAGGCTTATATGACATGTACTTTTTCAAACTGCTACTGAATCTTTTAGATGTTATAAACGATTGTATATCAATTTGATAATAATTTATAAAACAAACCATCAAATTATAACTAGTACATAGTATTTCATACTAACATTTACGATAGATAATAATAATAATAATTATGAATTAAGGGAAAGGTTGAAGGAACTCATCAGGCAGTATATATTTTAAATCATTTAACCACAAGAGCATTAAAGGACACAACATCATATGAAACATTAGTATTTTTCTAAAAAGGTAACTGAAAATAGTGAGTTCTGTATATTGTTTTTATTATTTATCAAGAGAAACGATGAGAATATTTGTATGAATACATGAAAGATTCTAGAAGCATGTAAATTAACTCAAACTAACTCAGCTAATTCAAGTAACTCAATTGAACACATGTTAAAATATCTCAAAATAACTCCTCAATAAGCACATGTCTAATACGCCCCCTTAAGCTGAACAAGAAGGAGTCACGTGCAGCTTGAACCGTAGAATATCAATTCGAGAGGATGACAATCCTTTGGTCAACAAATCAGCTGATTGAGAAGCAGTTGGAACATATCAAACACAAAGCATCTGTGTCAAAGCCATATCTTGAATAAAATGCAAGTCGATCTTAATGTGTAATGTACGCTGATGAAACACACGATTTACAGCCAAATAGGTAGCACCGATATTATCACTCTACAAAGGAGGCGGATGCAACTATGGAATATGTAATTCTTGTAGTAAAGACATAATCCAACAAATCTCAGTGGCAGCATGCTCAAGAGCATGATACTAAGCCCCAGTACTAGAACGAGCAATAGTATGTTGCTTTTTGGAACTTCAACTAATGAGGTTGGGACCAAGAAATACACAAAACCCAGTAGTAGAACGACGATCATCAAGGCACCCAACCTAATCTGCATCAAAATATCCATGAAGATCAAAACTATCAATCCATCGGATAGTCAAACCATGGGAGGTAGACCCACGAAGATACCGTCATATACACTTAATTGCCACCCAGTGACGATCAGTAGGTGTCTGCAGAAACTGAAACATCTTGCTGACTGCATATGCAATCTCTAGGCGCGTCAAGATAAGATACTATAAGCACCAATGTGACTATGATACAATGTAGTGTCCTTCAATGGAACCCCTGAATAACAAGAAAGCTACCGACCAAAAACAACTAGAGTGGATAACAGGTGACACTAAGCAAAACCAATGTACTACAACAAATCAAGTAAGTAACGCTACTGACATAGATGGTGACTATCATCAGCAATCGAAGCCTCTACACCCAAGAAATAGAATAGAGTACTCAAATCATTGAGTGTTGAGATTGTAAACGAGTAATCAGAGTAGACACACTTTGAAGAACTACCAGTGATAATGATGTCATCCACATATACCAAAATATAACAAGAATTGTCATCACGTTGGAGCCCTCATAGCTATGCTCTAATTTTTGTATATTGTTTCTATTATTCATCAAGACAAACCATGAGGCTATTTATATTAATACATGAAAGTTTCTAGAAGCATGTAACTAACTTAAACTAACTCAACTATCTCAATTGAGCACATGCAAAATACATTAAACTAACTCCTTAATAAGCACATATCTAATAGTTAAGAAATTTTAGCTAGGGTTTGGCTCAGTTTATAACCAAGTGTTCCGTTCTACTCAATTTGGCTCAGTTTCATATTACAATTTAATACAAAACTAATCATTCATTCAAAAGTTCCAAGTTACAATCAAACTCAATAATGTAACAAAAGAAAACATGAAAATATATTCAACAGAATAAATATCTAAAAAAATTAAGTTTTAAATCAACCTCAAAGAAATCACTGTAAAACCTATGTTACCATCTCCACTGCAACCATTTCCATGTCTACTATACCGGCTTTTATTCTTTGACCATTCAACAACCTTGCCCATGGGAAGTAAATTGGTAAAGTGGTGATTGGTTGTGTTAGTGCGTTTAAGGATTTTAAATTTAGGGTTGTTGACATTTGACTACTTGACTTTTTAAGTTCAAAAAATAAAAGGGACCAGGATAACGTGATAATTAATATGGTAATTTCATCAATAAATAAATAAACTCATATATTTCATATATATAATATATAGAAATTATATTATAAAATAATTCGAGCGAAACTGAGCGTGCAACGAGCGAGCTTACCTTTGTTTGTACTTGTTTCGTATACAAATTGATTCGAGCCGCTTGGCTCATTTACAATCAAACCAAAATCAAACAAACAACTTTTTGATATTTTTTGAAGGAGTTTAGAGAGATTTTTGGGGTGCTGAGCTATCTGAACAACCCTATTTTTAGCCACTTCAAACTGGATCAAACGAACTTCAACTGAACTCGTCAAACAATATATCCTAAAACCTAAATCTTAAAGTTAACTATAAACATTAAACTTAAAGCTAAACTCTAAGATTAATGAACAAATCTATCATTTTGATTAAACTAACTCTAACGGCGTTAGAATGTTCATTGTAAACCCCAGCTCACTACCGTTGTAGTCTTGTAGAGCCATTGAATAAGGCTAACGTCTTTGTTTTGACATTGACCCACTACATGGTTTTACCGGCCCAAAGTTGAGCTCCAAAATGGCCTCATCAACCTTTTATTTTGTGTCAACCATTAGATACATTATTGGGACGACTTATATCTTGATTGTTGCCCCAAAATAGGTTTAGGTTTGGGTGACGGGCTACCAAACCGGTATATAAAATGCCGGTTCAAGTCGTGATAGGAACCGGTTTGACTCAAACCGATATGTTTTCAAACCGGTTCGACTATTTTTACCGGTTTTTTACACCTCTAGATATATTTTAATTTTCGGGTCTACTCTTGTCAACAATTGATGGCCCGATTGAGTTTGTCAGGCCCACTCCAAGTGTGGGCTCCTATGTTTGGCTTCTTTCAAAACTAAAGTTTGTATTCCATAAGGCCCAATGAGCTTTTTATGAGTTAACTCAACCAAGGGAATGAGGGGAACGAGGGAGATTTTGTGTTTGTGTTTGGCATGCTGTTATTTCAAGAGCATGCTCTAGAAGAGCATTCTAAACTTCTAATTTCACTTCCAATAGCCTAATGTCACGCGATATCGAAAAAGGTACTTTGGTTTTGGATGTGCGTGTTGGTTGATTACTTTATGGATATCATGAAGTTGATGTTGTCGAGTCACATTGTTAACGGTTCTAGTTAACTTGTAAATGAGAACTTGTCACATCATCGAAATTGTGTCATTGCATGGTCTCTAAATTAATGTCTAATTAGTTTTTGTTTCTTTATCATTTTCTCTATTGTGGTTGTTATTGTATCCATATAATTATGGTATTTTTATGATGTTAGTTGTGATAGGGTTCTAGGACTTGGTCCTTTGATCACTGTCCACTTTATATATACGGGTAATGTCTTTAGAGCTACAAACTCTATGTCTAGGGTCCCAAAGCCTGTTTAGAGATACATAATATGATTTACATAGGGTATGTACTTTTAGTTCTCTTATGATGTGATTCTTTGATGTGAATCTGTAAGGCCCCGATCCCGGAAACCTCACAGTTGGTCATTCATAGCAATTAAAACATTAAACATTACAAATAAACGAGCTTAAGCAGTGGAAATAATTTATCAGAAGCCATTCATTTTATTTAAAACACTGTTTTTAAGCAATACATCATCATTGACTGTTTACAAAAGACTTGTTTACATGCATTACAAAACAACAGCAACACAGGGTACGAATGGATGTCAGACTTTCCCTGCCGAGTAGCTTCACCCTCGTGCCATCCCCAACAATTACCTGCCAACAAAAAATGTATAAAAGTCAGCGTTGCTGAGTGAGCTCTAGTTTTAAAAGTAATAAATACTTTCTATATGTTGTATAAGAAAATACTCTTTTCTGTAAAATACAACTCTGTACTGTATATGCGAGCACGCATCAACTATATGAACAAATATTGTTCGTTCTCTTTACTGTAGGCCTTGTTTGTTCTGTAAACTTTTATCTTTATGTTTCACTTTCTGTATGGACCAGTGAGCAATACCCCAACTATATGCGCGATGGAAACGGGTGATGGGCCATCTATATCCCTCGAAAGGGTCAACTGTATCCCTCGAAAAGGTCAACTATATCCCCTGAAAGGGTCAACTGTATCCCTCGAAAGGGTCAACTGTATCCCTCGAAAGGGTTCTGTGTACTATGTACAAGGCCAACCCAATCACCTAGGGCACGCTGCAAAGGTCCTGCCAATCTCAATTGATTGACCTTGTGTGCATAATAGGGTAGCTAACCCGCAACACAGTTGAGCTAACGACAACATGGTTGTATACCTCCTGTAAGCTTGCAAGACTTGTTAACATTTTCATTAATGTTCCTCTTCTTTTCTTTATTGCTCTTTTACTTTATTATTACGATATACTTTACGTTATGATAATAACATACCACGTAAAGTCACATACTATAAGTAATAATAATAATAGCAATAACAATAATAAGGAACAATCATAATCAATCATATCATGCCTGAAACATCATCATTAATAAGCCCTTAGTCAACCTCGGTCAAAACCCTAAGGCACAGACTCCCAGAAAATTCTGTAAAAATTCTAAGTCTTAGGCGCATGGGGACTATTTGGGCGCATGAGCCCTATTCGGGCGTTTCTTTACTATGTAGGCACATCAGCCTAACACTTAAGCATTTTCACTTTAGGCGCATGAACTATTTAGGTGCATGGGCACTATTTGTGCGTATGAACACTTAGACGCATGAGTAATTCAGGTGTATGGACACTTAGGCGCATGGGCCACTTGGGCGCATGGCCCTACACTTAGTCATCCAGCTAATAAAATACTTGTGAATCTTTTGTACCACATACATTCGAATGTATGATACCTAATAAATCTTTTACCCTTTCGGTTTTATCACAAAAAGGTTCCTTAGTCATTTTGCCTTGTAAACAAGATTTACATACATCAAATGAATCATATTCACTTGCTTTTAAAAGACCATTCTTTTGAAGTGTTTGAATGTGCTTCTTGTTTATATGACCAAGACGGTAATGCTAAAGATAAGTGTCACTCAAATCTAACTTGAGCTTCTTAGTGGTGGTTTGGTACAATAAGCTATCATATAATATGTTTTCACGAACCAATTCATAAATACCATTAATAGGAATAACTTTAAAATAAAAGATGTAATTTAAAGAAACATGAATTTCATTTTCAATAAATATCAAAATATAACTATATTGTCTTAATTGGGCAACTGAAATAATATTCCTTGTCAAACTAGGAGCATACAAAACTTTGTTCAAAATTGCTTTCAAACCATTTGGAAGCTTCAAGATGTAGTCCCCTCAATATCAACTTAAACTTTTGCTCTATTTCCTATGTAGCGGCTTACATCCCCTTTCTTGAAGTCCTTACTTCTTTTGAACCACTGTAACAAATTGCAAATATTTGTTCCACATCCGTTATCCAATACCTATATGTTAGAGGATATTAAATTGAGATCAATATGAATCATGAAATTGTACCTAAAGTTTGCCCGGCATCCCTCTTAGCTTGCAACTCTTTGAGATGGGCAGGACAATTTCTTTCCTAATGTCCAATCTCCCCACACTTAAAGCATGGGTCATTCGAAGCTACCTTTTGCTTCTTCTCCGCTGGTTTTGGTGGTGGCGCTCTTACCACTCCCTTTCCCTTTCTCTTAACGTACCCTTTACCTTTGGCAACAGTTGCATCGGGTGCAGGATGAGGCCTCTTATTGTCCCCACCTTCATTGACGGTGAGAACGGGTAAAACCTTTTACCCATGGCCACCTCGGCTGTTTTGAGCATAGATTGAAGCTCACTTATGTTCTTGTCCCACCCGTTCATGTTATAATTCATAACAAAGTTGTCAAATCTTTTTGACAAAGATTTGAGATGAAATCCATAGCCAACTCTTTCAAGAAGGGACAATCAGCCTTTTGAGACGGTCTATGTGGCTCTCCATCTTAAGTACATAAGATGAGACCGATATGGTGTCATCCATACGACATGCATGGTGTAACGTTTCATATTTTTACATTTATATGTTAATGTAATATTACTCTTTTTCAATCCTTGTAATCTCAAGACTTAATCACGGTGAAAATATATTTTTATATAATTCTTGTTGATTATATGTTTGTGCAACACTTAAACAATTACACATGTGTATTTCAACGCAAAACCAAACAACTTATGAGGACTTATATTTTTTTCAGAAAATTATTTATAAGTTTTATTTTTTTTATGATTCATATATTAAAATATTCATTCTTAATTATTAGTTATGATTCAAATAAATAAATAAATAAGTTAAAGGGTTAAAATTAAAACTTATTGAATTTACTTCCACTCATCTCTCTAACTTGTAACACCTGGTTATTTTTCTAAAAGACAAGAAGTTAAGAATAAAAGAAAGAATAGCTATAAGGTCTAAGTGGAGGGACCAAAAGTGTCCAAAAGGACAAAACTTTGACAAGTTTGTGTAAAGGTGGGCATGGCCGCCCACCCTCACTTCATATCACCATTTTCTTCAGTTCTAGTGAGAGAAAGCAGAAGAGAACTCTCGGTTTGTGGAAGAAGAAGAAGAAGTAAACAAATTCAAGGTAAGAATTCGTGGTTTTTATGTGTTTAGGACGGGTTTTATCCCGGTTACATGCTTATGTGCTTATGTGTTTGTGTTTGTGCTCGGGTGTGCATATGTGGTGTTGTTTTTAGGTGTTTGAACTCATTTGCAAGCGGGTTAGAAAGGAAGAAACACCCAAGTTGCAGCAGGTGAGTTTTAGACCCCGGTTTTTACTTGTTTTCAAATATCTTTAGGGCTGAAAATGTATGTAAAAGATTTTCAAATGTTTGAGTATGTATGCCCGTATGTTTTGTGCATGAATGAATGTGATTCTTGAATGCTTATAGGTTATTCATGTTTAGAATAGCCACATTAAGCTTAGAACAGATGGATTCGAGGATTTGGGTTGAAAACATACTGGAAACACGTTGAACAGAAGGTCCATGCGCCTAGATAAGGCTCATGCGCCTGAAAATGCCATAGTAAGAACTAAGTGTGATCCATGTGCCCAAACAGTAGCCCATGTGCCTAAGATTACCTTAGAAATGATAAAGTACAGCCCATGCGCCTGAACAGTGGCCCATGCATCTAGAAATGTTAGCTGGACGACAAAGTGTAGGGCCATGCGCCCCAAATATTGCCCATGCGCCCAAGTGGCCCATGCGCCTAAGTGTCCATGCGCCGGAATTGTTCATGCGCCTAAAGTGAAAATGCTTAAGTGTTGGCTGATGCGCCTACATAAGGATGAAACTCCCGAATAGGGCTCATGCGCCCAAATAGTTCCCATGCGCCTAACACTTAGAAATTTTTTACAGAATTTTTCTGGGAGTCTGTGCCTTAGGGTTTTGACCGAGGTAGACTAAGGGCTTATTAATGATGTTGTTTCACGCATGATATGATTGATTATGATTGATCCTTATTATTGTTATTGATATTATTATTATTACCCATAGTATGTGACTTTACGTGGTATGTTATTATCGTAACGTAAAGTATATCGTAATAATAAAGTGAAAGAGCAATAAAGAAAAGAATAGAAACATTAATGAATATGTTAACAAGTCTTGCAAGCTTACAGGAGGTACATGACCATGTTGTCGTTAGCTCAACTGTGCTGTGGGTTAGCTATCCTATTATGCACACAGGGTCAATCAATTGAGATTGGCAGGACCTTTGCAGCGTGCCCTGGGTGATTGGGTTGGCCTTGTACATAGTACACAGAACCCTTTCGAGGGATACAGTTGACCTTTTAGGGGGATATAATTGACCCTTCCGGGGAATACAGTGGACCTTTTCGAGGGATACAGTTGACCCTTTCGAGGGATATAGATGGCCCATCACCCGTTTTCCATCGCGCATATAGTTGGGGTATTGCTCACTGGTCCATACAGAAAGTGAAACATAAAGAGAAAAGTTTACAGAACAAACAAGGCCTACAGTAAAGAGAACGAACAATATTTGTTCATATAGTTGATGCGTGCTCGCATATACAGTACAGAGTTGTATTTTACAGAAAATAGTATTTTCTTATACAACATATAGAAAGTATTTTATTACTTTTAAAACTAGAGCTCACTCAACAATGCTGACTTTTATACATTTTCAGTTGGCAGGTAATTATTGCTGAGGATGGCATGAGGGTGAAGCTACTCGGCAGGAAAAGTCTGACATCTATTCGTACTCTGTGTTGCTGTTGTTTTGTAATGCATATAAACAAGTCTTTTGTAAACAGTCAATGATGATGTATTGCTTTACAACAGTGTTTTTAAATGAGTGAATGGCTTTTGATAAATTATTTCCGCTGCTTAAGCTTGTTTCATTGTAATGTTTAATGTTTTAATTGCTATGATTGATCAACTGTGAGGTTTCTGGGAACGGGGCCTTACAAGTTGGTATCAGAGCAAAAGTTTAAGTGAATTGGGTAAATATTTTGAAAAACCTAATCTTAAACTGAGAATGTGACTAAAAGGAAAAGGGATGCCAGTCCTAGTAGCTACGTGCTTGCAAGTACAGGTTTTATGTAAATGTTTTATGTAAGTTAACGTTAAGCGGTATTATGTGCGCATGCTATTTGATTATGTGCTCTTAGTAGATTTAGATACTGATTAAATCAGGATAGGAGATGCTTGGGGTATGAAGAGTAAAGTAAGTAACTAATCATAACTGGCCATTGTAATTAGAGACTTACTATACTTGACATAAATTGAGTATTACCTTGAATGACCGTGTTAGTGTTTGAATATTATAGTGTGCTTATAGAGGATGGCTGGCGGTAGATCTTCAAATGTGTCTCATGGTGGAGGTCACGGTGCTGCTCCGCGACCCAAGAGAGGAAGACCCAAAGTCGAGAAAGTGGTTCATGAAGAACCAGAAACCCCTCAACCGGAGACCGGAGATGAAAGTGCTAACCTAAGGGCCTCAGTAAAGGAGGCTGTGGTGGAGGAGGTTCACCAGGTCATGCAGACGATTCTACCGTCTGTGGTGACCGAAGTGATCAAGGCCATAAGGGATGGGGAAAGAAAGGAAAAAACCGTTCCTCGGAGGACTGATCAACCAGAGCTGGAAATGGTTCTCTCTGATGATGAGGATGAGGAAGAAGAGCCTGTGTGACGTTCTGTATTTTTGCTTTAATTAAAAGTTAACGCCGTTAATTCTGTAAGGACTATTGTTGTTATTTTATTTAAAGTGATGAGTTATTTATGTTTATTTCCTTAATTTGTCTTAAATTGGAAGTTGATAATGTTAATTATACTTATTAAATAATAATAATAATAATAATAATAACTAAGAAAAAATAATATATCATATTATTATCAATAATAACAATATATAAAACTTAATAAACTTAAAAAGGTTTAAAGAAGTCTAGGGGGTTTTATTGGCAATTTATGAACTTGAAACATAAGTTTCTGCATAAATTAATAAAATCGTAACCAAAGGGACCAAAGGTGTAATTTCGCAAAACTCTAAAACCAAACCCCCTTCACCCCGATTTTCCGGCGGAGCTCCGGCCATACTCCGGCCGAGCTCCGGCCGCCCCTAAAACCCCTCAAAAACTCTCAATTTTGTTACCAAACCGTTCCAAACGCTTCGTGAGCATGATTCGAAAGCCGTTATGAACCTTAAACACATCTAAACGCCGGTTACAAATACAAACGACGAGTAACCGGCAATTCATCAATCATCAAGCCGTTCAACGTTTAAAACGCAATAATAATAAATTCATTGCACCTACATGATCGTTTAATCGTACCTAAACTCCTACGCAACACAATTCTACCTGAATCACACTTAGACAATTCAATCTACTCTCACTTTAACCGCGAACCTGCAACAATCGAGCACCACCATAGGAGTAATCTAACCACGAATTGACAGAGGGTTTTACATCGTGAACATCATCCGAAGCTCCACACGAAGTTAATTGGATTATCATCGCCATTTGTGCATCAAACTGAATCAAGCTCGGTCGCGACTGATTCTTTGTTCGTTTCTCATCAATTCGTTTTCGAATCGGGTATTAAATGAATGTATATACTCGAAATCTTGTGGGGAACAAAAGCCCCATGATTTAAATCAATAACAACCTGGATTTGATCTTCAATTGTGGTCATGATCAAACTAGGGTTCGTTCGATTTGGGGAAATTCGTTGTTACTGCTTTTAGTTTATTAAATCGGAGTCTTAAACGCGGCTGGATGCCTTGGTTCACTGGTTCCCCACTCACATACCGAATTAGAGGTCCCGGGTTCGAACCCGGCGACCTCCAATTCATTTGTTTTTGGCTTTTCAGCCTTTAAAAAATATATAAAAGTTTCTAAAAATTAAAAAGAGTTTTTGTAAACCTTGATTATTCTTAAAGCTATCCTACTATTTTTCTACCAATTTATCACTTTAAACACCTTAACAATTTTTTTTTATATAAAATAAAATTTAACAAAGTTATTTTATAGGAATAGACTTTATATAATATTGTTAAATCATGTATTATTATTTAAATATCATACAATTAAGGATTTAAATACGACAATTATAGAATTTATGCATTTTATAATTAACTTTCACAAATTGTTATAAAAGATTTTTTCCTTAAAATTGGATTCATGACATCTTGCTCTTAAGCATATATATAATCCTCTAATTAACGTCATTTAAAAACCCACAAAATACCAATTTGAAACCCTTGTCCCGTTTAACCATTAATTATATTAAATTGTAACCTTGTAAATATATTACTTGTTTTTGGTGCGTTGTGAAGGTCTACGTTGAACGTTGCTTGTTATTATTCTTACTAATCACCAAATATATATTATTTGGTCATGTGAGTATTCCATACCCCCTTTTTATACTTTCACACTTTGGGGTGAAACATGTTAATTTATACTTTGCACTTGTAAACTTATTTGAGACTTGTAAACTTTATGGCAATACATCATGTTAAGTTGTGGTTAGTTGAACTTATGTGGTTACCATGTTATGGCGTTATATGTACAATCATTAACTATTGCTAGCCCAGCGAAGTCATAGATCTATGGGTAAGACAAGCCTGCTTGGTTGATCCAAGTACACTTGGCTGATCGTATATACTTTTAACGTTTGAGACTTGTAAAACATTGTCAAGGCTTGATTGTTGCATTGTCCATAACATCCCTAATCACTATATTCACTAATTTATGACTTGAATTGCCATCTTTTATATACTTATGTATTAAAACTATGGAATGCTCACCAACATTAGTGTTGATCTTTTATTTTTAACATGTTTCAGGTAATGCCCAAGTTTGATTATCTACACTTTGAAGCTTGCACATCTAGGAAGGGACCTAGAATAATAAATAAGATAGAATGATATACTGCATTCTATGTTATGCTTATATTCCTTTGAAACTATTGATTGTAATGTGACAATTAAAACTTATGTTAAAACTTTATTTGCTTTTCTTAATAGCGTTATGTGGCTATGAACGATCTTAACTCTCACTCCTCGACGTTTCCGCCGTCAAGGTTGGGGTGTGACAGATTGGTATCAGAGCCCATAACTATAGGGATCTAGGTTATTAGAAATGGTGACCTAGGCTATAGTATGCATGAACCTTATAGAATTATATTTCTATTTGTAAATCATATACTTTTCATGCTACATAATGCTATGCCTCTTATGTGCAATTTGATGCCTTAGCATAGGATTGCCTAAACATTGTTATTTGTCTCCCTAAACTTAACTTTGACCCTTTGACTCCCCCCGAACATGAACTCTCTTAATCTTATTCTCGTCGACACGTGGAATCTTATGTTTATGTTATGACTTGGATCTTTAGACGTTACGTCTAATCTGTATAAATCTCATCAAGGTTTTGATTCTAAACCTAAGAAATATTGTGTGACACATAGACACCTGTATCCTAGTTTTCCTGGCAAAAGGCCCTCGGGCTAAGGCAAGCATATCGCATAAATCCTACGGACTAGTTATGCTTACCTGGGGATTTCTGGGATGAGTGATAAACTATGGTCAACATACACAAGTTCTAAGGTAAATGGGTCAATTCACCTTGACGTGTCAACGTTTTCAAATGGTAATGCGTTACCAAATGGAAACATCCCGTGTACCTTAAAACTCTTAGCTTATCTTTGTTAAACTACTATCCTCTGTTATCCCCGCTCCTGTAACTAACTCATTTTGTATATCCAGCATGTCTCGTCACCATGGAAAGCGTGGAAGTTCCGACCGTAAGCTGGCTGCCATGATTGCACGACAAATGGCTGCCGTTCTCCCGACTATGGTGGCTGAACTCAATAGCACACTAATGGCTAATAGCAACAACAACATCAATGGAAACATAGTGGTGCTAATGGAGATAATAGCAATAATCAAAATGAGAACAATCAACAAGGGAACAATCGTACTTGCACCTTCAAACACTTTAACTCGTGCAAACCCACAAGCTTTAGTGGAAAAGAAGGAGCCACTGGACTTCTCGAGTGGTTTGAAAGTATGGAGAATACGTTCATTGTTAGCGAGTGCCCCAACGAGTTCAAGGTTCGCTATGCCACAAGTGTTCTTCAACAACGAGCACTTACATGGTGGAATAGTGAGAAGAGAAACCGTGGAACTGAGGCTGCTTTGGCCTTGTCTTGGGAGGAGTTCAAGGAGGTTATGGTTCAAAAGTTTTGTCCAAGGAGCGAGTTACAAAAGCTGGAGGAGGAATTCTGGAATCTCAAACAAGATGGTGGGAATCATTTGGCTTATTCCACCCGACATCACGAGTTGAGTATGCTTCTACCTCACATGGTGGACACCGTGCCCCGTAACATTGAGAAATTTATCAAGGGGGTGCCACCTCAAATTCAAGATGCTGTGGTGGGTAGTAGGCCCACAACCTTGGAGGAGGCGATTACTATTACTGCACAGCTCACTGAGAATCATATAAGAGCTGGCACGATGTCGGCAAAGGGCTCCAAGGCTATAGCAAAGGTGACATCTGAGGCAACAAAGGAGGTAAAGGCCGAGTCATCTTCTCAAAACAAGAAGCGTAAGTTCACCCCGACACGCAACTACGCTGTGACCGCCCCTAATGCTCCTCAAAACAAATGGTGGTTGCGAATTAAGCTCCCATGGCTAAAGTTTATGCTGGTCCACATCCTATGTGTAACACATGCAAGTACCATCATTCAAGCAACATTCCATGCCGAGTCTGCTCGCTGTGTGGAAAGTATGGTCATTTGGTGGCTACCTGTCTTCGTGCACCAAATAACTCTGCCGTGCTTACCAACCAACCTGCTACAACTGTGGCGAGGCTGGCCATATTCGCCCTCAATGTCCTCGCAATGCGGGAACTGTGCCACCGGCTCGTGGAAGGGCTTTCAACATCAACGCCAACCAAGCGCAAGCCAACAACGACGTGGTGAATGGTACACCGCTAAATTTCTTCTAGTCCTTTGCTTGTCTTGCAAAAATTTCCTATTTATGTTTATCATATCAATAATAGGTTGTTACCAAACAGGTACGTATCTTATAAATAATCTTTATGCATCTGTATTGTTTGATTCGGGTGCCGATAGAAGTTTCGTGTCCTTGGAATTCGAACCTATACTTTCTAAACCGCGTGCAAAACTGGAGAGATCTTTCACGGTCGAGGTCGCCAATGGAAAGTCTATTGTCGTTGATGTTGTGATACGCGACTGCACCTTGAGTCTTAACGAACACGAGTTCTCCGTCGACCTTATTCCTATGCAATTGGGAAGCTTTGATGTTATCATTGGCATGGATTGGTTAGCCAAACATCGTGCGGAAATTCTATGTTTTGAGAAGTGTATCCGAATTCCTTTACCTACTGGAGATACTTTGAAGGTCTTTGGGGAGAAATCATCCCAAAGACTCAAACTCATGTCTTGTACCAAGGCTCGCAAGTGCTTAAGTAAAAACTACATGGCTTTCATGGCATATGTAGTTAATACGAAAGCCAAGGGTAAGGAGTTGAAAGACATCCCTGTTGTGCGAGACTTTCCCAAGGTTTTTCCCGAGGATCTTAAGGGTTACCTCCCATGCGAGAAGTTGAGTTCAAGATTGACTTAATCCCTGGCGCAAACCCTGTGGCTAAATCACTTATCGTCTTGCACCGTCTGAAATGCAAGAATTAGCTAGTCAATTGCAAGAGTTGACCGATAAGGGTTTCATTCGCCCTAGTTCATCACCGTGGGGTGCACCTGTACTGTTTGTGAAGAAGAAGGATGGTTCATTTCGTATGTGCATCGATTACCGGGAACTCAACAAACTTACTATCAAAAACCGATACCCTCTTCCTCGAATCGATGATCTCTTCGACCAACTTCAAGGGGCAACTCAATTCTCAAAGATCGATCTACGCTCTGGGTATCATCAACTACGTGTTCACAATGATGACATTCCAAAGACCGCTTTTCATACTCGATATGGGCACTACGAGTTCATGGTTATGCCTTTTGGTTTGACCAATGCACCTGCCGTGTTCATGGATCTCATGAATCGAGTATGTAAACCGTATTTGGATAAATTCGTAATCGTGTTCATTGATGACATCTTATCTATTCTAAGACGAGAGTCGATCACGAGACACACTTGCGACAAGTTCTTGAACTTTTGAAGAAGGAGCAATTGTACGCTAAGCTTTCCAAGTGTGAATTTTGGTTAGAAGAAGTTCAATTCTTAGGACATGTGGTGAATAGCCAAGGTATTCACGTTGATCCTACTAAGATTGAAGCGGTGAAGAATTGGTGCATTCCCACAACCCCAACCGAGGTTCGTTCTTTTCTGGGTTAGCGGGATATTACCGTAGGTTCATAGCAAATTTCTCGAAGATTGCTAAACCATTAACGGCGCTAACTCAAAAGAATCGACTCTTTGAATGGGGGCCCGAGCAAGAAGAGGCTTTCGAGACATTGAAACGCAAGTTGTGTAACGCTCCTATTCTCACACTTCCCGATGGAAACGACGACTTTACCGTATATTGCGATGCCTCTAATCAAGGTCTTGGTTGTGTTCTGATGCAACGAGGCAAAGTATAGCATACGCGTCGAGGCAATTGAAGGTCATGAGGTGAACTACACAACACATGATCTTGAACTTGGTGCTGTGGTTTTTGCATTGAAGATTTGGCGACACTATTTATATGGAACGCAATGCATAGTCTACACCGATCATAAGAGTCTCCAACACGTGTTAACCAAAAGGACCTCAACATGAGACAAAGACGATGGATCGAGCTAATTAGCGACTACGACTGCGACATTCGCTACCATCCTGGCAAGGCGAATGTTGTAGCCGACGCGCTAAGTCGCAAGGTTCACAATAGACTGTCTCGCTTCAAGAGATTCGAGATCGAAGGCAATGGTTTGATACGCTAGGAGAATTTGATACCGAGATCCATGTGGATGTCAACGAGGCTACTATCATGCTCCAAAACATAAGGATCGATAGTGACCTCGAGTTATGCATTCGCGAGGCTCAACAAGCGGCGTTAACCGACGAAGGGAAGGATGAAGATTTGATGTCTAACGTTCGGTCACAACTGGAGACAAAACCGAATGGCATGTGGTACTTCTTGAATCGACTTTGGATCCCAAATCATGATAATCTTCGACACTTCATTATGAATGAAGCTCATCAAACCCGATATTCCATTCATCCTGGCTCCGATAAGATGTACATGGACTTGCGTGGTCAATATTGGTGGCCTGGATGAAGAAAGATATCGCGTCTTATGTTTCCAAGTGTCTCACGTGTGCAAGGGTCAAAGCCGAACATCAACGACCAAGTGGTTTACTTGAGCAACCCGAAATCCCTATGTGGAAATGGGAACATATATCCATGGATTTCATAACCAAGTTACCTCGTACACCTCGTGGTCATGATAGTATTTGGGTCATCGTTGACCGTTTGACCAAGACAGCACATTTCATACCCATACGAGATACGTACAAAGTTTCAAGGCTAGCCCGAATCTATATTGATGAAATTGTGAGTCGTCATGGCGTGCCCTTACACATCATTTCCGATCGAGATGCCCGTTTCACTTCGCACTTCTGGTCTTCGATGCAAGAACTCCTGGGAACTCAATTGGATTTAAGTACGGCTTACCATCCTCAAACCGATGGCAAACCGAACGAACAATCCAAACCCTTGAAGATCTGTTACGTCTTTGTGTCCTTGATTTTGGTGGTGATTGGGATACGCATTTACCGCTCGCGGAATTTTCGTATAACAATAGTTATCACTCAAGTATTAAGATGGCACCATTCGAGGCGTTGTATGGTCGTAAATGTCGTTCTCCTATCTGTTGGACTGACATTGGGGAAATTTTATCACTGGTCCGGAACTTATTCAGGAAACAACTGACAAAGTTTCCAAAATTCGAAATAACCTTGAAGTGGCTAGAAGTCGCCAAAAGAGTTATGCCGATAAAAGACGCAAACCATTGGAGTTTCAAGTCGACGACATGGTTCTTCTTAAAGTCTCTCCATGGAAGGGTGTGGTACGTTTTGGGAAGAAGGGTAAGTTAGCCCCACGTTTCGTAGGACCTTTCAAGATTTTGAAAAGAATTGGAAAGTGGCTTACAAACTGGAGTTACCTTCTGAACTTAGTGGAGTTCATCCTGTCTTTCATGTCTCAAACTTGAGGAAGTGCCTGGCTGATGAAAATTTGCATGTTCCACTAGAGGAAATTCAAATTGATGAGTCATTGCATTTCGTTGAGAAGCCTGTTGAGATTATGGATCGAACTCTGAAAAAGACCCGAACAACTACCACACCTATTGTCAAGTCCGTGGGAAAACAAACGTGGAGCTGAGTTCACTTGGGAGCGTGAGGATCATATGAAGGAGAAATACCCGCATTTGTTTTTTTAGCTTTATTCTTAATTTCGGGACGAAATTCTTTTAAGTTGGGGAGACTGTGACGTTCTGTATTTTTGCTTTAATTAAAAGTTAACGCTGTTAATTCTTGTAAGGATTGTTGTTATTTTATTTAAAGTGATGAGTTATTTATGTTTATTTCCTTAATTTGTCTTAAATTGGAAGTTGATAATGTTAATTATTACTTATTAAAATAATAATAATAATAATAATAAGAAAAATAATAATAATCATATTATTATCAATAATAACAATATATAAAACTTAATAAACTTAAAAGGTTTAAAGAAGTCTAGGGGTTTTATTGGCAATTATGAACTTGAAACATAAGTTTCTGCATAAATTAATAAAATCGTAACCAAAGGGACCAAAGGTGTAATTTCGCAAAACTCTAAAACCAACCCCCCTTCACCCCGATTTTCCGGCGGAGCTCCGGCCATACTCCGGCCGAGCTCCGGCCGCCCCTAAAAACCCTCAAAAACTCTCAATTTTGTTACCAAACCGTTCCAAACGCTTCGTGAGCATGATTCGAAAGCCGTTATGAACCTTAAACACATCTAAACGCCGGTTACAAATACAAACGACGAGTAACCGGCAATTCATCAATCATCAAGCCGTTCAACGTTTAAAACGCAATAATAATAAAATTAATTGCACCTACATGATCGTTTAATCGTACCTAAACTCCTACGCAACACAATTCTACCTGAATCACACTTAGACAATTCAATCTACTCTCACTTTAACCGCGAACCTGTAACCACTCGAGCACCACCATAGGAGTAATCTAACCACAATTGACAGAGGTTTTACATCGTGAACATCATCCGAAGCTCCACACGAAGTTAATTGGATTATCATCGCCATTTGTGCATCAAACTGAATCAAGCTCGGTCGCGACTGATTCTTTGTTTGTCGTTTCTCATCAATTCGTTTTCGAATCGGGTAATTAAATGAATGTATATACTCGAATCTTGTGGGGAACAAAAGCCCATGATTTAAATCAATAACAACCTGGATTTGATCTTCAATTGTGGTCATGATCAAACTAGGGTTCGTTCGATTTGGGGGAAATTCGTTGTTACTGCTTTTAGTTTATTAAATCGGAGTCTTAAACGCGGCTGGATGCCTTGGTTCACTGGTTCCCCACTCACATACCGAATTAGAGGTCCGGGTTCGAACCCGGCGACCTCCAATTCATTGTTTTTGGCTTTTCAGCCTTTAAAAAAATATATAAAAGTTTCTAAAAATTATAAAAAGAGTTTTTGTAAACCTTGATTATTCTTAAGCTATCCTACTATTTTTCTACCAATTTATCACTTTAAACACCTTAACAATTTTTTTTTTATATAAAATAAAATTTAACAAAGTTATTTTATAGGAATAGACTTTATATAATATTGTTAAATCATGTAATTATTATTTAAATATCATACAATTAAGGATTTAAATACGACAATTATAGAATTTATGCATTTTATAATTAACTTTCACAAATTGTTATAAAAGATTAATTTCCTTAAAATTGGATTCATGACATCTTGCTCTTAAGCATATATAATCCCTCCAATTAACGTCATTTAAAAACCCACAAAATACCAATTTGAAACCCTTGTCCCGTTTAACTATTAATTATATTAAATTGTAACCTTGTAAATATATTACTTGTTTTAGGTGCGTTGTGAAGGTCTACGTTGAACGTTGCTTGTTATTATTCTTACTAATCACCAATATATATTATTTGGTCATGTGAGTATTCCATACCCCCTTTTTATACTTTCACACTTTGGGGTGAAACATGTTAATTTATACTTTGTACTTGTAAACTTATTTAAGACTTGTAAACTTATGGCAATACATCATGTTAATTGTGGTTAGTTGAACTTATGTGGTTACCATGTTATGGCGTTATATGTACAATCATTAACTATTGCTAGCCCAGCGAAGTCATAGATCTATGGGTAAGACAAGCCTGCTTGGTTGATCCAAGTACACTTGGCTGATCGTATATACTTTTAACGTTTGAGACTTGTAAAACATTGTCAAGGCTTGATTGTTGCATTGTCCATAACATCCCTAATCACTATATTCACTAATTTATGACTTGAATTGCCATCTTTTATATATACTTATGTATTAAAACTATGGAATGCTCACCAACATTAGTGTTGATCTTTTATTTTTAATATGTTTCAGGTAATGCCCAAGTTTGATTATCTACACTTTGAAGCTTGCACATCTAGGAAGGGACCTAGAATAATAAATAAGATAGAATGATATACTGCATTCTATGTTATGCTTATATTTCCTTTTAAACTATTGATTGTAATGTGACAATTTAAAACTTATGTTAAAACTTTATTTGCTTTTCTTTAATAGCGTTATGTGGCTATGAACGATCTTAACTCTCACTCCTCGACGTTTCCGCCGTCAAGGTTGGGGTGTGACAGCCTGCGCCGGAGGCGACCCGAGGCTGCAACTACGGGGTGTTTATGAGATGCAAGCCCCCTACTTTTGATGGAAACGGCACTGCGGCAGTTGTTCACTGGTGGGTACGGGAGATGGAGGCTGTCCTCGATATCAGTGATGCCGTGAGGATCAGAAGGTGAAATTCGCTACCCACTCCTTTATGGACTCGGCTTTGTGCTGGTGGGACAACATTATCCAAGCCGAGGGTAGCAGGGCCATTGGAAAAATGAGATGGCCTGAACTGAAGAAGCTAGTGATGGAGGAATTTTGTCCTCACAGAGAGATGGACAAGGTAGAAAGAGATTTCCTGCAGCTGGAGGCGGGAACGATGACACACCAGCAGTACACCACCAAATTTAATGAAATGGCACGGCTGGTGCCCAAACAAGTGACACCATTGTCACGAAAGATTAGAAGATACATCCAGGGGCTGCCGGCGGATATCCGTAGGCATATGATTGCCGCCCGGCCGAGCACTTTCATGTCGGCAGTTGACTTGGCTGGCAGATTATACGATGAGCGCGAGGTGGTGGTGGCTGAGGTGGATAAGAAGGATGGTGGTAGTCGGAACTAGAATGGGAAACGGTTTGGACGTGGTAGAACTGCTCCAAACAAGAAGTGGCAAAGGTGGGTGATCGACGGGTGGTCACATCTGGATCAGGGCTGAGGAGGTGTGACAATACAGAAGGGAGCATACTGGTGAGTGCAGAATGGGGATGAACGTATGCTTCAGGTGCGGTTAGCCTGGCCACATCGCTAGAGACTGTAAGAAGCCGAGAGGAGAGAGCTCTGGGGCAGAAAAGAAGAAACCGGAGGAAGGAGGGCAGAGGGCAGGTGCCAAAGCTTATACCATGACCCGGGAGGAAGCCAGAGTTGATCCCGATGTTGTGTTAGGTATGTTTTTGGTAAACCAAACTTGTGCCTCTATATTGTTTGATTCTGGTGCTAGTAGGAGTTTTATTTCTACTACTTTCTGTGCTAAGTTGCCTGTTATTAGCAGAAAGGTCAGTGCACCATTCGACGTAGAAACTGCTATTGGTAAGTCGACTAGAATTACTGATGTGATAGAGGACTGTGCCATAGAACTAGAAGGTCATAGGTTTGCTGCTAGGTTACACGTGATACCCCTAGGTGGATTTGATGTAGTACTAGGGATGGACTGGTTAGCAACCTATGAAGCAAGCATCATATGTCGTAAAAAGATGATTTGGTTGGTTGCGTCCCATGGGAGTTTGGTTACGATTTATGGAGACCGCGTCACGACGATTCCAAACGTGATTTCAATGGCGGTGGCGGGAAAGTGCATGAGGCGTGGATGTAGTGCCTACTTGGCCTACGTAAAGGATGTGGACGCGCCAACACCACAACTATCAGATGTACCATTTGTGTGTGACTTTCCGGACGTATTTCCGGAAGACTTACCCAACGTGCCACCGGATCGAGA
Organism: Flaveria trinervia; assembly: GCA_025506515.1. Classification (NCBI taxonomy): domain Eukaryota; kingdom Viridiplantae; phylum Streptophyta; class Magnoliopsida; order Asterales; family Asteraceae; genus Flaveria; species Flaveria trinervia. The sequence goes on along the minus strand of CM046453.1, from coordinate 24,187,049 downwards.
GATTGAGTTCCAAATTGACTTGATACCTGGTGCTCAACCCGTTGCCAAAGCACCGTATTGATTAGCGCCCATAGAAATGAAAGAACTCATGGAACAGTTGCAAGAGCTACTCGATAAGGGGTTCATTAGACCGAGTATCTCTCCCTGGGGTGCTCCGGTCCTGTTTGTGAAGAAGAAAGACGGTAGTATGAGGATGTGTATTGACTACCGAGAGCTGAACAAGTTAACAGTGAAGAACCGATACCCCCTACCAAGGATAGATGATCTGTTTGATCAGCTCCAAGGTGCTAGTTGGTTTTCAAGGATAGATCTTCGATCTGGTTACCATCAGCTGAAGGTGAAGGAGCAGGACATTCCTAAAACAACTTTTCGCACGCGCTACGGTCACTATGAGTTCCTCGTTATGTCGTTTGGATTGACCAATGCGCCAGCTGCTTTTATGGACTTGATGAATTGAGTGTGTCGGCCAATGTTAGATAAATCAGTGATTGTGTTTATTGATGATATCCTGATTTATTCAAGGAGCAAGGAGGAGCATGCCGATCACATTCAGGAGGTGTTAGAGACCTTGATAAGGAGAAGTTGTATGCCAAATTCTCCAAATGTGCATTCTGGTTACGCGAAGTCCAATTCTTGGGTCACGTGATAAACCCAGAGGGGACTATGGTAGACCCTGCTAAGGTGGAGACGGTGATGCAATGGAAGTCTCCGAGGACGCCATCCGAGATTCGTAGTTTCTTGGGGTTGGCGGGTTATTATCGAAGGTTCATTCAGGACTTTTCCAAGATTGCTTCTCCACTGACCAGTTGACCCGAAAGGATGTAAAGTTTACGTGAGTCAAGCTCAAGAACAGGCGTTCGGGAGTTAAAGGTAAGGTTGACTCAAGCTCCTGTCTTGTCGTTACCCGAAGGAAGCGAGGATTTGGTAGTATACTTAGATGCTTCTTACTCAGGGTTGGGGTGCGTATTAATGCTTCTTACTCAGGTTGGGGTGCGTATTAATGCAAAGGGGGAAGGTTATTGCCTATGCATCCCGACAGCTGAAAGTTCATGAGGTCACTACCCTACTCATGACCTGGAGCTAGCAGCCGTGGTCTTTGCGCTAAAGATTTGGAGGCACTATCTGTACGGGACGAAGTGCACCATTTTCACTGACCACAAGAGCTTGAAGTACTTCTTCGAGCAAAAAGATTTGAACATGAGGCAGAGGCGATGGTTGGAGCTTATAAAGGATTATGACTGCGAGAGCCATTACCATCCGAGCAAAGCCAACGTGGTGGCCGATGCTCTTAGCCGGAAGGAGAGGCCCGAGCCGATTCGGGTGAAAGCATACCAACTAATCATGACCTTTGATGTAATGAAGCAAGTCAAGGAGTTTCAAGATGAGGCATTAAAAGAAGATAGTCTAAACTCTGAAAGAATGAGAGGTCTGTTGGGGAATTGAGTGAAAACACATTTGGTGTTAAAACTCGATTTGGACGGGTGTGGATTCCTCGTTTCAGGGATCTACGTGTGAGGATTATGGATGAAGTTCACAAGACTCGATACTCCATTCATCTTGGTGCCACAAAGATGTATCAAGACATGAAGAAAATTATTGGTGGCCGGGTATGAAACATGACATGGTGGAGTATATGAGTAAGTGCCTTACTTGCCTATAGGTGAAGGCGGAACACCAAAAGCCGTATGGGAAAATCCAACCTTTGGATATACCAGAATGGAAGTGGGAGCACATCACCATGGATTTCATTACGAACTGCCCCGTACTCCGAAAGGATACGATGCCATATGGGTGATTGTTGACCGCTTGATGAAGAGTGCTCACTTCCTACCGATCCGCGAGACATATTCATCCAAGAGGTTGGCTGACCTGTTCATCAAGGAAATTGTAACTCGTCATGGTGTACCGGTGTCCATTGTGTCCGATCGTGACACCCGGTTTACGTCTAAATTCTGGAAGAAATTCCATGACGCCATGGGGAGGAGGTTACATATTTGCACGGCTTATCATCCCCAAACTGATGGTCAGTCAGAAAGGACAATTCAGACGTTGGAGGACATGCTTCGGGCATGTGTGATCGATTTTGGGGAAGTTGGGATAACCACTTACCGTTAGCTGAGTTCTCGTACAATAATAGCTATCATGCTAACATTGGCATGCCACCATATGAGATGCTATACGGTAGGAGATACAGAACACCCGTTTGTTAGGGTGACATTGGTCAGAAAGAGTTGGGAAGCGTCAAGGTAATCGAGGCTACGACTGAGAAGCTTGAAAAGATTAAAGCCTTCATGAAGGCAACCAAAGATAGACAGAAGTCGTATGCCGATAAACGACGTAGACCAATCGAGTTCCAGGTGAGTGACCGGGTTATGTTGAAGGTCTCACCTTGGAAGGGTATTATCAGATTCAGGAAGCGGGGCAAGTTGAGCCCAAGGTATATAGGCCCTTTCCGGATCGTTGCTCGTGTAGGAGAGGTGGCCTATAGATTGGAGTTGCCAAATGAGTTAAGTGGAATTCACCCGACATTCCATGTATCTCATTTGAGAAAGTGCTTAGCCGATGAAGCCATGATTGTTCCATTGGAGGACATTGAAGTTGATGAAAGGCTCAATTATGTGGAGCAACCAGTGGCAATCATCGATCGTAAAGAGAAGAGGCTGAGAAATAAAGTGGTTCCTCTTGTGCGTGTACAGTGGAAGCACAGGAAGGGATCCGAGTCTACATGGGAGACCGAGGAGGAGATGAGGCAGCATTATCCTCGTCTGTTTGAGGAATAACAGGTTTCGGGAACGAAACCTATATAAGGGGGGTGGACTTGTAACACCCGGTTATTTTTCTAAAAGACAAGAAGTTAAGAATAAAAGAAAGAATAGCTATAAGGTCTAAGTGGAGGGACCAAAAGTGTCCAAAAGGACAAAACTTTGAAAAACCAAACAATTACAAATGTGTATTTCAACGCAAAACCAAACAACTTATGAGGACTTATATTTTTTTTCAGAAAATTATTTATAGTTTTATTTTTTATGATTCATATATTAAAATATTCATTCTTAATTATTAGTTATGATTCAAATAAATAAATAAATAAGTTAAAGGGTTAAAATTAAAACTTATTGAATTTACTTCCACTCGTCTCTCCAACTTGTAACACCCGGTTATTTTTCTAAAAGACAAGAAGTTAAGAATAAAAGAAAGAATAGCTATAAGGTCTAAGTGGAGGGACCAAAAGTGTCCAAAAGGACAAAACTTTGAAAAGTTAGTGTAAAGGTGGGCATGGCCGCCCACCCTCACTTCACATCACCATTTTCTTCGGTTCTAGTGAGAGAAAGCAGAAGAGAACTCTCGGTTTGTGGAAGAAGAAGAAGAAGTAAACAAATTCAAGGTAAGAATTCGTGGTTTTTATGTGTTTAGGACGGGTTTTATCCCGGTTACATGCTTATGTGCTTATGTGTTTGTGTTTGTGCTCGGGTGTGCATATGTGGTGTTGTTTTTAGGTGTTTGAACTCATTTGCAAGCGGGTTAGAAAGGAAGAAACACCCAAGTTGCAGCAGGTGAGTTTTAGACCCCGGTTTTTACTTGTTTTCAAATATCTTTAGGGCTGAAAATGTATGTAAAAGATTTTCAATGTTTGAGTATGTATGCCCGTATGTTTTGTGCATGAATGAATGTGATTCTTGAATGCTTATAGGTTATTCATGTTTAGAATAGCCACATTAAGCTTAGAACAGATGGATTCGAGGATTTGGGTTCAAAACATACTGGAAACACGTTGAACAGAAGGTCCATGCGCCTAGATAAGGCTCATGCGCCTGAAAATGCCATAGTAAGAACTAAGTGTGATCCATGTGCCCAAACAGTAGCCCATGTGCCTAAGATTACCTTAGAAATGATAAAGTACAGCCCATGCGCCTGAACAGTGGCCCATGCATCTAGAAATGTTAGCTGGACGACAAAGTGTAGGGCCATGCGCCCCAAATATTGCCCATGCGCCCAAGTGGCCCATGCGCCTAAGTGTCCATGCGCCGGAATTGTTCATGCGCCTAAAGTGAAAATGCTTAAGTGTTGGCTGATGCGCCTACATAAGGATGAAACTCCCGAATAGGGCTCATGCGCCCAAATAGTTCCCATGCGCCTAAGACTTAGAAATTTTTACAGAATTTTTCTCGGAGTCCGTGCCTTAGTGTTTTGACCGAGGTAGACTAAGGGCTTATTAATGATGTTGTTTCACGCATGATATGATTGATCCTTATTATTGTTATTGATATTATTATTATTACCCATAGTATGTGACTTTACATGGTATATTATTATCGTACCGTAAAGTATATCGTAATAATAAAGTGAAAGAGCAATAAAGAAAAGAAGACGAACATTAATGAATATGTTAACAAGTCTTGCAAGCTTACAGGAGGTACATGACCATGTTGTCGTTAGCTCAACTGTGCTACGGGTTAGCTACCCTATTATGCACACAGGGTCAATCAATTGGGATTGGCAGGTACTTTGCAGCGTGCCCTGGGTGATTGGGTTGGCCTTGTACATAGTACACAGAACCCTTTCGAGGGATACAGTTGACCCTTTAGGGGGATATAGTTGACCCTTTCGGGGAATACAGTGGACCTTTTCGAGGGATACAGTTGACCCTTTCGAGGGATATAGATGGCCCATCACCCGTTTTCCATCTCGCATATAGTTGGGCTATAATTAGTTCACGTGTTCTAGATAATTGTACCGTATTTTTAATTGAAGTGGCACCTTAGTTTAATACTCAAACCAAAGGAGAAACCGCTCAAACATTAGAACATAGTTTTGTTGTATTAATGATTTTAGCATGAATGAATTTCCCAATGTAAGACTTTAATTCTTTTTTCTTAAACTTGTTAAATTTGTTTTACATGTTTAGGCCAATTAATTAGAAATTTTTGTTGATAGATATATTTTTAGAAAATTAACTTGTGCGCAACTTTAAAATCTAATTGAAAATTCAAGATTTAACTAGGAGCTTTTCTAAGTAATTGTTTATTTTTCTTTACTATTCCCCAATCTCCGTTGTGATGTTTAAGTTTTCCTCACATGTATGTGTAAAATTTTGTTGTTAAAGTATATTGATCGTTTACGATAGATAATAATTTATAAAACAAACCATCAAATTAATAACTAGTACATAGTATTTCATACTAACAATTTACGATAGATATAATAATAAAATATGATAGATAATAATAATAATAATTATGAATTAAGGGAAAGGTTGAAGGAACTCATCATGCAGTATATATTTTAAATCATTTAACCACAAGAGCATTAAAGGACACAACATCATATGAAACATTAGTTTTTTTCTATAAAAGTAAATGAAAATAGTGAGTTCTGTATACTGTTTTTATTATTTATCAAGAGAAACGATGAGAATATTTGTATGAATACATGAAAGATTCTAGAAGCATGTAAATTAACTCAAACTAACTCAGCTAATTCAAGTAACTCAATTGAACACATGTTAAAATATCTCAAAATAACTCCTCAATAAGCACATGTCTAATACGCCCCCTCAAGCTGAACAAGAAGGAGTCAGGTGCAGCTTGAACCGTAGAATATCAATTCGAGAGGATGACAATCCTTTGGTCAACAAATCAGCTGATTGAGAAGAGTTGGAACATATCAAACACAAAGCATCTGTGTCAAAGCCATATCTTGAATAAAATGCAAGTCGATCTTAATGTGTAATGTACGCTGATGAAACACACGATTTACAGCCAAATAGGTAGCACCGATATTATCACTCTACAAAGGAGGCGGATGCAACTATGGAATATGTAATTCTTGTAGTAAAGACATAATCCAACAAATCTCAGTGGCAGCATGCTCAAGAGCATGATACTAAGCCCTAGTACTAGAACGATCAATAGTATGTTGCTTTTTGGAACTTAAACTAATGAGGTTGGGACCAAGAAATACACAAAACCCAGTAGTAGAACGACGATCATCAAGGCACCCAACCCAATCTGCATCAAAATATCCATGAAGATCAAAACTATCAATCCATCGGATAGTCAAACCATGGGAGGTAGACCCACGAAGATACCGTAATATACACTTAATTGCCACCCAGTGACGATCAGTAGGTGTCTGCAGAAACTGAAACATCTTGCTGACTGCATATGCAATCTCTAGGCGCGTCAAGATAAGATACTATAAGCACCAATGTGACTATGATACAATGTAGTGTCCTTCAATGGAACCCCTGAATAACAAGAAGCTACCGACCAGAAACAACTAGAGTGGACAACAGGTGACACTAAGCTAAACCAATGTACTACAACAAATCAAGTAAGTAACGCTACTGACATAGATGGTGACTATCATCAGCAATCGAAGCCTCTACACCCAAGAAATAGAATAGAGTACTCAAATCATTGAGTGTTGAGATTGTAAACGAGTAATCAGAGTAGACACACTTTGAAGAACTACCAGTGATAATGATGTCATCCACATATACCAAAATATAACAAGAATTGTCATCACGTTGGAGCCCTCATAGCTATGCTCTAATTTTTGTATATTGTTTCTATTATTCATCAAGACAAACCATGAGGCTATTTATATTAATACATGAAAGTTTCTAGAAGCATGTAACTAACTTAAACTAACTCAACTATCTCAATTGAGAACCCAACTGTAAGCGTCCCGGGAACGGGGCCTTACAAGTTGGTATCAGAGCCAAAGTTTAAGTGAAATGGGTAAATTTTCAAAATAAACCTAATCTTAAACTGAGAATGGGACGGAAAAGGGAATGGAATGCCAATCTGAGTATCTACGTGCCATCAGGTATTTTCGTAAAGTTAACCGGTTTTATGTGCGCATGGTATGTGTTATGTGTTGTATGTAGATTTAAATACTGATGTAGTCAGGACAGGATATACTTGGGGTATGAAGAGTAAAGTAAGTGGCTAATCACAACTGGCCACTGTAATTAGGGACTTACTATACTTGACATAAACTGAGTTGTTTCCTTGAATGACCGTGTTGGTGTTTGAATCTTTCAGTGTGCGTGTGATGGCCGGAGGTAGATCTTCGAAAGCTTCTAGGGGTGGAGGTCACGATGTTGAACCGCGACCCAAGAGAGGGAGACCCAGAGTTGAGAGGGTGGTTCATGAAGAACCAGAGACCCCTCATCCGGAGGGTGGCGACGAAAGCACCAATCTGAGAGCCTTAGTAAAGGAGGCTGTTGTAGAAGAAGTCCATTAGGTCATGCAGACAATCTTACCGTCTGTGGTGACTGAAGTTATTAAGGCTGTACGAGAAGGGGAAAGAAAAGAAAGAAACAGATCCTCTGGAGAACTGGAACAACCAGAGCCGGAAACGGTTCTATCTGATGATGAAGAGGAAGAAGAAGAGCCTGCGCTGGAGACGGCACAAGGATGTAATTATGGGGCTTTTATGAGATGCAAGCCCCCTACTTTTGATGGAAATGGCACTGCTGCAGCCGCTCACTGATGGGTGAGGGAAATGGAAGTTGTTCTTGATATCAGCGAGTGCCGAGAGGACCAAAAGGTGAAGTTTGCTACCCACTCTTTTGTGGATTCAGCTCTGTGCTGGTGGGACAACATTGTCCAAGCTGAGGGTAGTAGGGCCATTGGGAAAATGAAATGGCCTGAGCTGAGAAGGTTGGTGATTGAGGAATTTTGTCCTCATCGGGAAATGGACAAGTTGGAAAGGGAGTTTTTGCAGTTGGAGGCTGGAACCATGACACACCAGCAGTATACCACCAAGTTTAATGAAATGGCACAGCTTGTGCCTGATCAGGTGACGCCTCTGTCTCGGAAAATCAAGAGGTATATTCAGGATTTACCGGTGGATGTTCGCCGGCATATGATCGCCGCCCGACCAAGCACGTTTAGCTCGGCGGTTGATTTGGCAGGGAGGCTGTATGACGAGCGGGAGGTGGTGGTGACTGAGGCGAGTAGGAAGGGTGGTGGTGATTGGAACTGGAACGGGAAATGGTTTGGTCGGGGTGATGCCCCGATGGGTAACAAAAAGGCACGGGTGGATGAACGCCGTGTGGTCACATCAAGTGCGGGGTCGAAAAGGTGTGGCAAGTGTGGAAGGGAGCTGTTGGACCAAAAGAACCAATGAGCCAAGATCAGAAAACCTCTAAGTCCCACATGATATCACAACAACTGCTGAAGGCTTCATCAGCAGTTCGACAAGTGCTGAAGACTTCAACAGCTAAAGATCAAGTACAGAAGACTTCAACAGCTGAAGACTAAAGTGCTGAAGCTCAACAGCTGAAGACACAAGTGCTGAAGCTGAACAGCTGAAGAACACAAGTGCTAAAGCTAAACAGCTGAAGAACACAAGTGCTGAAGCTGAAGACCAAGTACTGAAGTACAACAGCTGAAGAGTCTACAAGTGCTGAAGATCAACAACTGGTGTACAAAGTCTGAAGACAAAGACTGAAGACATCAGCTGATGATATCTACTGAAGTCATCAGCTGATGAAACGTCTGAAGTTCAAGTCTGAAGACCAAGTACTGAAGTTTCAGTAGTTTGTCACAACAGCTGAAGAGTACTTCTTCAGTAGTTGTGATATCAGTAGTTTTATGTTTTTACATTCAGTAGTTTTGTAAAACGACTGAAGAGCTTGTTCTTCAGTCGTTGTAGTATCAGTAGTTTTATGTTTTTCAGTAGTTGTAGTAACTGATAACACTTAGTATTTTTGTAAGAAGATGTCAGCTGTTTTGACATCTTCAGTAGTTGTGTTTCCGTTGGAATAATTCTGTTAGATGTCACTATCAAGTGACATCAGCAGACGTCACATCTCTTATATAAGAGGTGTCGACCTAATTGTAAGTGTGACATTCCGTTACCACGAAAGCAAATATTGAATGAAATATATTTGCAGAATTCTCTCTATCTATAACCGTTTTAGTTCATCATTGAATATCTTTTCGTTCTTGTGAATTGGCTAATTCATTGTTAGAATTCCGCTGCTATACTCTCTAATTAATCAAACATAGATCACTGATCCTAACAAGTGGTATCACAGCAGGTTAATCATTGATCGATCTAACAATTGATCATTGAAGCTGCTAATTGATATCTATGTTTGATTGAATTAGCATTTTGCAAGAACTGGTTATAGATTATTGAATTTCTGACGCTTTCGTTCATTTATTTTGAGATCTCTCTTGGTTCAATTGGTTGTTGTGTTTTGTTCTAAATTTTTTATAGCTTAATTGAATTTGATTGAATCTGAGATGACTACTCCTTCTAATGATCCTCACAATACCAGTTCCTCAACCAAGCCTCCGATGCTGGTTAGGACCGAGTATAACATATGGCAGCGAAGAATGCTTCATCACCTGTCTATTAACAGTTCAGGTTGTTGGACATCTGTGGTACATGGACCACATAAGCCTATGGTGAATAATCCGGAAACCAATCAAATGGTTCCGAAGAAGAAGGAACAATACTCTGATGAAGATCGGAAACTGTTTGAGACTGATGCTAAAGCCCATGGAATTCTGGCCATGGCACTGCCTAATGAAATCTATTCGGGGCTTATGCATCATGAAACTGCTCATGATCTCTGGAATGCCCTGAAGGAACAATGCGGTGGCACAGATGAGGTCTTAGCAAACAACAGAGAAATCCTTGCCCAACAATATGAGACATTCTCTCATAGAAAGGGTGAGACACTAACTCAACGGTTTGAGCGTTTTTCCTGCTTGATCTCTGAGCTGAAAATGGTGAAACAGGAATACACCAATAGCCAGATGAATAACAGGTTCATCAGATCACTGCTTGAGAGATGGGACACATACACTATTGTCCTACGCTCCAGTGCAAATCTGGATAGCCTATCTCTCACCCAACTTCATGGGAAACTGCTTACATTCGAAAGAGAGATAGAGCAAAAGAGGAAACTGTCCTCATCAGGAAAGCTCACTGATGTCTTTGTACCAGGGAATACTGCCTTGGTTGGTCATGAGTCACAATATGCTGCATCTGAAAGCAATTATGATGAGCATATTGATTTCTCTTCAAATAGTTCTGATCATGCATTTGTTGGTATTGAGAGTCATTCTGGCAGTAATAGTGGCAATCTATGCTTCATCATGGATGATTTGAAAGGAATAGCTGATGATGATCTAGAAGAGATGGATATTCTGAGCCAAATGGCATTGATTAATATCAGATCTCAGAAGTTCTATAAGAGAACTGGCAGGAAATTTCCTGGACTCTCTGGCAAAACCAAAGTTGGTTTTGACAAGAGTAAGTTGAGGTGTCATAAATGCCAAAGGCTGGGACACTTTGCAAGAGAGTGTAGATCAACTGGATCTAACTCTTCTGCACCCTTTGTGACTTTTCCTAGTACTAGTCCACAAAACAGAGGGCAACATCCTGCTGGTTCTGGTCATCATTCACATCCTAGGTCTCCTACATACTTTGTTCCATAGGTTCAAATGTCATATCCTTATCCCTGCTATTATATGCTTCAACCAAATCCTATTCAAGCTCCAATTGCACAACAACCACAAGCATTGCCTGAACCACTACCTTCCCAATCTCATCAACAAACTCAACCTCAACAACACAGCTTCTTCACCCCAGGAGTTGTTGACTGGAGCAGTTTACCAGATGACTTGTCTGGTCATGAACAACTGTTCTCAGGTGCTGGTCAACATGGTGGTGACAGTCCCTTTGGAAATCTAGCTCTTATGGCTTTGGATTCTGCTGATACTTCATCCACTAATTCCTCTACACCAAAGGTATCACAGGTATCCTCTGAGGCAAAAGCCAAACTATGTTCTGAATCATGCATAGCAGCATTTGCATCTATTAGAGAAGCAAATGTAGCTTTAATCAACAAGAACATTGAGCTAGAACAAATAATTTCCAAAAGCAAAGCTGAATTTGAGTTGTGCTTAATGATAAGAATGATGAGATTTGCAAACTTAAATGCCAAATAACTGATGATAAGGCTAGGGAAGAGATACTTCTAGAGAAGTATAAAGATCTCAAGGAACCCTTGCAGTCACCCAGGTAGAGTGTGATCGATGGGTACAATCATGCAAAGGTTTTGAAATGCTTCTTAGTAAGCAATCTGCTTCCAATGTGAAGTTTGGCATTGGTTACAATCACACTGCTCCACCTACAGATTTTACTCCCAGAGCAGAGGTAGAATCTGATGGTGAGAGTAATAACCAATCCATTTCATCATGTGATCTACTTTCTGATACAGCACCATCAGAAGTAGAAGTCAGCACTAAGCCCTCTCAGAACCTATCAGCTGATGTTGATGGTTCCACTACTGACACTCACATGATCAAAGAGTTGATCAACTCAAGAGTTAGTTCTGAAAGTCCTGAAAGGACTGGAGAGCAAGATTTAACACCTGAAGTTCAAACTCCAACTACTGTCAGTACTGAAAAGAAGAAAACTGTCAGTAGAAAGAGTTTGAAGACTACTAAAGAGGAAGTGAAGAAAGCAAACAATGCTTTCAAAGCACTGAAGAACAAGTCTTCAGTTTTTTCATCCTCTTTAGTTGATGGTCAACATAAGATGAAGAAGAAACCATGTGAAGTATGTGGTTTGTTCAATCATCTTACAGATGATTGCTGGTACAAAAGAGGATCCAAACTCAAACATAAAGAGAAAATGGTTAAAATGAAAACTGAGTTTGAGACCACATTTGTATCAGCAACATCAAATCCTGTAACCCTTAAGTCCATAAATAAATCCAAAAAGGAAGGGGTTAAATAGGTAACAGCTGAGATTGCTCAAAAGAAGAAGGTGCAACATAGGAACTTATCAAACTCCAATGGCAATGTGTCTGATGAGCTGAAAGCTTTATCACAAAATCAGACACAACTGGTTATGATGGTTCAACATCTATTGGGAAGAGTTAACCAATTAGATGTTCCTATGTTGAAACCACAGAAAAGGAGGTCCAAGCCAAAGGATTCCTCTTCTTCACCATCTTCTTCCTCTCAGGCTGTTGTTTCCATCAAACCTGTTAGTTTACCATCTGTTGATGAGAACAGGCCCAAAACCAAAATGGTTTGGGTCTCCAAAACTAACTGATTGTTTATAATTGCAGGGTTCTTCAACATGCCAAAGTAGCATCTGGTATGTAGACAGTGGGGGATCTATGTACATGACTGGGAACAACTCTCTTCTTTATGACTACTCTCAAGGAAAGAAGGGGTTTGGTTCTTTTGGCAATGATGCTAGGGGTTACATCATTGGAAATGCTTTGTCTCCAATGGAGAAATAAAATTTGATGATGTTAATCATGTGGAAAATCTCAAGTACAATCTCTTGAGTGTTAGTCAAATGTGTGATAAAGGCCATGTTGCTCTTTTCACCAGTCAGAACTGTAGGATTCTGTCATCCAAAGTTCTGCATTTGATTGATAAGGTGTTGGATGTTCACACTCTCCTGAGAGCCAACAGGACAGGAAGAGTGTATGCCTTAGATCTTTCCAAGAAAATAGATCTCAGAGGCAATCCTTGCCTATTTTCCAAAGCCTCTTCTCAAGAATCTAAACTGTGGCACAGAAGGCTGGGACATGTTAATTTCAAAAACATGAATCATCTAATCCACAATAGTTTAGTTAGAGGCTTACCAATAAAGGAGTTCCACTGTGATGAAACCTGCACTGCTTGTTTAAAAGGAAACAGCACAAAGTCTCATTCCCTCCTATTGAAGAGCCTAAGTCCACTGCCTGCTTGCAATTACTGCATATGGATCTATTTGGTCCTGTGAGAGTGATGAGCATGGCAAAGAAGAAATACTGTTTGGTAATTGTGGATGATTACTCCAGATTTGTATGGACTTTCTTTCTACATTCAAAGGATGAGGTTGCTCAGAAGATTATTCACTTTGTGTTGTATGTTGAGAAGCAGTATTCCCTTCCAGTCAAGTGTATTAGGAGTGACAATGGAACTAAATTCAGAAACCATACACTTGATGACTTCTATCTTTCAAAGGGAATCAAAAGGCAGTTTAGCATAGCACGGACTCCAGAACAAAATGGAGTAGTGGAGAGAAAGAACAGGATCCTAATTGAAGCTGCAAGGTCCATGCTGGCTGACTCTGGTTTGCCACTGACCTTTTGGGCTGAAGCTGTTAACACAGCTTGCTATGTGCAGAATAGAGTCTTAGTAAATCAGAGGTTGATGAAGACTCCATATGAAGTTCTCCATCACTTGGCTCCTGTAATTTCATTTTTCAAAGCATTTGGGTGTCCCTGTTTTATTCTCAACACAAAGGATCAACTCCAAAAATTTGATCCTAAGGTGGATGCAGGGTATTTTGTTGGTTATTCATCTACTTGCAAGGCATACAGAGTCTTCAACTGCAGAACAAAGATAGTTGAAGAGACTTTGCATGTGAAATTTAATGAATCTCCTATGGACAAGATTCCACAAAACCCTGTGGAGTTGTTTGATTTGGACATACTGCAATATGTTCCTTATCAACCTCCAGCTGTTGCAGATCCTGTGGATAAATCATCTTCTGCAGCATGTCTTCCACCTGGTGGTATTGATGATGATGATGATAATATCAATACTCACCTATTCAAGTTTAGTGACCAACTGCCTGTGTCTGCTAAATTTGATGTTCCTGTAGCTTCAGCAGTTCCATCCACAACAAATGCTGATGAGATCTCTGATTCCTCTACATCTTTTGGGTTACCATCTAATTCTTGGTTTCAAGAGTCTGCATCAACATCTGCTGCTGCTGAAGGTCCTACAAACACTTGCACAGATCTCATTGTTTATCAAGAACTGAAGAATCACCCAATGTCTCAGATTATTGGTGATATCAATGCTGGTGTTTCAACAAGAAGTCAATTGTCTAACTTCTGCTTCTATGCTCTCTTCATCAGTCAGCTAGAGCCAAAGAACTACCATGTTGCTTTGAGAGACAATGGATGGGTTGAAGCCATGCAGCTTGAGCTACTTCAGTTCAAGAAACAGCAAGTGGGAACTGGTTCCTCTTCCCCCAGGTAAGTGTGCCATAGGCACTAAATGGGTGTTTAGGAATAAAACTGATGCAAATGGGCTTATTGTTAAGAACAAGGCTAGATTGGTTGTACAGGGGTTTTCACAAGAAGAAGGTATTGACTATGATGAAACCTTTGCCCCTGTAGCCAGACTAGAGGCAATCAGATTGTTTTTAGCCTATGCTGCATTCCACAATCTTAAAGTTTTTCAAATGGATGTCAAAAGTCATTTCTATATGGTAAAATAAAGGAAGAAGTTTATGTGTGTCAACCACCAGGTTTTGAAGATAATAACATCCTGAATGGGTGTATAAACTTGATAAAGCTCTTTATGGGTTGAAACAAGCTCCTAGAGCCTGGTATGAGACACTTTCCACTTTTCTTCTTAAGAATAATTTCACTAGAGGCTCCATTGATAAAACTTTGTTTATTAAGAAGGTGGATCTGCATAAGCTACTTGTTCAGATTTATGTTGATGATATCATTTTTGCATCCTCTGCCCAGTTGTGTGATGATTTTACAACATTAATGAAAAAGAGGTTTGAAATGAGTGCAATGGGAGAATTACAGTTCTTTCTAGGCTTGCAAATTAAACAAAAGGCTGATGGAATTTTATTCATCAGTCAAAATATACAAAAGATCTTTTGAATAAGTTTGATTTACAAAACTGTAAGCCTGTTCTACTCCTATGTGCAACACCACACAACTGGATGCTGATCAGAAAGGTAAAGCTGTTGATGAAACACTTTACAGATGTATGATTGGGTCCTTGATGTATTTAACAGCTTCTAGACCAGATATTATGTTTGCTACATGTGTTTGTGCTAGATTTCAGGCTGCTCCTAAAGAGTCTCATTTGATTGCAGTCAAGAGAATCTTTAGATATTTGCAAGGTACACAATCTCTAGGTTTATGGTATTCCACTAGACACTCTTGCAAATTAGTTGCTTTTTCAGATAGTGACTATGCAGGGTGCGAGTTAACTAGAAAGTCAACTTCTGGTGGTTGTCAATTCCTAGGCAACTGTTTGATTTCTTGGCAGAGTAAGAAACAAACATCTGTTGCTACATCAACTGCTGAAGCCGAGTACATTGCTGCTGCAAGTTGCACTTCTCAGGTACTCTGGCTTCAGAACCAACTTCTGGATTATGGCATTACAGAACTAAGACTCCATTATTAATGGATAGTGCCTCAGCTCTGTGTATTGTCAAAAATCCAGTCCAGCACTCTAGGACCAAACATATAGAGATCAGACATCATTTTATTCGGGATTGTTTTGAAAAAGGTCTGATTGATCCTAAGTTGTGCCTAGTGCTGATGAGCTTGCAGATATTTTACTAAGCCTTTGGATAGTTCTACTTTCCAAAACCTTGTGTTAAGGCTTGGTATGCTGCAACTAGAATAAGTAACAACTACTGATGATTTCAGTAAAAAGTACTGGTGATCATTGGTAACCATGTCACATATAAGTACTGATGAGTTCTTTCACCTTCAGTAGTTTTTATAACCACTGCCGGCTAAATGCCTCACAAGTACTGAAGTACTTTATCTGTTCTAAACCACTGATGTAGTTACAACTACTGAAATCAGTACAAACAGATAAGTACTGACATCCTATGAAACACCTGAAAAGCAGATGCAAAGTCTGATAAGTGTTGAGGACAGTATGAAACAGCTGAAAGGCTATGAATTGACGAAAACTACTGAAGAGAACTTTCTCTTCAGTTGTTTCTACAACTGCTGTTTCATCCTAAACAACTGATGACAATACCATGTCTTAGTAGTTTCACAACTACTGATGACTATACCAAGTCATCAGCTGTTTACAACAACTGATGACAAAACCATGTCTTCAGTAGTTTCACAACTACTGAAGACTAACACCAAGTCTTCAGCTGTTTACAACAACTGCTGACAAAACCAATGTCTTCAGTAGTTTCACAACTACTGATGACTGATATCAAGTCTTCAGTTGTTTCATCATCTGAAGTCAAAACCATGGTCTTCAGTAGTTTTCTAACTGCTGATGCCTAAAACCACGACTTCAGCTGTTTCAACGTCTGAAAGGGTAATACCATGTCAACAGTCGTTTAAAACTACTGATGACTAACACCAAACTCTTCAGTCGTTTTCTAACCCGTACCCTATATATATCCCTGACCTAATCCTTCAGAGCCTCATCTTCTTCAAACCTAACGTTCTCTCCAAAACTCTCTCTTATAAATGGCGTCCATGCAGCTCAAACCGCGACACAACTGTGTAGCTTACCTCACCAAATCGCCATTCTGGGCTAAGTTCGATAATGCTATTGATCTTATGGTCCAGTCACCCTACAAAACGGCCTTTCTTCTCAATCCAATCCTTCATGCCGAATCTCTTAACCAGTTTTGGATGAACGTCACCCTCACCACTGGGGAGAACGACACAGCGTCTCTCCGGTCGGTCATCAACAACCACGAAGTGGTCATCACTCCCGATATACTTCATCAAACTCTACACCTGGATGATGCCACTTCTCCTGCTGGATATCCAAAGGGCACAACTGATTTATCCTTTGCCCACCATGGATATAGGGAAACCTTAGGGCCTCCACCATACTGAAGAAACATTTCCATGATGCTGAACGTCTCATATTTCACATGGTAAATGTCTGTTTGGCTCCTAAGACTTCTTCTTGGGATCAAATGTCTACAAGGTGGCAGCAGGTAATGTACTCCATCCTTGAGCAACAACCTTTAATTTTTCAGAAATACTATTTTCAGAGCTCAAGGATATGGCTCAAAAACAAACTGCTAACCGTTGGATATTATATCCGCGGTTCATAATGGCCATAATTACAAACCAGCTTCAAGCTAAGGGACTTGTTGGCCTGGGAGTCCCTGCTATGGCTGTTTTGCCTGAAGTATACTCCCAGCACAACTCTGACCAATCACTCAAAATGGCTGCCAAGCTGCGCAAACCCACGCAGCTGGAACCCACAGCCACCACCTCCAAATCAAAAGTCCCCACCAACCCACTAAAAAGAAAACCAAAAAGGCTACTCAGGGAAATGAGTCCCCTGAGGATGCCCCTGCAACACAAGCGCAGGCTATATCCACTGGTTATAACCCCCTAGTGATATCAGGACTCTCCCAGCCATTGCCGCTTAGGATTCCTCTCAAAAGGAGCCTGCAGCAACCTCAGAAGGGGTACCCACCAATCTGGGATCTTCCTCATTTAAGGAGATTGCCATTGAAGAGCACCATCCTCCCCGGTGCAGACTGCTTTTACCCCATCTCCCCATGCAACCGCCCCCAAAGTCCTACATTGCTTGTTGCACAAGTGCTGACTCAGTTGCACTCTTCACCCCCTCCCCAGATACCAATTACTACTGGGAACACTTCTACCATTGAGGGGGAGGACCAAAGTGCAGCTGAGAACCCACAGCATAGGGGTTACAATGTTCCTTCTCCTAGTGTAGCAATGGAGATTGGAACTTCTGGTGAGGCTGCCACTTCTCCTGCGTCAGCATATGATCAGGTTGTAGTTGGTACCATTACTAAGACCTTACCAGAGGCAACTGCTGATGACGGACACAGTCCTGAGGCAGGAAATCCCCAGTTCCAAGACAAAGGGGCACATGCTACAACTGAGCTACACTCAGTGCATGTTCATCCTGATCCTATCAGGAGGTCAGGTGATTCAGTATCTACTGATGATGACCTGGGCTTCTTTTACGATGTAATCGCCCAAAACACCATCCTGGAAGAGGAGGTGAGCAGACTCAAAGAGCTGCTTGCCAAAACTTCTAAGGAACAAAGACCATTTGACTCTACCACCTCACAGATGGCACCTTCATCTGAAGGTCTCCAAAACATTGAGCCACTCCCAACAACTAAGCCACCTGCCTCTGCTTCTGGCACTATTTCTCAGGAACAGAACCCTCCTGAGCAAATAGTTGCTATCCTTCAAAATTCCCTCCCTCTCATCACACCCATAATCACTGACATCATGATCAAAGCCATTGATGAGGGGCTTCCTCAGTCATACACCCATTGATAGAGGAGGTTGTGGGCAAACACCTTCTGGCAATCAACCCCTTGCAACCAATGCAACCAAAAAGGGGGAGATTAAGTCAGTGAAAGGAAAAAGAAAGAGGAGTACAGAGGAGAAAGAAAAGGAGAAAGAAACAGAAGGGAGAGTAGTGGAAAAGGAGTTAGAGTTGAATGTGGAGATTGATAAAGAGAAGGAAAAAGAGAAAGCCTTGGAGCTACTGATAAAAGAGGCTGATGCCGAACACAGCAGATCAATGGACAACATCATTGATCAGCTATTTAGGCAAGGCCATGACACCGATAAACTTGACTCTGAGATTCGACGATTAGAGATTGAACAAATCCAGAATAGATGGGCGAGTTATGAAGTGTTAGAAAGAGAAAGGCTTGAGATCATGATTAGATTTATTGCAAAATATCTGGGAAGATTAATGATCGAAATCAAAGCTTGGTCCAGGGACAGTATCTTGGCAATCACCACCAAGATCTGTTCATCTGAAGCATATACTAAGGGACTTGTTATTGAAGCTTTGAATGAAGCAGGAGCAGGGAGCATGACTGAGCTAGCCAAATACTCAAAAGCAACACTCACCTCCAAAATGCTAACTCAGCCTGTCAACATTCCCTCTCCAAAACAACCACAACCACAACCACAACCACAACCACAACCCACAAAACCAACTCCCTTACCATCTAAACCAACAGCCGATGATGTACCTAAGAAGAAGAAGAGAAGGTTGTTGAGGCTAGAAGAAGAAGAAGAAGAAGAAGAAGAGAGGATGATGCGGAAGAAGATAGGCTGCCTCTGTCTGCGGTTCTAACATTGGCGAAAGCCAAACCCATGCCCATCACTCCCACCTCACAGATGGAAGCTGTGAGAGTAAAGATTGAAGAAGAACAACAACAAAAGCTTCATGATGATGAAATGCTAAAAAGCATTGATAAAACTTATGCTGCTTCGTCATCAATTATTAGTATGAAGAAAGAAGCTCTGAGGTTGTACACCCTTGCCAACACATTTCAATATCAGAAGGAAAAGGTGAGAGTATGGCCTGACCCTAGGGTGGCTCACAGGATTGTAAAGAAAGATATTCCTTCGAGATACAAGGGCCAAGTCAAAAGGATCGTAGATGAAGAGATCACAGTGGTCCTTGTAGTATCACCCTGGGAGATTGTAGAAGACTTCAAGAAGGCCTATGAGACTAAACAACCACCCCAAAAGATGTTAGAGAATAGAATTATTAAAAAGGGGTTAGTCTATAAGAGGCTTAAGAACTTCAAACAAAATGAGCTCAGTCTGTTACTTGAAGGGACTCATCCTGATGAGTTTGCATACCGACAGATTACAACAGTTGAGCTCAAAAATGGTAAACAGGCCAAGTACATCTCAGAGCTGTATGGGCGAGAAGGATTGTTTGATGGTGAAGCCGAGAACCTGACCATGGAAGAACAAATCATGTTTCTCAGAGCATACACCAGAGAATCCTACAGGCTTATACATGGGAAGTGAGTCTCATGGATGGGGAACAGCTCAGTGTCCAATTCCCCAATACAGAGCTCCCATCCATACATTGCCAACCAAATCTTCAGAGACTCATTTCCAGGCAAGTGCTTATATGGGTCATCTTCTCAACTAATCAAGAAGGAAAAAGACCAACCATTTTGCCAACAATAAGTGGGACCTCAATAAAGTTAAAGGTTTTGGCTGCATTGGTTCAGGGGGAGTTTGTTGGACCAAAAGAACCAATGAGCCGGATCAGAAAAACCTTTAAGTCCCACAGACGTCACAAAACTACTGAAGACCACAACAGCTGAAGACAACAGCTGATGACAAAGTATGAAGACACAAGTGCTGAAGACAAAGTCTGAAGACAAGTGCTGAAGACAAAGTCTGAAGACACAAGTGCTGAAGACAAAGTATGAAGACACAAGTGCTGAAGACAAAGTCTGAAGACAAGTGCTGAAGACAGTCTGAAGACACAAGTGCTGAAGACAAAGTCTGAAGACACAAGTGCTGAAGACAAAGTCTGAAGACACAAGTGCTGAAGACAAAGTCTGAAGACACAAGTGCTGAAGACCAAAGTATCAGACATTGTCACAACAGCTGAAGAGGTCTTCTTCAGTAGTTGTGATGGTTTACCTTTCAGTAGTTTCTTTGTTTCAGTATTTGTAAAACAACTGAAGAGTATGTTCTTCAGTTGTTATTGTTTCAGTAGTTTCTTTTCAGTAGTTGTAATAATAGTTAACACTTAGTATTTTTGTAAGAAGATGTCAGCTGTTTGACATCTTCAGTAGTTGTGTTAACGATCAGTAGTTTGTGATAAATTCTGTTAGATGTCACTATCAAGTGACATCAGTAGACGTCACATCTCTTATATAAGAGGTGTCGACCTAATTGTAAGTGTGACATTCCATTACCACGAAAGCGAATATTGAATGAAATTTATCTGCAGAATTCTCTCTATCTATAACCGTCTTTGCTCTTACATTGAATATCCTTTTGTTCTTGTGAATTGGCTAATTCATTGTTAGAATTCCGCTGCTATACTCTCTAATCAATCAAACGTAGATCACTGATCCTAACAAAATATAACTATATTGTCTTAATTGGGCAACTGAAATAATGTTCCTAGTCAAACTAGGAGCATACAAAACTTTGTTCAAAATTGCTTTCAAACCATTTGGAAGCTTCAAGATGTAGTCCCCTCAATATTCAACTTAAACTTTTGCCCCATTTCCTATGTAGCGGCTTACATCCCCTTTCTTGAAGTCCTTACTTCTTTTGAACCACTGTAACAAATTGCAAATATTGTTCCACATCCGTTATCCAATACCTATGTGTTAGAGGATATTAAATTGAGATCAATATGAATCATGAAATTGTACCTAAAGTTTGCCCGGCATCCCTCTTAGCTTGCAACTCTTTGAGATGGGCAGGACAATTTCTTGCCCAATGTCCAATCTCCCCACACTTAAAGCATGGGTCATTCGAAGCTACCTTTTGCTTCTTGAAGAAGAGACCTTCAAGATGATGATATCCTCATCCCTGCACAACAAAGTGTGCTATCAAAACAAGTAGGGAATTAGATGTAATGAGATAGCTCCTCCATACACAATCTTGTCTGTAAGATCACCCAGGTGTGGAACTTGTGAAGATGAGCTTCCTCTCATAGACCCTTTAAGTGAAGAGGATGAAGAAATGGTAGTGAAAAATTCCTATGAGAAGAGTGAAGTGGAGGATTCTAAGAAGATTCACTATCTTTCTAAAGAGAAGAAGAAGACTGTGAAGACCAAGTATGAGAAAGAACTTGATCAGAAAGAACTAGAGAAAAGCTAGGAAGGCTCAAGAGATCAAGGCTACTTTTGACTCTAGGCAGAAACAAGTTTTTATTTCTGCAGGGTTTGAAGTAGTGAAGACTGAAGGCATAAACCAAAACTCTACTGCCTAGAGTTCTAGTTCATGTTCAAATCATCTCAACACCAAGCGGAAGGCTGATCTATTGTGTACCACTGCTACACAGCCTGGACCATTCAACTCTAAGAATAGTTCTCAGCCCAAAAGGACTTTCTCAGCATTCACAAAGATGAAGGTCAAGAAGGGATGTGATCAAAATCAGTCTTGTTCTCAACAAAAGGTTCTTGGGAAGAAGAAAATAGAGTGTGTCATGTGTAAAAGTACTTCTCATCTCGCTAAGGATTGTCCATACAATCCTAAAGGTACTCTTCACATGACTAAGAAAAGGACTTCCAAGAGTTCCAAGAAAATTCAAGCTTCGGAAGGAATATCTTTTTCCTTCAGAAGCTCCAAAACTAAGAAGAAGGCAAGTGGAAAATTGTCTTCGGAAGAAAATTTGGTCTCGGAAGGAATCCGAAGCACTGAAGTCTGCTGCAATGTTTGCAGAATCTTCCGAAGGTCGGTCATCAAATATTCCGAAGTCTCAAAAGCTTCCGAAGTGTTGAAGGTCAAGTCCAAACTTCCAAAGGTGGTGTGGAAGTCAAAGAAAGACCAAGTGACTGAATTTTCTACATCAACAACAACTTAAGATTCTCATAGCATAACTATAGGATCTATTACTATTGCATTACATTTACTTCTTTTTGTGAGCCCAAGACAATTAAGGCTTGGGTTCCCAAATGTAGCTAATTATTTTCTTTGTGCAGGGACAGCTCAAGACAAACAAGAATGTCTGGATCATTGACAATGGTTGTTCCAGGCACATGACAGACAATAGGTCACTACTCCATAACTTGAAAGGATTGATGGAGGACCAGTTGCTTTTGGAGGAGATGAAGGTGGTTACATTTCTAGAAGGGGCAAGGTCATAAATGGTAAGCTCAGCATTGAAAAGGTAAACTTTGTCAAGGAGCTTGGGTATAATCTTCTAAGTGTATCCTAATTTTGTGATCAGAGTCATAACATGCTCTTTACTAAGCATGAGTGCATTGTTCTCAAACCCGGGATGGTCATTTCTTATGAGCATATTCTGATTAGAGCCCCTAGGAAAGGGAAGATGTACAAGATGGACTTGCAAGAAACATCACTCTCTAGAGAAGTTTCATGCTTTCTATCTAAAGCCAATAGTGATGAGTCTTTCCTATGGCGTAAAAGAATGTGCCATGTAAACTTTAAGAACATGAATAAACTGATTAAGAATGATTTGGTAACTAGAATGTCAAAGAAGAGTTTATAAGTGATGATCATTGTGTTGCATGCTTGAAAGGGAAGCAACATAAGGTATCTTATAAGCCTAAGGAAAAAAACTCCATCACTACACCCCTACACTTGTTACATATGGATCTCTTTGACCCTATCAGTGTAATGAGTCTAGGAAGGGCCTCTTATTGTTTGGTGATCATAGATGACTTTACAAGATTCACTTGGGTCTTCTTCCTTAGAACTAAGGATGAGACTCTTGAGATTCTGAAGAATTTCATTTTAAAGATTAAGAATCAATCTAATCACAATGTCAAAACCATAAGATGTGATCGGGGAACTGAATTTAAAAACCAAATCCTTGATACATTTTGCGATGAAAAGGGTATTACAAGACAATACAGTGCTCCCAGGACTCCTAAACAAAATGGTGTTGCTGAGAGGAGAAACAAGAAACTTATTGAAGCTGCAAGAACCATGTTGTCTGACTCTAAGCTGCGCATTACCTTTTGGGCAGAGGCAGTCAACACTGCCTGCTATGTGTGGAATAGAGTTTTAGTGGTTAAGACTCATGGCAAGACTCCTTATGAACTTTGGCATAAGAGGAAACCTTTCTTTGGTTTTCTTAGGTCATTTGGATGTCCTTGCACCATCTTGAATACCAAAGATCCAATAGCCAAATTTGCTGAGAAATCAGATGATGGACACTTTATTGGATACTCTTCCCAAGCTAAGGCTTATAGAGTATACAATCTCAGAACTAGAATTGTTGAGGAGTTAGCCAATGTGACTTTCAATGAACACACACCCTGTGTGGCTGATTCTGGTCTTGATTGGCTGTTTGATCTTGATTTAGTTACCAACTGTTTTAACAAATCTTTTATGACTATTTTAGGATCTGTAGAAATCTTACCTACAGGTGATCCTGTTCTAAGATTTGAGCTAAGAAGATCTTCAAGTAACACATTTTCAGCTCCAGTTGTAACTACTTCTGCAAATGAAGTTTCTATCAGCACCGTAATGACAAATTCAGCTGATTCACCTGGGATGCCTTCAAATCCTAGCTCAGAGGCTCCATAACCAGACAAATACACTTCAAATGCATAAGCAAATGATGGAAGTGGTGATAGTGTTCAGGAATTTCTTGATACTGATAACCACTCCATAGATGACAACATCAATAATATGACACACTCATTGGATCAAATTTCTCTTGATAAGTGTGCTGATGTGGTGGGAGAAATATCAATTCCAGATCTAAATTTCCTTAATTTAGATCTCTCTCAGCAACTTGCTGTGATTCCTCAACTAAGGATCCACAAGTCTCATCCCATTACATAAATCATTGGAGATGTTGACTCTGGGGTCAAAACAAGAGGACAAACCCATGAAGCAAATGTTTGTCTTCACTCTTGTTTCCAGTCTCAAATAGAGCCAAAGAAAATTAATGAGGCTCTGAAGGATGGAAGTTGGATTGAAGCTATGCAAGAGGAGCTACTTCAATTCAAAAGGTAGAAAGTTTGGAACCTTTGTCCTCTTCCTCGTGGAAAGACTACTATTGGAACCAAATGGGTGTTTAGGAACAAGAAGGATGATAGAGGCATTGTCATAAAAAAATAAAGCTAGACTAGTTGTTCAAGGATATACACAGAAAAAGGAATTGACTACATTGATTTCTTTGCTCCTGTAGCAAGACTGGAAGCTGTTAGGATATTCTTGGCATTTGCTGCATCCAAGAACTTCAAGGTCTATCAACTTGATGTCAAGTGTGCTTTTTTATGGAGTGATTGATGAAGAGGTGTATGTCAAACAACCACCTGGTTTTGCAGATCCTGATCATCCGATAATGTCTGCAAGCTTGACAAAGCTCTTTATGGGCTGTATTAGGCTCCCAGGAAGTGGTATGAGACTCTATCTCAGTATCTCTACAAGCATGGATACAGAAGGGATACTATAGATGGAACTCTCTTCATCAAAGGTCAGGAAATGACTTATGCTAGTTCAAGTATATATAGATGACATCATCTTAGGTTCAACTAATCCAAAGCTCGACAAGGACTTTGAGAAGCTGATGAAGGTTAGATTTGAAATGAGTGCCATGGGGGAACTCAATTTCTTTCTGGGAATTCAAATGAAGCAAGTTGAAGATGACATCTTCATTAGTCAGTCAAAGTATGTTCAAGACATACTTAAGAGATTCAACATGACTGATTGTAAGATTGCTAAGATGCCCATAGCAAGAAACCACTCCCTTGGACCTGACCTTGAGGGGGAGTGTATGGATGAACATCTTTACAGGGCTATGATTGGGTCTTTTATGTATCTTACAGCTAGCAGGCCTGATATCATGTTTGTTACATGTATTTGTGCAACATATCAAGCCAACCCTAAGATGTCTCACCTTATCACTGTCAAAAGGATTCTAAAATACCTTAAAGGTGCTTCAAAACTTGGTTTGTGGTATCCTAAGAATTCTGACTTCAATCTATATGCTTATACAAATAGTGATTATGGTGGTTGCAACATGACTGCAAAGTCCACATCTGGGGGATGTCAGTTTCTTGGTGGAAGGGTTGTCTCATGGCAATGCAAGAAGCAATCTTGTGTCTCTATATCAACTGCTAAAGCTGAATACATTGCTGTTGCAAGCTGCTGTGCTCAAGTGCTATGGATTCAAAATCAGATGCTTGATTGGATTAAACTTAAGGAGACTTCCATTCATATAGACAACAACAATGCTATCTCTATCACAAAGAATCCTGTGCAGCACTCAAGGACCAAACACATCAACATCAGGTATGATTTAATTAGAGATAATTTTGAAAAGGGATTAATTAAACTAGTCAAAGTCCACACAAATGAACAATATGCTGATCTGTTCACAAAGGCTTTTAATGAACAAAAATTTAAATATATTATATCAGCTATTGGGATGATAAACTTTGAGTAGGTTTTCTTAAAACTAATTCTTATTATTTCTTAAAATCTGTGTGTCCTAAGTTGTCTAGTTCATCACTTTCATAAGCTCTTATTTTCTTTGGATGAAAACTTTTGAAGACTATCCTTAGATTCCTGAAAAATTTTGATCCTTCGGAAGATACTTTTTACCTCGGAAGAAACTCATGCCTTTAAAACAAATAACTGTCTAAGTAATTTACCTTCGAAAGAAATTTCTGAAATATCTTTTGAAGCTTAACACTTGTCTCAGACACTTATATGTTTTCAAGGACCATTTTCTTCCAAAGCAATTATCTCTCAGAAGCTTTGCTCCTCTAAACAAAGCATTCAAGTTTTAATTCTCTTCCGAAGCAAATTTTTCACAACTCTTAGGAAAATCTTCCGAAGTCATTTTAGCTTCAGAAGTTTTTCAGTAAAACTTCCGAAGATAATTTACCTTCGGAAGCTTTTTGACTTCCAAGAAAACTACTTTTTGAGCAAAAAGCAAACTACCTTTTTAGAGGTGGGACCGAAATCCAGATTTCAAATTTTATCCTCTTTCACTAACTTGTATTCAATCCTTTTCCATATATAAACCCAACGATCCCCCCTCTTTCTATCATCTTCTTCTCTCCTCCAAACCTAAACCCCAAATTTCTCTTTGAAATTACTTCCATTCATCTTTCTTCATCCTTAAGCTTTCTCAAAAAATGGCCAACCTTAACCGCAGAAATGAACCAAATTTCTCCATGCAGTTACATAGGCAACACAATCAAGTTGCTCTGTTATACTCTGAGAAAGATCCACATTTCTCAGAGGTTTGCCGTTCCTTGGCTTTATCCAACTACTTCACCTCCCTTTCCATTGATCCTATACTTTATGAGGATCATCTGCTCGAATTCTAGAGGCCTACCAAGAGGTCGTAATGGATGGGGAGCATGCACTGTCTGCCACAGTGCAGGGGAGTACAATTTTCATCACTCCGGCCATCATCAACACTCATCTTCAGCTGGATGATGAAGAAGGTGAGGTGTTCTTTCCCAAAGATTCTGTCAACCACTCCTTTGAGTAGATGGGTTATGAAGGAGATTTCTTTGTAAAGACCTTCAGGAAGGGAAGGTCTCATCCCAATGGAAATCCCTGCTCCATGTGGTTATCCATAGCTTGTCGAACAAGCATGGTGGATAGGACCAAATTCCTGAAAATCTTTCCTTCATTTTTCATGGAATGGTTCAGGGAGTCAAGTTAAGGTACTTTCAGTTGTTTATACAAATTTGCTTCCAAACTTGGGCTCCTTAGAATAGTACATGTTCCCTATATATGTTCAATACATTCTTAACTGTGAATTGGGCTCACAATTAAGGGGAATAGGTAATATTCTTAAACTGGGACAGATGAAACCCGACATCTTTAAAATCTTGAGAAAGCCTACTGTTGGATTCTCTAGAGTAGAACAACCATTGTCCTAAAAATTTTAGAGCTCATTGCTCAAGGTGATAACCTAGCAGCACCAGCTAGTGTTAAACCCACACCTTCTACATTCCAACCACCACAACTGCTACAATTCACCCTCACCTAACAAAGAAAATACAAACAAACCCCTACTCAAACTATTTAGTCTATGCAAGTCCCCATATACTCACCCCCACAGGAAGAAGTGGACACTGAGCTCCCACTTCTCCTGAGGAGTAGACCACTCCTCTTACTTCAAAGATCAGTGTTGAGGTTCCTCATACTCAGCCTGATACTTACAAGCCCATATGCCTTAAGCCTTCACTCCGAGTCTCAACACTCAAATGAACAACCTTCAGGGGACAGCTACCATCCCCAGCCTTTGGACTAGAACCAACCAATTCCTAACCTTGACTTTTATACTAATGAAGATTTAGGTTTCAGTGAGTACCATGAGTCTCTCTTATTTTCCCCTACTCAAAGAGAGATGAGTGCTCTTGAGTCTCCTATATCTAGCCCACATCAGTCACCCATTACTGAGGTGGATACTTCTGAACCTGTTTAGGATGTCCATATGGAAGAGGCTCTCACTTTTGCAAGTGATTTCATCCTTAAGACCTCAAGCATGGCAACTCATCCCATTGACACCACAACTGAGGCTGCCAATGAGCAGAGGAAATCCAGCAGCCAAGAACCTGAAGCTGGTGATGAGAGAGAGGACTCTGGTCTAATCATTTCATCCCCCAATGATTCTTCTAATGAATATGAGGAGAATTTGAGACTAAAGGTGCAAAAACTATCAAAAACATGCACCTATTAGTCTCCAAGGTCAGTCATCTTGAATCTCAAGTGACTACCTTGAAAAACAGGGTCAATGATCAGCAACTTGAGATTTCTTATCTCAGGGAAAAAGTATTTGAGAGACCTTTAAGAGAAGCTCAACCATGAACACAAGAACCTGTGAGTGTGATTGACGTAACTCCTAGCTCACCTATGCAAGAGGGTGATGCTACCAAAAAGGGGGAGAAAGTCATTACAGTCACAGAACCTGGGAGTTCTTCGGAGAGTATGGACATTAAGGACTCACCATCCTCACTTGCTATTGTGCATACTCAGCAACTTCCTCAAGTTCACATTGATGTGGACTCCATAAACTCCTACATACAGAGTCTGTTTGAGGAAGGAATACCTAGGGCTATGTCATCTCCACAAAGTTCAAATCATATCATTAGGTGGAGGTATGATGAAAGAAGAAGAGCCCTCATCATTCTTAGAGTTCAAGGACAGCAAGAGGTATTCAATTTTCAGACCTTGAACTTCTATGGAAGTCTGGATCTAGTCAACATGCCACTTGTAAATCAAAGCCAATCAAGACAAGACAGACTGGCTCAAAATATCCAAGACAGGATCACTACAGAGTTCAGCTTCAGAAGGAGACTAAGGCAATCAGGCAATATCATCGGTCAACTAGATGTTGAGGCAGACCCTAAGATTAGTTTCATAGGGGAAACCTTGACTGAAGGCCGAGTGGCAGAACCTAAGAGTCCTGTCTCATCATCATCAACTGCTGCATAGATTCATACCCTTTTTGAGACACCTGCTGGTGAAGGTGCATCTCAACCTCTCTCTGGCCAGAGCTTGGAGGCTACACCAAGCAATGAAGGCCAAAGCTCTCTCCATACTAAGTCACAAAGGTCTGTGAGTGACAAAGGAAAAAGAAAGATGACTTCTAAGGAGATTGAGGAGAGAGAGAGAGAGAGAGAGGAAAAGGAAGCTGAGGGGAGAAGGTTCCTTCACTGGGTCTGCAAGACTCATGGAAACTGCTATCAGGGCTACCCCCAGACCAAACACTCAGGATGATGAGTTGAGGGCAGTTAGGATAAATTACTTGTAGACCAGGAACTATGACATAGATAATGCTATTTCTCTCCCCTTAGAGGAATTGAATGAACTAGTTGACATGGAAGTGTCAAAGGAGAGAAAGGAGATAGAAGATGCAAAGTTATTGATTCAAATCAAAGAAGAAAGAAGAATGAAAAGATTATACAAGCATGTGCCTACTCTCTCCCCAGTTCAAGAAAGTCCTGCACATGAGGATGTGGTTCAACAAGAACCTCAGGTAGACAAAGAAGAAGATAGGCTCAAAATGATCAACTACCTGAGTGCCATAGGCCTCTATCAGGAAGATGCACTTCTTCCCTTATCCTTTGACTATATTGAGTTTGAGTACCTCAAACAACTTGAACTTGAGATAGTCAAGAAAAGAAAGATCACCTAAGGAAGCTAAAGGAAGAGGCTGCAAAGTCAAGAGCCATCATCAAGAAAAGTATGAAGAAATCTACAAACAGGCAGAGGATGATGAGCTTCTTGAAGCTGCATGGACTCTCCGAAAGGGGACTTGGCCCTATGTCTCTGTCCACTATGGATAGCACATCAGGGTAATCGAGCAGAAGATCAAGAGTGGAGAGCTAATAGACTTACATTCCCCTCCAAGTCAAGCTCCACCTAAAGTGGAGGTTAAGGTTAAATTACCTGAGACAGCACAACCTGAACCTCCTGCTAAGAATCAGCAAACTTCATGTTCTGATCCACAACAGGGTCAAACTCTCTCAGCTTCTGAACCTGTGAGAGAGGAAGACCCAACTAAGAAAGACAAAGAAGATCAATCAGGTACTGCAGGCCAGTCTTCTTAGTTAAAATATACAAAAAGAAAGAAAAGGATGGCTTCAAAGCCAAAGACAAAGAAGAAGAGAGAAACATCCTTCTTAGAACCTCAGGATGAATCAGAACATCCAGAGGATTGCAATAAGAGGATGCTTCATCATCTCACATTCAAACAGCTCCTCTAGCATCAGGGAGACCCATCTTGTCCTTGACATACGCCACAATTCCAGAAAGGTGGCATGTCATTAGAGAACAAGGCATTAAGGATGTATACACATGGCAAGACATGTTCAATCTGCCTTTACATGATATGATAAGACACTTTGAGAGTCTGAGTGATCCTGATCATTTCATGAAGAAAGGGATAGTCATCATCATAATGAGGACTGTTGATATTTGAAGTCTTCAAAATGTTTTGGTAGCATCAACCTAGGGGGAGTTTGTAAGGATTAAATGTAAAGACTGATGCAACTCAAATACTCAAAGTCTCCTACATGCATGCACAAGTGCATTGAATAAGAATTCTTTGAAAGTTTCACATAAGCAACATAATATTCTAAGTGTGAATTCTTCCGAAGCCAAGACCAATATCTTCTGAAGCCAAAGATGAAGTCTACCGAAGCTTCAAAGACAAAGTCTTCCGAAGCCAACACTTGAAGACAGATTTTTTCCGAAGACTTTTAGTATACATGCTTTATCTGATGTACTTTACATAAAGTTGGACCCCTTTCCGCTGCAACTATGTAAAGTCACCAACTTACATAAGTTGGTTAAAAGGTCCATGTTTTTATAACTGTACATTGAGGTCTTGAGTCTGTAATTTTCTACTTCATGTACTTTAACCTATATGTAATATATTAGGATGTGAGCTATGGCATGTCATAGTCACCAGTCAAAAGGCAATCTGCCTTTTGACTCTACAATTGATTTTTTTGTGTCTAGTCAATTGTATCCAGCTGGCCTTCATAGTATAGCCGGCTGTATAATGTGGTATATGTATCTCAAGTACTTGTAACTTTTTAATATGTTTTGTAATACTTGTAATAGAACTTGAGAAGGCAATATACTGCAATCTTGAAAACCATCTCCTTATGTATCTTGCTATCTTGATTCTGTCTATTATTTAATTGTGTTTTTAGTGTCATTTACAAAAGGTTATCCAGTTTTACTATTTGATCTGTTACGTATTCTTTGCAACTCTCCTTATTGTGTTGTTGTGTTATAAGTGCATACCCTTCACCAGTCCTGCAAGTTTTTTTTTCTTTTGTCTTGTTTCTTATGAAGTTTTTAACTGTTTTTTTATGATTATCAATTCTTGCTTGGATTGACTTGTATATCATATATGATACAAGTTTCCCAGTGTTTGACTAATCTTGGACTTTTGTGCTTTTAAATATCTACATAGATTGAGATACTATAGCAAAACTTCTGTAATAACACAATCAGTTATTTTTGTTTATGTTTTTATAACTTTAATGAAGAAAATACCAGTCCAAACTAATCAAAATTTTAAATTACTCCCCCTAAAGTTTATATCTATGAGTGGATAGAAACTTTAAAGATTGAAAATTTTTGGATCATAAAGTCTTTTTGTAATTTTTTTTCTAATATATACATGAAGAGGAAGTATACTATTGTTAGGATCATATCAATCTTACATTACAAAAGTGAAAGCTTTTATTAGTAAAATAGACATGTTTATGATCTAAATGATTGAAAGTATGTTTGTCCTCTTAAACTCTTACCTGGTTAATATTATAATACATGTGACATTTATCATGGTTTGATTGATTTGAATATTCAACATGTACCTCACACACAGAAGCATGGTATGATCAACCATCCTCATGTAATGCATGGTAGAACTTTTTCACAACTTACCTAACCAGGTTACTTAAAGTATGAATTTTTATTTTCACTAATCCTCATTGGGATTCTTTTACTTTGATCTTTTTTTGATTTGATCCAATTGGGATTCTTTTGCACTTCACTTTGGAAGGTGATCCATGATGGGATTCTTTTTGTTCAAACTTTTGTTAACACATCCAGTGTGGATGTGTTCCATATTGAGAATCTTTTGGATCATGACATCAGCACTGATGTAGGTGAAAGAGATCCATAATTCATCATTACCTAGTGTGTTTAGATTGCTACACACATACACTTGGATAAACCAATACTTATATGTACTCTGAGACGAGTGATTTACAGTTGAATATGAAGTTTAGTTTCATCACAGTATGTATCTTCCTTTCCAAGTTGAGCCTACCCACATATCGGGTAAGTTATGTTAGTCTTTTGAAATTTTGAATTAAGCATAGTGAATGATATAACGACTGTTATTATATCATTTCCGAAAGTATAAGACACAAACTTCAAAAACATAACTTCTTTTTGAAATTTTTGATAATATTTGAATGTTTTTGTAATTTTTGAATTTTTACTCAAGGTCAATTGTCACACCCCAACCTTAACGGCAGAATCGTCGAGATGTAAGGTTTAAGATTGTTCACAGTCACATAACACTATCATTTAATCAAAATATTATTATCATAAGTTTCAAATATGCAAAATTACAACCAAAAGTCTCAAACAAGAAATAACATAACATAAGATAATAATCCAAGACATTTTATTCATTTATCTAGGTCTAAATCCTAGATGTGAGCAACTTCAAAAGATGACATCAAACTTGAGCATTTCTTGAAACATGTTAAAAATAAAAGGTCAACTATGAAAGTTGGTGAGTTTCCAAGGGTTTAATATACATAAATATATCAAAAGATTTACAAGTAGCAATTCATGTAAATGATTATGAATTATGCAAGTTTATAGAACACATATAGCTACAATCAAACATTGGCCAAGATTAAGATTACAAGTTTATAACGATTAGCTAAGTGTACTTGGTTCCCATGATGAACAAGTGCAGGATCGGGTTTGTCACAGAAACACTTGGATTTCTCTCAAACTCACTTATAGACACACTCAATTCAGATGAAGTAAAGTCTTTCACAAGAGTTGATGATAATATAATAAGTAGTGAATGAACACATAGAAATAAATTTTCAAGGCACTTGTATATATTATTTCTCAACTCAAGATATTACAAGACTCTTACAAGCATAATACATGAGTTACAATGAGAGACTATATATACTAGATCCTACAGCTGGATATACTTTGATACCAGCTGGAAACCTAGGACTAAAGCATATACTACAATGCTAAAGTTAAGTTATCTTAGATAAAGTATTATCTAAGATATGGTAGTCATGAAATGTCCATGACTTACCTATTGTCACCAACTAAATATGGCAACTGTACTAACATAAAAAGGTAAACAGTGGACTAAACTATGGTCAATTGCATGGCTTTTGAGAAAACGCCATGCAGTATCTCAAAGATTTGTAGCAAAGGGTCAGGAAGGCCATACTTATGTCCACTGGATAATAGTAGTGTTTTCCGAAGGTAAGTTGGCTTCGGAAGAACAAGTTCTTCCGAACCCACTTATACTTCGGAAAAGGCTTCTATACTTCCGAGGCTTGAGGACTTCTGTACTTCGGAAGTTGACTTCAGATCTTTCTTTGCAAGTCTTGAACTTTGAAAGTGGGTTCTTTGTCTTCGAAAGTTGGAACTTTTCCTTCGGAAGTAAGCTTTACACTTTGTCTTCGGAAGAGCTCCTTTTTCCTTTGGAAGTTCCATACTTAGCTTTGGAAGTCCTTTATTTGTTGTACCAAAATCTTCTAAGTGACTTGGTTTTGGTTGCACCAGCCTTTCTAGAGCCAACAAAATCCCCCTAGGTTGATGCTACCAAAACCTCACTTATTTCTACTTCTCGAAGCTTTCAGCACCAGGGACAAAAGATATTTGTCTGTCACTTTGTTCTTCCCTGAAGTGGTGCTGAGAAGCTTGTACAAGTCATTGGTGGATAGGAGATCTAGTCTATCACTCTGAATGGCATGTACCCTTTGTTGTGTCCCCCTGAAAAGCGTTAGTTTACGGGAGTTATAGTCATACTCCCATCTAACTATGGATTCTAGTTCAGGACCTTCAACCATTTGTAAAAAAGGCTTTGCCTTGGGTTGCTGATCCCTTCCTTTCCTCCTCCTCTCTCCATTTCAAATCTTCTTCAACCTTGCTTCTAGCAGTTAGCTCGGCCATATGAAGGCTGCCTAGATGATTTCTGATATGGACAGCTACATCAGAGTTTGAAGGGTTGGAGAATGTATTCTCTGCTAACTCAGCAATGCCAAATCTGCTTAAGTGTGCAGAGATGAGGCACTCAGCCTGTTGAGCTCTCTATTCTCTCTTTTAACAACAAAGTTGTGAGAAGAGTCTTCGAACCTCCATCGGATGATCTTCTTTCTAGGTGTAAGAGGTTGTCTTGGCACTCGGTCGCTTTTCTTGGTATCCAGTAGAGTCACCAGCCTTCTCCTTAACTTCTTTTCTTCCTCATTCAAAGTGTCTGAATTGAGGCCAAGGAGATTTGCAGCGTGGTCCAATGTTCCTTTGGGCAGATCAAGAAATTGATCTCGAGTGAGGGAACTTGAGGATCCGTCAACATAAGTCAATTTGACAGAGTCCTCCACACAGGAGATATCGCTCAGAGTTGTGCATTTTATGAGCTTTGTCTTGACTGCTTTGAATTCTTCTAAGGAGAGATGTTTAGAAGGCTGAGGGAATGGTTTAATGGGTTGATGGGTAGGTTGAGATATTTGGGTTTTGGCTAGGGTTTTGGGTTGGAGGATAAGAAGTTTAGGTGGTTGAGGTGAAGGACTTGGTAGGAGTGATGGTGTAGGTTTAGGGGTGTATGGTTCAGTGGTTAGTTCAGTTTTGATGGGGAGTGAAAAAGGTATGGTTTCAGGTTGTGGTTGAGTTTGAATTTTGGGTTGAGTGGTTGCTTTGAAGGTCATCCCCTGTCCCCTTCTGTACATCTCCTTCCTCTTCCCCGCGCGAATGTCAGCCTTAATGTCACTGACATGTCGTTGGAGAGTCTTTTCTGACATAGGACCCACCTGCCTGCCAGAGAAGCTATGAGCTTTAAGATAGCTCTTCATCCAGGCCTTCTCACCTATTTTCTTGGCAGCAGTCAGTACTGCTTCCTCTTCCTTCTTCTTCTTCTGCAATAGCTTTTCCCTTTCAGCTCTCTTTCTCTCTTTCTCCATTTGATCTTGCTCTTTGTTGAAGAGCCATAAGATCGTATCATTGTTATGTGGAGATAATTCTTCTTGAGAGAAACCTCTGGAGGTTAGGAAAGTTATCCTTTCCCTCCTGAGCTGTAGATCAGCTTCTTTTTCCTTTCTCTCCCTTTCTTCTTCCAAGGCCAACCTTGCAGCTTCTTATTTTTGCTGTTTTAGAAGCAAGGTTGCCTTTTCTAGCTCTATTAACTCCTCTAATGGTAGCAAGAGTACATCCTCAGTTGCAGCTTCTAGACTAACAAGTCTATCGATAATCTCTACCCTTTTTCGGTTGTTGACCGCTTCCTGGTTGGCTGTAGCTGCTTTGGTACTTCCAGCTAGCAGTTTTCCAGTTGTCAGCCCACCTTTTCTTTTGAGTTTCTTCAACCTTTCTTCCTCCTGAAGCTCTTCCGAAGTCATCTTCCTCTTTCTTTGATGTCTTCGGAAGTACTAGACTTAGGGGGTTCTTGGATAGAAGATTCAGGTTGAGTATAGAGATGGGAGCTGAAGTTAATGCTGCTGTTGGAGCTAAAGGTTAAGTGAGAAAATCCTCCCTATTAACCTCAGATGCGAGTTCCAAGATTGCATCTGTGACTATTGGATCATCGGATAATGAGAACATTCCTTCCGCAGCAGCAATCTCAGCTTCGGAAGTTTGGACTTGTTCTTCTGAGGCTTTGAATTGTGCTTCGGAAGTCTGTGAAAATGCACTATCTGTCCCAACAGTTTCAGTTGCTGGGCCATCAGTCCTTGTTTCCCCTTTGAAGTTAATAGTAGGTTCCACTTGGACCTTAGGTTGACCAACTTCCTAATAGTGGTAGAAGGTGCATTTAACCTCTGAAGCTCTTGAGCTCCGAAGTAGATCACAGACATATCAAGGCTTGGCTATTCTATAAGAGATTCCAATAGGAACTTGTTAAAGAACCTATTGAGATCTTGGAGCATCCATTGATCCACTTGATTAACAACTGGAGGAGGCTCCGGAAGATTGAAGCTTGTTGCACAGGATATTTTGATCTCAAGGAAGTGAGAACTTGACTTTGGGTTTCCTCTTGTCTTTGACTTTGTCTCTGAACACTCTCTCCCTTTTTGGTAGCATCATCCTGAGAGCTTGATGAGCTAGAGGAAGAGGTCAAGGAGACCTGAATTGGTACATGCTTAACAGACCTCTCAATCTATTTCTCAGCTAGTTTGGCCTTGAGAGTTTCAATCTCAAGTTGCTGAGTGGCAGACCTATCCTCTAAAGTCTTAACCTTGGATTCAAGATTTGAGACTTTAGAAAGTAGGTCTTGAATGGTAAGTTGCATTCTTCCCTCATCTTCTTTTGAAGAATCACGGGGAGATGAGGTAACATACCTTGTATGTTCATCGTCACCACCAGATATGGTTTCTGGGCACCCTGGTTTCCCTTGCTCAAAGATGTCTTTTTAGAGTCATCAAAGGGCATGGTTGCCGTAGATTCAGTCTCAGTGATGTTACTACTGTCCTGAGGATCCATTGAGAATCCTTTAGTAGTGGCAGCTGAATCTACATGAGTCCCCTCCACATCAGTGGGACTCACCTCAATAAAGCTTTATTGATGGGGGCTAGAGATAAGAGGCCTCTTTGGGCTCTGTTGATCCTTGAGAGGGTGTTGTGGATCAACTTCATTGCCCTTAAGAGACATAATCTCTTCATCAGTTCCAATTAAAAGGTCAGTAAAGGATATGGAAGTGAAACCTAATGACCCGGGACTTAGATCAATGTCTAAAGGCATTGAGCCTGTGATAGGGCTGTCCCTTTTTGGCTGCTCCGGGGAGTATAGAGACTCACCCTGAGGGCTTTCAGCTTGGGTTATGGGCTCATGGGTCGGAGACTGAGGAGACTCAAGACCCATATTGAGGTCAATTATGAAGGATGGTTGGACCTCAGGCTGAGTGGGAGCCCTTTGTTCCACTCTAGCCTTTTTGGGTAGAACATGAGGAGCTTGTTCAATCAGAGAAGGTTGAATAAGGGTTCGTTTGGGATGTCTCTGATAAGTAAAGGTAATGGTTGGAGAAGGTAGATTTGGCAAAATAGGGGTAGTTGCTGGTGTGGGTTCATCACCTGTGGGGTTAACAGGGATGTCACCAGGAGCCGTTGGCTCAATCATACCTGGAAGAAGTGCAGTATCTCTTCTTGTGAAGTTGGTGGACACTCTCTTCAAAGTGTTGAAGACGGTTGGCCTCATTTGAGGAGCAGTCAGAGCAGCTGCACAGACAAGCTTGCTCTGGTCCAGCTCGCAGTTGATTATGTGCTGGAGAAACCTAGGATACATGAAGAATGTGTCCTTTTGAAGATTTACCATGAGTTAGTTAGCACAAATCTTGAATAGTTGAAGCGGAGGCTTTTCACCAACCCATGAACTAGGCACCCAAGTTCATATGGGATTTGATCGCAACCCCCAGATTTATTCGACAAGCAGTGAAGAACCACATGTAGCAGGAACTTCCATTTGTAAGAGAAGTTAAATTTGTAGACAGTTGACCTGCTAACGTCTCCACCATATCCCATTTGGAGATAAGAATTGACCAAATCTGCTTTGGGGAATTCCGTTGGAGCGCCCTCATCATGAAGCTCTAGATGCTCCCTGATGATCTATTCAGAAATGACCAACTCCTGGCCACAGATGCTCGATCGAATGAAACGAACCCCATTTAGGGTTTCAATCTGACCATTTGCCCAAAATTCAGACATATGGTTTGAGTAAATTGTGGGGTTTACAGTCAGAGCGGTGTAGTAAGAAGATTAGGCTAGAAATGAGATGATATTTGAGAAGTCAACATCTCTTGAAGAATCAAGAAGTGTGATTTGGTTGTGCTGAGGATTGAAGGCCATTTGGAAAGGTGAATGGGGATGATTTGAGCTGGGGTAAAGTTGAGTAGTCGAGAGGAGAAATTTCTAGGGCAGTAAAATTTGCAAGTAAGAAGTGAAATTGAATAGTCGAGATTATTTAAAAGATTGTGGAAGGCGGTAATGGGGGTAAGGATAGGTGATGTGATGGTTTAGTGGATGAAATGACAGTGGCGGTAAGGTTAAAATCAGTTAAATAATCCGACATCATTAACAAAATCTTTGTTTTTTATATTGTGGGGCCCAAGAAATTTACGTTACACAGTGAAATCTCTCTTCCGAGTGTAAAACATTTCTGAAGGTAACATGTCTTCCGAAGGCAATTCTTACTTCCGAAGCCAAAACTTTGCTTCTGAAGGTTAGAGTTGCTTCCGAATAGAGAATTTGTAAGTTTCGGAAGTAGATCTGATATACAATCAATCGGTTCTTCTGAGGCCAAAAGTTCTTCTGAGAAGAAAGTTATCCTTTGAGAAATTTTGCTTCAGAAGATATGAGAATGTCTTCCGAAGATTAATTTCTCTTCGGAAGGAACTTACAGTTAGAAAATTTCAGAGAGAATTTCTTGTAACAAGGCTTAAATTGTATTGACACAAGACTTACATATTAAAAAAGTTTTCAAAAGAGGTCAAATTAATCAATGTTTATCATCCCAATAGCTGTTATGAGATACTTGAACCTTTCCTCATCAAAAGCTTTGGTAAACAGATCAACATATTATTCATTTGAATCAACTTTGATTAACTTGATTAGATTTTTCTCATGAATATCTCTAATGAAATGATACCTGATGTCAATGTGCTTAGTCTTGGAGTGCTTCACTGGATTTTCAGTAATGGAGATAGCACTGTTGTTGTCAATATGGATAGGAGTACTCATAAAGTTAAATCTATAGTCTAACATCTGATTTTGAATCCATAGCAGTTGAGCATAGCAGCTAGCAGCAGCAATGCATTCAGCTTCAGTAGTTGATGTAGAGACACAGGATTGTTTCTTGCATTGCCATGAGATGATCCTTCCACCAAGAAATTGACATCCTCCTGATATTGATTTCTTGTCAACATTGCAGCCTCCATAGTCACTGTTAGAGTATCCATAAAGATTGAAATCCTTGTTTCGGGGATACCAGAGACCTAATTTAGGTGCTCCTTTGAGGTATCTGAGGATTCTCTTAACAACAGCTAGGTGAGACACCTTTGGAGCAGCCTGATATCTTGCACAAATGCAAGTAGCAAACATGATATCAGGTCTACTGGCTATTAGATACATCAAAGAACCAATAATTGCCCTATACTGATGTTGATCAGTATCCTCCCCCTGAAGATCAGGACAAAGATTATGGTTTCAGGGTTTGGGTGTCTTGGCAGGCTTGCAATCCTTCATCTCAAATCTTTCTAAGATGTCAGAGACATATTTAGATTGATTAATGAAGAACCCTTCCTTCAGTTGCTTTACCTGAATTCCAAGGAAAAAGTCCATTTTTCCTATGGAGCTCATCTCAAACTTCTTCTTCATAATGCTCTCAAAGTCTTTGCACATTTGGTCATTTGAGGAACCAAATATGATGTCATCAACATAGACTTGTACGAGCAAGATGTCCTTCCCAGACTTTCTGATGAAGAGAGTCTTATCAATGGTACCTCTAGTGTAGCCATTCTTCAAAAGAAACTGAGACAAAGTCTCATACCACAGCCTAGGTGCTTGGTGCAGCCCATATAGAGCTTTATCCAGTTTGCACACATAGTTGGGGTGTTGTAGGTCTTCAAATCCTAGAGGTTGGCATACATAGACTTCCCTATCTATATCCCTATATAGAAAAGCACACTTGACATCAAGTTGGTATACTGTGAAGTCCTTGGATGCAGCATAAGCAAGGAAGATCCTAACTGCCTCAAGTCTTGAAACTGGTGCAAAGACATCAGTATAATCGATTCCTTTATCTTGAGTGTATCCTTGAACCACAAGTCTTGCCTTATTCTTGATGATCAAGCCTCTATCATCTCTCTTGTTTCTGAAAACCCATTCGGTGCCTATAGGTACTTGACCAGATGGTAGCGGACATAGGTTCCATACCTTATGTCTCTTGAATTGAAGCAGATCCTCTTGCATCGATTCAATCCAGCTACTATCTTTCAAGGCATCTTCTACCTTCTTGGGTTCCATCTGAGATAGAAAGTATGAGTACAAGCAGACATTCCCTTGATGAGTTTGTCCTCTTGTTCTCACACCCTCAGAGACATTCCCCATGATGTTCTCAATTGGATGAGTGTTGTGAATCCTAAGACGAGGAATCACTTCCAGTTGCAGAGATAGATCCGGGTTAGACATATTCTGCTCAGGAACTGGAACACTTTGTCCAGCTGCTGTTTTAAAGTCATTCAATAAGGACTGATTGAATGAATGAGAAACATCATCAATAATTGGCTGTGAAGTAGTATTAACAGTTGGCTGTTCCTTCAAAATACTACATCCTTCTGCCTGGTGTTGTGGTGGATCACCTGATGAGTTTTGAGGCTCAGTAAGTGACTCACTTGTTGAAGCTTCACTATTCCTTGATATAGTTAAACTATCAGATTTGTGAATAGTGGAAGATTGGTGAATTGCAGCACTTGGAGAATTTGGTTTAGGCCTGGGAAGCTCAAACAGTTGATCATTAGCAGCAGCATTAGCATCATTTTGAGCACCTATTCCAACTGAAACATTCTCACAAGAGGGTTTAGAATAGTTTGAAAACAATTCTAAATCAAAGATATGATGAGGTCCATTCCCCCTAACACAAGGAGTGTGCTCATTAACAACTATATTGGATGACTCCTCAAATTGTTGATTCTTAATGTTGTATACTCTATAAGCTTTGGAGCTAGAAGAGTATCCAACAAAGATAGCATCATCCGACTTTTTAGCAAATTTTTCCAATTGTCCTTTGTGTTAAGTATGGTACACCTGCTGCCAAAGGACCTTAGAAAGCCAATGAACGGTGGCCTTTTGTTCCATAGCTCATAAGGGGTTTTTCCATGGGGCTTAACTACAAAAACTCTGTTCTGCACATAGCATGCAGTGCTGATTGCCTCTGCCTAGAATGTTAGAGGTAGCTTTGAATCAGCTAACATGAGTTACAGAATGAGTCAAGAACGAAGTTCTTAAACTCAGTCCCTTGATCACTTCTAATAATTTTAACCTTGTGATCAATTTGATTTTCTATTTTAAGAATAAAAGATTTTAATGTTTCAGCAGTTTCATCTTTAGTTCTTAAAAAGAATACCCATGTGAATCTTGTAAAATCATCAACTATCACAAGGGAATATGATTTCCTTCCAACGCTCATTATACTTGTGGGACCAAAAAGATCCATGTGCAATAAGTGCAATGGAGTAGTGATAGAGTTAACACATTTGGATTTATGAGATGTCCTGTGTTGTTTCCCTTCCTTTTTAGGCAAACCATGTGTCTTAAAATTTACATGACACATACGTTTATGCCACAGTGTTGACTCATAACTATCAGCTTTGGAAAGAAAGCATGATACTTCACCCATTGGGGAAGCATTGTTCATATCAAGCTTATACATATCCCCTTTCCTGGTGATCTAAGAAGCACCAATTCGGGAGGAATTGTCATCCCTAGTTTGAGGATAATGCACTCATGTTCTGTGAAAAGCATTTGGTGCTTTTGATCACAGAATTGAGAAACACTTAACAGATTATGTTCAAGCTGTTTGACAAAGTTAACTTTGTCAACTGTTAACTTACCATTGGATATACTCCCTCTGCCAGAAATATATCCTCCGGCCTCACCTCCAAACTGGACAGGACCTCCATCATAATGTTGAAATTGTTGAAGGAGAGATCTGTTCCCTATCATGTACCTGGAGCATCCATTATCTACAATCCAAATGTTGTTATTCTTGTCAAATGGATGTCCCTGCAAATAAGATGAGATGATTAGTTTTGATTAGAAACCTAAGCTTTATTGTTATTGGGTTCTTCCAAAGATAATGACATAATTGAACCAAAATTTATGCATGGGGGTTCAATGGATGTCATTGAAGAAGAGGTTTGGGCTATTGCATCTTCCTTGATCTTCCATTCCATCCCTTGGTTGATCATGGAGGATGAGCTTGTTGAAGCATTTGTAACTTGGCATTCTTCCAAAGCTTCTTTCTTTTCGGAAGAAGCCTTCACCACCTTTTCTTCCGAAGCAGTCTTCTTTTGGGATGGTTTCAACGAGACTCTTATGTTCTTCTGAGTCTTGACAACTTTAGCTTCCAAAGCCTTTGTCCTTTCGGAAGAAGAATCTTCTTCCGAAAGCAGCCTTGCTTTGGAAACAAGCTTTCCCTTTTTCATCACTTGAACCATTTGATATGGTCCAAATGAGCAACCTTCCCTTTAACATTATTTGCATAATGTGTGCTAGCAGGATTGTAGTAACAATCTTTGGCCATGTGGTTTTGCAGATCACACATTATACATGCAATGTTAATCTTTTGGGGATTTGAAGATTGTTGTTTCTTGTTCTTTTTATCTTCATCAGCAACTTTTCCTTTAACTTCTGATCCTTTGGTAGGACGGGAGTGCTGGTACTACACCCCTTTCCTGAATCAGAGTTTCCAACCACCTGGAATCCAGCTGAGATGAATAAACCCTTTTTCTTTGGGTCTATCTTTAGCTTGGACTCAGCCATTTTCTTGGCAGTTTTTCTGGTTGCCTTAGCTCTGCTTCTTTTGGCTTTGGTGGTCAGGTTTTGATCATCATTGGTAGGGTAGGGCATAATTACCTGGTTCTTCCATGTGATGGTCTCCATAGTTGCATCATTCTTTGACTCATGAGAAGGTGGGTCATCAGATGGAACCTCTTGCTCTTCAGTACCACACCTTGGTTGTCTTATAGACTCATAAGAGTGTGGTGGAGCAATTTCATTGGTTCCCAACCCTCCTTTGTTTTGGTAACAAAGTTTTGAGTGAGAGGATGATGCAAGAATGGCTTGGAAGTTCTGCTCGGAAATAGCATACTTCCTGGCTTGAGCCTCAGCTGTGACAAGCTGGGCTTGAGCCTCAGTCAATTTGGATAATAAATCATTTATCTGAGTCTTATAGTTTGTGTGTTCATGTTTTTATAGGGACACAGTTTTCTCTAACTCCTTAATTTTTCTTTGGTAGTCAGATTCAGCCCTTTTAAAGTCAGATTTTAAAACATTTAAAGACTCAATATCAGATTTAATCTTCATATTGTATTCCTGATACAATTTAACCTTAGAAATACAGGCAGGAGTACAGAGATGTTCATATACCTTATTTTCATCTGTTCCGGCCATGATTGCTTGAGCAGGAGTCACATCCTGTACCATGAAGCTCCAGTCAACTTCT
The DNA here is from genome assembly GCA_025506515.1 of Flaveria trinervia. Taxonomy (NCBI): domain Eukaryota; kingdom Viridiplantae; phylum Streptophyta; class Magnoliopsida; order Asterales; family Asteraceae; genus Flaveria; species Flaveria trinervia. The sequence goes on along the minus strand of CM046453.1, from coordinate 24,143,878 downwards.
TGAGCCATTGTAGTTGTTTTAGTTGACTTTCCGGTGGGCTTTGGTGTAGAGGGATGTGTGGAGGCCTGTGGGGTTCCTGGGTTGGACTTGGGAGCCTTGCATTCCCTTGCAAAATGACCAAGTTGGTTACAGTTGTAACATTTGGCCTTGGTTTTCTCAAACCCAAATTTGTTGTTGATTGGGTTTTGGGGAAATTACCTTCCAGTTCTCTTAAAAAACTTCTTTGCCCTGTAGGTTAGAAGAGCCATTTGTTGGACTATGTCCACGTATTCCATGTCATCTGGGCTGAAACACTCTAGATCATCAAAACACTACTGATAATCACTTGAGTGTCCACTTCCTGAGACAAAAGCATAGCTGTCTTGAAAGGAGTTTTGCTGAGCTTGTTGAGACCTTGGAGTCTCAGGAAATGTGATGTATGGGCTAGAAGAACAAGATGGCTGCTGGGTGTAAGTCAGGTATTGGTGAGGCTGGGAGATTCCTGAGCCTTCAGCAACCATTAACGCGTTGCTAGCAGGAATACTCAAGGGTCTACTTGTCTGATGGCCCCTCTTACTTTCCATTTCCAAACGATATCCATCAAGGATCCTATAGAGTTCGGTCATGGTGAGTGTAATCAGATTTCCTGTTCTCTTGATAGAGACACAATAGAATGTCCACTCATTGGGTAATGCACTCATGAAATTTCTAGTAAGGTCTCTGAGTTCATGAGCAATCCCCATAGATTGAAGGGAAGAAATGAGATCCATGTACCTAAAATATTGTTGGCTAAGAGTCTCTCCAGCAACATGGGTGAAGTTCTCGAACTGCTGCTTCAGTGAGTCCTTGTTGGAGTCATTTGAGCTTGAGTACATTTGAGCAAGTGCATCAAACAGTTCTTTAGCAGACCTGCAATGCTCAAACCCCACCATAATAGAGTTTGGAATTGCAGTCATGAGAACAGTCATAGCGTTGCTGTCAATGTCAAGCTTCTTCCTGTCCTCATCAGAATAATCTTCAATAGCTTTCTCGATCATGGCACCTTTTCCACCAGCTACTTTTGGCTTATACGGTCCATTGACAATGGATTGCCACATTTTGTTGTCTTGATACCTGATGAAGCCTTCCATTCTTCTGCTCGAGGACCTGAAGTTTTCAGGGGTGATGATGGGTGCTTTGGTCATCGTCCCCGTCTCTACTTCAGATTTGTTGAAGGCCATTTTGAGTGAGGTATAAGGAGGAGTGAAAAACAGGTTGATTAGGATGGTAAGATCTCACAATCAAGAGCCTAAAAAGCTCTGATACCAATTGCAGGATCGGGTTTGTCATAAAAACACTTGGATTTCTCTCAAACTCACTTATAGACACACTCAATTCAGATGAAGTAAAGTCTTTCACAAGAGTTGATGATAATATAATAAGTAGTGAATGAACACACAGAAATAAATTTTCAAGGCACTTGTATATATTATTTCTCAACTCAAGATATTACAAGACGCTTACAATCATAATACATGAGTTACAATGAGAGACTATATATACTAGATCCTACAGCCGGATATACTTTGATACCAGCTGGAAACCTAGGACTAAAGCATATACTACAATGCTAAATTTAAGGTATCTTAGATAAAGTATTATCTAAGATATGGTAGTCATGACATGTCCATGACTTACCATTTGTCACCAACTAAAGATGGCAACTGTACTAACATAAAAAGGTAAACAGTGGATTAAAGTATGGTTAACTGCATGGCTTTTGAGAAAACGCCATGCAGTATCTCAGAGATTTGCAGCGGTGTCAGGAAGGCCATACTTATGTCCACTGGATAATAGCAGTGTTTTCTGAAGGTAAGTTGGCTTCGGAAGAACAAGTTCTTCCGAACCCACTTATACTTCGAAAAAGGCTTTTATACTTCCGAGGCTTGAGGACTTCTGTACTTTGGAAGTTGACTTCAAATCTTTCTTTCCAAGTCTTGAACTTTGGAAGTGGGTTCTTTGTCTTCGGAAGTTGGAACTTTTCCTTCGGAAGTAAGCATTACACTTTGTCTTGGAAGAGCTCCTTTTTCCTTTGGAAGTTCCACACTTAGCTTCAGAAGTCCTTTATTTGTTGTACCAAAATCTTCTAAGTGACTTGGTTTTGATTGCACCAGCCTTTCTAGATGCAACAACAAGTCATACGTTATTAGGAGCTGGTAATACATCGGCTTTAGTACCAAATAGGTTTGTCAGACCCATAGATCTATGACGTCACCAGGCTAGCAATAGTTAATGATTGTCAAATATAATGTGTCTCATATAAAGCTCACAATAACACAAATAACAATGACAAAATATAAGTATGAATTGCATGTGCGTGACAAGTATAAAAAAAGTTTACAAGTGTATGTTTGATAAGTTTAACATGTTTCACCCTAAAAAGGTGCGAAATAAAGTAAAAAGGGGGCATGGAGAACTCACATGACCAATCAGTATATGATGATTAATTGGTTGTTAAACTCAAATTAAACAACACATTTAGTTTCATAATGATTAAACATCCGTTTCAAATCAATTAATCGGCTCAATTCAACGGATTTCAGGCATAATCGCTTGGTAGGTTTTGGTTTCATGTGGTTTCTTAATGTAACCATCATCTCGATCAAATTAGCAGCGGTTATGTATTCGATTCATGTACACGTTCGAGAAATTTGAGTTAATTCGGTCGAACCGACTGTTCGTTGGGCATTTTACCCTCGCCAGAGCTTGGCCGGAGTGGGCTACTGGATTTGGGGGGGTGAACGGGAAGTGGGGTTTTGGTTTTATGGATTACACAAATAGCCCCTCAACTTTTAAATGTTTTGTTATTTCATGCTCAAACTCTCTTTTAAGGTTTGTAATTTGACTAACCACCCCCTAACTTACTTAATTCAAGTTTTAAATATTTTTTAAGTTTAATAAGTTGATAAATTGTTATAAGTAATCTTATTATTATTGTTAACCTTATTACTATTTGTTGGATCAAGAAGAAGGCTGAGGCAACCAAAACCAGATCATTAAACTATTTTGATACAACTAATAAAGGACTTTTGAAGCTAAGTGTGGAACTTCTGAATGAAAAAAGTTCTTCCGAAGAAAAATGGCAAGATTAACTTTTGAAGACAAACTTTACTTCCGAAGACAAAGCATTCACTTCCAAAGATCAAGACTTTGAAGAAAAGGTCAGAAGTCAACTTCCGAAGTATGAAGAAAAGAAGAAGTCCTCAAGCCTCGGAAGAAGTAGCCTCGTCTAAAGTATAAATGTCTTCCAAAGCCATTTAACCTTCAGAAGACACTACTATGAACCATTGGACATAAGTATGGTCTTTTACACTCTGCTTCAGACCTTTGAGATACTTCATGGCGTTTTCTCAAAAGCCAAGTAGGACCATATTTTATTCCACTTTTCACCTTTATCAGTTAGTATAGTTACCAACTTTAGTGGTTTCAAAAGGTAAGTCATGGAGATGTCATGATTACCATATCTTAGATAATACATTATCTAAGATACCTTAAACTATATCTTTGTAGTATTGTTTTAGTTAGAGGATTTCCATCTGGTATCAATATCCGGCTGTAGGTAGTAGTATATATAGTTTCTCATTGTAACTCAGGTAACATGCTTGTAAGAGAGTCTTGTAATACTTTGAGTTGAGAAGTAATATATGCAAGTACCTTGAAAATTATTTCTTTATGCTCTTTGTTACTTATTATATTGTTATCAACTAATAGAAGAGACTTTGCTTTATCTGATCTGAGTGTAGTATAAGTGAGTTTGAGAGAAAACCAAGTGTTAAGTGACAAAACTGATCCTGCAATTGGTATTAGTGATTAAGGAAGTGAAAGCTTGACTCTGTGGTTCCTCTTGTCTTTGGCTTTGTAACTCAAAAGGGATTTCCAAACAATATAGTGCTCCCAAAACTCCTCAAGAAAATGATGTTGCTGAGAGGATGAACAGGACACTTATTGAAGCTGCTCGAACTATGTTAGCTGATTCAAAGCTACCTCTTACATTCTGGGCAGAGGCAGTCAGCACTACATGCTATGTGCAAAATAGGGTTCCTGTAGTAAAGCTACATGGACAAACCCCTTATGAGTTATGGAACAAGAGGCCACCGTTCATTGGCTTCCTAAGGTCCTTTGGCAGCAGGGTACCATACTTAACATAAAAGACAATTTAGCAAAATTTGCTGAAAAGTCGGATGATGCTATCTTTGTTGGATACTCCTCTAGCTCTAAAGCTTATATAGTTTACAACATTAAAAATCAACAATTCAAGGAATCATCCAACATTGTTGTAAATAAGCACACTCCTTGTGTTAGGGGAATAACCTGATCATATTTTTGACTTAGAATTCTTTCTAAACTATTATAAACCATCTTATAAGAATGTTTCAGCTGGAACAGGTGCTCAAAGTGATTCTGATGCTGACAATTGTTTGAGCTACCCAGACCTCTTCCAAGTTCTCCAAGAGCCGCAAAAAATCAAGCTCCACTATTGGCAGATCTAATAGTATAACCATCTCAAGGGATTGTGGAGCTTCAACCAGTGATTCACTTGTTAATCATCAAGCTTTATCATGTGACACTATGCAACACCAAGTTGATGGAAGTAACATCTTGAAGGAACAAGAAATTGTTAATATTGCTTCATAATAACTAGATGATGATGTTTCTCAGTCATTTAGTCAGTCCTCATTGAATGAGTTTGAAACAACAGCTGGACAAAGTGTACTAACTCCTGAGCAAAATATGTCCAATCTGAATTATCTTTGCAACTGGAAGTGATTCCTTGACTAAGGATTCACAACACTCATCCAGCTGAAAACATCATAGGGGATGTCTCTGAAGGTGTGAGAACAAGAGGACAGACTTATCATGAGAATGTCTGCTTGTACTCATGCTTCTTGTCTCAGATGGAACCCAAGAAGGTGGAAGATGCCTTGAATGATAGTGGCTGTGTTGAATCTATGCAAGAGGAGTTGCTTCAATTCAAGAGACAAAAGGTTTGGTACCTATGTCCGCTACCATCTGGTCAAGTACCTATAGGCACAAAATGGGTTTTTAGAAACAAAAGAGATGATAGAGGCTTGATTATCAAAAACAAGGAAAGACTGGTGGTTCAAGGATACACTCAAGAGGAGGGAATCAATTATACTGATGTCTTTGCACCTGTTGCAAGACTTGAGGCAGTTAGGATCTTCCTTGCCTATGTTGCATCCAGAATTTCACTATCTACCAACTTGATGTTAAGTGTGCCTTTCTATATGGGGATATAGATAGGGAATTCTATGTGTTCCAGCCTCTAGGATTCGAAGACCCACAGCACCCCAACTATGTGTGCAAATTGGATAAAGTTCTATATGGGCTACACCAAGCACGTAGGCTATGGTATGAGACTTTGTCATAACTTCTCTTGAAGAATGGTTACACTAGAGGTACCATTTATAAGATTCTTTTCATAAAGATGTCTGGAAAGGACATCTTGCTTGTTCAAGTCTATGTTGATGACATCATATTTGGTTTCTCAAATGACCAATGTGTAAATTCTTTGAAAGCATCATGAAGAAGAAGTTTAAGATGAGTTCCATTAGAAAAATGGACTTTTTCCTTTGAATTTTGGTGAAGCAATTGAAGGAAGGGTTTTTCATTAATCAATCTAAGTATGTCAATGACATCTTAGAAAGATTTGACATGAAAGATTGTAAGCCAGCCAAGACACTCATACCCAGAAACCATAATCTCTGTCCTAACTCTTAGGGGGAGGATACTAATCAACATCAGTATAGGGCAATTATTAGTTCTCTGATGTATCCAACAAGTAGACATGATATCATGTTTGCAACTTGCATTTGTGCAAGATATCATGCTGCTCCAAAGGTGTCTCACCTAGCTTTTGCCAAAAGAATCCTCAGATACCTCAAAGGAGCACCTAAATTAGGTCTCTGGTATCTAAGGAACAACAATTTCAATCTCTATGGATACTCTAACAGTGACTATGGTGGCAGAAACATTGACAAGAAATCAGGATCAGGAGGATGTCAATTTCTTGATGGAAGGATCATCTCATGGCAATACAAGAAACAATCCTGTGTCTCTACATCTACTGCTGAAGCTGAATACATTGCTACTGCAAGTTGCTGTGCTCAGCTGCTGTGGATTCAGAACAGATGTTAGACTATGGATTCAACTTTATGAGCACTCTTATCCTTATTGAAAACAACAGTGCTATCTCCATCACTAAAAATCCTATGAAGCACTCTAAGACAAAGCATATGATATCAGATATCATTTCATTAGAGATATTCATGAGAAAAAATCTAATTAAGCTAATCAAAGTTAATTCAAATGAACAATCTGCTGACTTGTTCACCAAAGCTTTTGATGAACAGAGATTTAAGTATCTTAATACAGCCATTAGGATGATAAACATTGATTAGTCTACCTCTTTTGAAAATCTTTTTAAAATATGTAATGTCTTATGTCAATACAATCTAATCCCTGTCACAAAAGGTCTCTCTCTAAAATTTCCATTAAGTATAAATTCTTCCGAAAAGTAATTAACTCTTGGAAGATGTTTTACATATCTTCCGAAGCAAATTCCTCCCCGGATAATTTTCTTTTCGGGAGAGTTTTTAGTCTCGGAAGAAGCAATTGATTACATATCAGATTTACTTCCAAAGCTTATAAAACTATCCATTCGGAAAGCAATCTTACTCTCGAAAATAACTCTTTACCTTCGGAAGTAAGAATTGCCTTTGGAAGATAAATTACCTACGGAAACACTTTATACTCAGAAGAAAGACTTTACTGTGTAACGGAAATCTTTTGGGCCCCACTCTATAAAAAGTAAAGATTTTGTTAATAATGTCAGATCATTTAACTGAACTAAACCTTACCGCCCATATCACATTACCCACTAAAAAATCACATCACCTTATCCTAACCGCATAAACTGCCATTTCACCCCTTTTTAAATAATTCCGGCTACTCACTTTCATCTTCTTACCAAATTTTACTGCCCTAAAAGCTTCCTTCATCTTCAATTTTACCCAAGTCCAAACTCATCTACCTTCAACTTTCTCAAATGGCACTTAACCCTCAGCATAATCAAGTCGCACTTCTTGATTCTTCAAGAGATGCTAACTTCTCTGATATCATTTCCTTTCTTACCCAATCATCTTATTACACTACCCTGACTGTTAACCCTACCATTTATTTAAATCATATGGCTAAATTTTGGGAAAATGGTCAGATTGAAACCCTAAATGGGGTTCAGGTAATAATATCGAGCATCTGTGGCAAGGAGTTGATCATTACCGAACAACTCATCAGGGAGCATCTCGAGCATTATGATGAGGGTGCACCCACAGAGTTCCCTAAAACAGATTTGGACAACACCTACCTCTAATTAGGATATGGAGGAGATGTTCGCAGGTCTACAGTTTACAAATTCAACTTTTCTTATAATTGGAAGTTCTTGCTGCTGTCGTTCTTCATTTCTTATCCAACAAATCTAGGGGTTGGGATCAAATCCCATACAAACTAGGGTGCCTAGTTCATGGAATGGTAATAAGCCTTCGCTTTAACTACTCGAGATTTGTGCTAACCAATCTCATAGGAAACCTCCAGCGAGAAACATTCTTCATGTATCCCAGGTTTCTTCATCATTTAATCAACTGTGAGTTGGACCAGAGTCAACAAGTCTGTGTAGCTACTCTGACTATTCCTCACATGAGGCCGACCATATTCAAGACTTTGATGAAAGTGTCCACCAATTTCACCGGAAGAATCACTGCTCTACTTCCAGGTATGACTGAGCCAATGCTCCTAGTAACATCCATGCTGACCCCACAGGTGATGAACCCACACCAGAATCTACCCTCACATTGCCAAAGCTACCTTCTCACCCCATCACTATCACATATCAAAGACGCCTAAAACAAACCCTTGTTCAATCTTCTCTGATTGAACAAGCTTCTCCTGTTCAATCCAAAAAGACTAGAGTGGAACAATGGGCTCCATCTTTCACAATTGAACTCAATATGGGTTTTGAGTCTCCTCAGTCTCTAACTCATAAGCCCGACACCCAAGCTGAAAACTCTTAGGGTGAGTCTCTATACTCCTCTGAGCAGCCACAAAGGGACAGGCCCACCATAGGCTTAATGCCTTTAGGCATTGACCAAGGTCCCGAGTCACTAGGCTTAACTTCTATATCCTTTACTGACCTCTTGTTCAAAACTGATGAAGAGATTGCGTCTCTTCATGGCAATGTATTTATCTACAACACTCTCTCAAGGATCAACAGAGCCTAGAGAGACCTCTTATCTCTAGCCCCCATCAGCAAGCCTTTACTGAGGTGAGTCCCACTGATATGGAGGGGACTCATGTAGATTCAGTTGCCACTACTGAAAGTGCCTCAATGGACCTTCAGGACAGTGGTAACATTTCTGAGACTGAATCTGCGGCAAGCATGCCTTTTGATGACTCTGAAAGAGACATCATTAAGCAAGGGAAACTAGGGTGCCAAGAAACCACATCTGGTGGTGAGGATGAACATACTAGGTATATTACCTCATCTCCCTATGATTATTAAAAAGAAGATGAGGGAAGACTGCAACTCACCATTAAAGACCTACTTTCTAAAGTCTCAAACCTTGAATCTAAGGTTAGGACTTTAGAGGATAGGTCTGCCACTCTGCAACTTGAGATTGAAAACCTCAAGGCCAAACTAGCTGAGAAACAGATTTAGAGGTCTGTTAGGCATGTACCAATTCAGGTCTTATTGACCTCATCCTCTAGCTCATCAAGCTCTCAAGATGATGCTACCAAAAAGAGGGAGAGTGTTCAGAGACAAAGCCAAAGACAAGAGGAACCACAGAGTCAAGCTCTCACTTCCTTAAGCTTAAGATACCCTATGAAACAAGATTCAGTTTTTCCTAAGCCTCCTTCTATCATGATTCAAATGGATCAAAGGATGCTCCAAGATCTTAACAGGTTCTTCAACAAGCACATGATAGAATCTCTCATTGAACAGCCAAGTCCTGATTTGTCTGTGATTTACTTTGGAGCTCAAGAGTTGTAGAGGTTGAATGCACCTTCTACTACTATTGAGAAAGTTGGTCAACCTAAGGTCCAAGTGGAACCCATGATTGATTTCAAAGAGGAAACAAGGAAATAGTTAGGATAGAAAGTGCATTTTCATAGACTTCCGAAGCACAAGTCAAAGCCTCAGAAGAAGAAATTCAATCTTTCGAAGCTAAGATTGCAGCTGCAGAAGGATTATACTCTTTATCCGATGATCTAATAATCACAGATGCAATCTTAGAAATTTCATCTGAGGTTAATAGGAAGGATCTTCTCACCCAAATCCTAGCACAATCATCATTATTGACTCCAGCTCCCATTATCACTACTCAACCTGAACCTTCCATCCCAGAACCCCCAAAGTCTAGCACTTCCGAAGACGTCAAAGGAAAGAGGAAGATGACTGAGGAAGAGCTTCAGGAGGAAGCAATGTTAGAAAAACTAAAGGGAAAAGGTAGTCTTCCTACTGGGAAGTTGCTAGCTGCTAGTAGCAAAGCAGCTGCAGCCAACCAAGAGGCTGCCAACAACAAAAGAAGAGTATAAATCATTGACAGACTCGTTGATTTAGGAGCTGCAAATGAGGATGTACTCCTGCTACCATTAGAGGAGTTAATTGAGTTAGAAAAGGCAACTGTGCTGCAAATCCAACAAAAGGAAGAAGCATGGAGCTTGACCTTAGAGGAAGAAAGCAATGAAGAGAAATGAGAAGCTGATCAACAGCTTAGGAGGGAAAAGATAAACTTCCTAATCTCCAGGGGTTTCTCTCTAGAAGAACTATCTCCACATAACAACGATATGATCTCATGGCTCTTCAACAAAGAGCAAGATCAAATGGAGAAGGAGAGAAAGAAGGCTGTGAAGGAGAAGCTGAGATTGAAGAAGAAGAAGGAAGAGGAAGCAAGACCCACTAATGCCAAAAAGATATGAGATAAAGCCTGGATAAAAGACTATCTCCTGGCTCATGGCTTCTCTGGCAGGCAGGTGAGTCCTATGTCTGAGAAGACCCTCCAGCGACATGTTAATGACATAAAGGCTGACATTCACTCGGGGAAGAGGAAGGAGATGTATAGAAGGGTACAGGGATGATCTTCAAACCAACCACTCAACCCCAACCTGAACCAATTCCCTCTCCATTCCCCATCAAGACTAAACCCTACACACCTGAACCTACACCATCAACCGTACCAACTCCCTCACCTCAACCACCAAACTACCTATGATCCAACCCAAAACACTCTCCAAAACCCTAACACAACAGCCTACCTAACAACCTCCCGAACCATCCCCTCAGCCTTCCAACACCTCTCCTTAGAGGAGTTCAAGGTAATCAAGACAAAGCTCATCAATTGTACTACCCTGAGCGACATATCTTATGAAGAGGACTCTGTCAAACTGACTTATGTTGATGGATCCTCATGTTCCCTCACTAGAGATCAATTTCTTGATATGCCCAGAGGAACTTTGGACCAAGCTATAAAGCTCCTTGGCCTCAATTTTGATGCTCTGAATGAGGAAGAAAATAAGTTAAGGAGAACGCTGGTGACTTTGCTAGATACGAAGAAATGAGACAAGGTACCAAGTCAACCACTTGTGCCAAGGAAGAAGATTAACCAATGGAGGTTCGAAGACTCTTCTCACAACTTTGTTGTTGAGAGAGAGAGAGTGTGGAGAGCTAAATAGGCTAAATGCTTCATCTCTGTTACACTTAAGCAGATTTGACATTGTTGAGTTAGCAGAGAAGCCACTCTTAACCCTTCCAACTCTGAAGTAGTTGCTCATCTCAAAATCACCTGAGCAGTCTTCTTCTCGCCGAGCTAACTGCTAGGACCAAGTTTGAAAAAGAGTTAAAACTGAGAGAGAAGGAGAAAAGGAAAGGATCAGCAACCCAAGGCAAAGCCTTTCTTCAAATGGTTAAGGGTCCTGAACTTGAATCCATAGTTAGATGGGAGTATGACTATAACTCTCATCAACTAACTCTCTTTAGGGGACACAACAGAGGGTGCATATCATTCAAAGCGCCAGACTAAATCTCTTGTCCACGAATGATTTGTACAAGCTTCTCAGCACCACTTCCGAGAAAAATAAAGAAATAAATAAGTATCTTCTTTCCCTGGTGTTGAAAGTTTTGAGAAGCAGGAACAAGTGAAGTTTGGTAGCATCAGCCTAAGGGGAGTTTGTTGGATCAAAAAGAGGGCTGATACAACCAAAACCAAATCACTTAAACTATTTTGATACAACTAATAAAGGACTTCTGAAGCTAAGTATAGAACTTCCGAATGAAAAAGAGTTCTTCCGAAGACAGTGCAAGATTAACTTTTGAAGACAAACTTTACTTTCGAAGACAAGTATTCACTTCCGAAGATCAAGACTTAGAAGAAGATATCAAAAGTCAACTTCCAAAGTATGAAGAAAAGAAGAAGTCCTCAAGCCTCGGAAGAAGTAGCCTCTTCGAAGTATAAGTGGCTTCGGAAGAACTTATTCTTCCAAGCCATTCAACCTTCTGAAGACACTACTATGAACCAGTAGATATAAGTATGGTCTCTGACACTTCGCTACAGACCTCTGAGATACTGCATGGCGCTTTCTCAAAATCATGTAGTTAACCATACTTTATTCCACTGTTCACCTTTATTAGTTAGTATAATTACCAACTTTAGTTTGTGACAAAAGGTAAGTCATAGACATGTCATGACTACCATATCTTAGATAAGACATTATCTAAGATACCTTAAACTATAGCTTTGTAGTATTTGCTTTAGTTATAGGATTCCAGCTGGTATCAAAGTATATCTGGCTATAGTAGTAGATATATAGTTTCTCATTGTAACTCATGTAACATGCTTGTAAGAGAGTCTTGTAATACTTTGAATTGAGAAGTAATATATGCAAGTACCTTGAAAATTATTTCTTTGTGCTCTTTGTTACTTATTATATTATTATCAACTCATAAAAGAGACTTTGCTTCATCTGATCTGAGTGTAGTATAAGTGAGTTTGAGAGAAAACCAAGTGTTAAGTGACAAAACCGATCCTGCACTATTTTTATTATTACTATTACTATTATCTTGGTTATTATTATTTCTATTATTATCATTAATTTTATTAATATTTTTATTATTAATAATATTATTATAGTTGTTGGACCAAAAGAACCAATGAGCCAGATCAGAAAAACCTTTAAGGTCCCACAAGACATCACAGCAACTGCTGAAGACTTGATCAGCTGTTTGACAAAGTCTGAAGATCAACAGCTGAAGACTAAAGTACTGAAGACTTCAACAGCTGAAGACCAAAGTCTGAAGATTAACAACTGAAGACTAAAGTACTGAAGATCAATAGCTGAAGTACAAAGACTGAAGACAACATCTGAAGACATCAGCTGATGACAACAACTGAAGTTCAAGAAGTCCAAGTACTGAAGCCTTCAGAGTTTGCCACAACAGCTGAAGAAGCATTCTTCAGTTGTTGTGATGGTTTCCTTTGAATAGTTTTCTTTTCTATTACAGTACTTGTAAAACGACTGAAGAGCATGTTCTTCAGTCATTATTGTTTCAGTAGTTTCTTTTCAGTAGTTGTAGTGATAGTTAACACTTGGTATTTTTGTAAGAAGATGTCAGTTGTTTGACATCTTCAGTAGTTGTGTTAGCTTTTAGTAGTTAAATAACAGTTAGATGTCACTGTCAACTGACATCAGCTGACATCAGCTTCCCTTATAAAAGAATGATGACCTAATTGTAACGGGGTGGAAGCCAGCCAAAGCGTGTATTGAATGAATATATTCCTTTTGGCAGAAATTCTCTCTCTATAACAAACACTGTTTCATTGATAAATTTCATGTGTTCTTGTTTAAATTTGTTAATTCGTGGGCTCATTCCGCTGCAAATCCAATCTAATTGATCAAACTAGATGCTGAGATCCTAACAAATGGTATCAGAGCAGGTTAATCATTGATCGATTTAACAATTGATCATTGAAACTGTTCTTTTGCTATCTACGTTTGATCGAATTAGCAAATTTGCAAGAATCGGTTATAGAGATTGAGTTTCTGTTGCTTCTGGCCATTTTATTTGAGGTTCTAAGTGGTTTTGAGCTAGATTTACTTTGTTTACCTTGAATTTGTCTGAATTCTGAATATGACTACTCCTTCTAATGACCCTCACAATACTGGTTCCTCAACCAAGCCTCCAATGCTGGTTAGGACTGAGTATAACATATGGCAATGAAGAATGCTCCATCACCTGTCTGTTAACGGTTCAGGTTGTTGGACATCTATGGTACATGGTCCACATAAGCCTATGGTGAACAATCCGAAAACCAACCAAATGGTTCCGAAGAAGAAGGAACAATACTCTGATGAGGATTGAAAACTGTTTGAGATTAATGCTAAAGCTCATGGAATTCTGGCCATGGCACTGCCTAATGAAATCTATTCTGGGCTTAGCATCATGAAACTGCTCATGACCTCTGGAAGGCACTGAAAGAACAATTTGGTGGTACTGATGAGGTCTTAGCAAACAATAGGGAAATACTTGCCCAACAATATGAGACATTTGCTCATAGGAAGGGTGAGACTCTGCCTCAACAGTTTGAGTGTTTTTCATGTTTGATCTCTGAGCTGAAAATGGTCAAACATGAATACACTAATAGCCAGATGAACCACAGATTCCTCAGATCACTGCCTGAGAGATGGGGCATATATACAATTTTCCTACGCTCTAATGCAAATCTAGATAGCCTATCTCTCACCCAACTTCATGGGAAACTGCTTACATTTGAAAGAGAGATAGAGCAGAAAAGGAAACTGGCATCATCAGGAAAGCTCACTGAAGACTTTGTACCAGGGAACACTGCCTTGGTCGGTCATGAGTCAGAATATGCTGCATCAGAAAGTAATATGATGTGCATATATATTTCTCTTCAAACAGTTCTGATCATGCATTTGTGAGTGTTGATAGTCAGTCAGGTTGTAATAGTGACAATTTGTGCTTCATTATGGATGATTTGAAAGGTATAGCTGATGATGACTTAGAAGAGATGGATATTCTGAGCCAAATGGCCTTGATTAATATCAGATCTCAGAAGTTCTACAAGAGAACTAGTAGGAAATTCCCTGGACTCTCTGGCAAAACCAAAGTTGGTTTTGACAAGAGTAAGTTGAGGTGTCATAAATGCCACAGGCTTGGGCACTTTGCAAGAGAGTGTAGATCATCTGGATCTAACTCCTCTGCACCCTTTGTGACTTTTCCAAGTAATATTCAACAAAACAGAGGGCAACATCCTGCTAGTTCTGGTCATCAATCACAACCTCTATCTCCTGCATATTTTGTCCCTCAGGGTCCAATGCCATATCCATATTCCTGCTATTACATGCCACAAACCAGTCAAGTTCAAGTACCCATTGCTCAACAACCACCTGCTCTTCCTGAGCCTCAACCTTCCCAATCTCATCAACAATCTCAACCTCAACAACACAGCTTTTTCACCCTAGGAGTTGTTGACTGGAGCAGTTTACCAGATGATATGTCTGGTCATGAACAACTGTTTTCTGGTGCTGGTCAACATGTTGGTGACAATCCTTTTGGAAACCTTACTCTTATGGCCCTGGAGTCTGCTGATACCTCATCCTCTAATGCCTCCATTCCACAGGTATCACAGGTATCCTTTGAGGCCAAAGCCAAGCTATGTTCTGAAACATGAATAGCTGCATTTGCATCTATTAGAGAAGCAAATGTAGCTTTAATTTACAAGAACATTGAGCTAGAACAAATAATATCCAAAAGAAAAATGAATTTGAGTCTGTGCTTAATGATAAGAATGATGAGATTACAAACTTAAATGCCAAATCACTGATGATAAGGCTAGGGAAGAGGTACTTCTAGAGAAGTACAGAGACCTCAAAGAAAAACACTTGCAGCTACCCAGGTAGAGTGTGATCGAAGGGTACATTCCTGCAAGGGTTTTGAAATGCTTCTCAGTAAGCAGTCTACTTCCAATGTGAAGTTTGGCATTGGTTATAATCACACTGCTCCTCCTACAAATTTTACTCCCAGAGCGGAGGTAGAATTTGATGATGAGAGCAATAACCAACCCTTTTCATCATGTGGTCTACTATCTGATACAGCACCATCAGAGGTTGGAGTCAGCATTAATCCTCCCAAAACCTATCAGCTGATGTTGACGGTTCAAATGCTGACACTCACATGATCAAAAGGTGATCACTCCAGGTGGTATTTAACAAAGTACTGAAAGTACTAAAGAGCAAGTCATAACACCTGGAGAACAAACCCAAACTACTGCATGTACTAAAGGAAAGAAAACTGCCAGTAGAAAGGGTGGGAAAACTACTGAAGAAGATATCAAGAAAGCATGTACTGCAAGAAAAAAATGCTAGTACTGGTCGCAAACTGCTGAAGAATAAGTCTTTAGTAGTTTCATCTTTTTAGCAGATGATCAACTTAAGATGAAGAAAAAGCCATGTGAAATATGTGGCTTATTCATCATCATCTTACTAATGATTGCTGGTATAAAAAGGGCTCCAAACTCAAACACAATGAGAACATTAAAAAGAAAATGGATAAAATGAAAACTGAGTTTGAAACCAAGTTTGTACCAGCAACATCAAAACCTGTAACCCCAAAATCCAAAAAGAAATCCAAAAAGGAAGGGGTTAATCAGGCAACAGCTGAGGTTGCTCAAAGGGAGATGGTACAACACAGGAATCCATCAATCTCAAGCACTAATGTGTCTGATGAGCTGAAGGCTTTATCACAGAATCAGACACAACTTGTTATGATGGTTCAACATCTATTGGGGAGAGTCAACCAATTAGATGCTCATGTGCTGAAACCACAGAGAAGAAAATCCATGCCAAAGGATTCTTCTTCTTCACCATCTCCATCCCCTCAGGCTGTTCTTCATAGCAAATCTGTTAGTTTACCATCTGTTGATTGAACAGACCCAAAACCAAAAAGATTTGGGTCTCAAAAACTAACTAATTTATTATGATTGCAAGGTTCTTCAGCATGCCACAGTAGCATCTGGTATGTAGACAGTGGAGGATCTATGTTATGACAGGGAACATCTCTCTTCTTCATGATTACTCTCAGGAAAGAAGGGGTTTGTTTCTTTTGGCAATGATGCTAAGGGTTACATAATTGGCAAAGGCTTTGTCTCCAATGGGGAAATAAGGTTTGATGATGTTAACCATGTGGAGAATCTCAAGTACAATCTCTTGAGTGTCAGTCAAATGTGTGATAATGGCCATGTTTCTCTTTTCACCAATCAGAACTGCAGGGTTCTGTCATCCAAAGTTCTGAATTTGATTGTTAAGGTGTTGGATGATCACACTCTCCTGAGGGCCAACATGACAGGAAGAGTGTATGCCTTAGATCTTTCCAAGAAAATAGATCTCAAAGGCCATCCTTGCCTATTTTCCAAGGCTTCTCCTCAAGAATCTATTCTATGGCATAGAAGGCTGGGTCATGTGAATCTTAAAAACTTGAATCAGTTGATACATCATGGTTTAGTAAGGGGATTGCCTATGAAGGAGTTCATTGTGAAGACAACTGCACTGCTTGTTTGAAAGGAAAACAGCACAAAGTCTCATTCTCTCCTATTGAAGAACCTAAGTCCATTGCCTGCTTGCAATTACTACACATGGATACCTTTCGTCCTGTGAGAGTAATGAGTATGGCAAAGAAGAAATACTATCTAGTAATTGTGGATGATTACTCCAGATTTGTATGGACTTTCTTCTTGCATTCAAAGGATGAGGCTGCTCAGATGATTATAAACTTTGTGTTGTATGTTGAGAAGCAGTATTCCCTATCTATCAAGTGTATCAGAAGTGATAATGGAACAGAATTCAGAAACCATACACTTGATGATTTTTATCTCTCAAAGGGAATCAAGAGGTAGTTTAGCATCCCAAGGACTCCAGAACAAAATGGAGTAGTAGAGAGAAAGAACAGGACCCTAATTGAAGCTACAAGGTCCATGTTGGCTGACTCTGATTTGCCACTGACCTTTTGGGCTGAAGCTGTTAACACAGCTTGCTATGTGCAGAATAGAGCCTTAGTAAATCAGAGGTTGATGAAGACTCCATATGAAGTTCTACACCATTTGGCTCCTCTAATTCCTTTTTCAAAGCCTTTGGGTGTCCTTGTTTCATTCTCAACACAAAGGATCAACTCCACAAATTTGATCCTAAGGTGGATGCAGGGTATTTTATTGGTTATTCATCTACTTGCAAGGCATACAGAGTCTTCAACTACAGAACAAAGATAGTTGAAGAGACTCTGCATGTGAAGTTTAATGAATCTCCAAAGGACAAGATTCCACAAAACCCTGTGGAGTTATTGATTTGGACATACTGCAATATGTTCCTTATCAGGCTTCAGCTGTTGCTCCTGTCAACAGTTCTCCACTTGGTGGTATTGATGATGATGATAATATCAATACTCACCTATTCAAGTTTAGTGATCAACTGCCTGAGTCCACTAAACTTGATGTTCCTGTAGCTTCAGTAGTTCCATCCAAAACAAATGCTGATGTGATCTCTGATTCCTCTACATCTTTTGATTTGCCATCTCATTCTGGTTTCAAGAGTCTGCATCACCATCTGCTGCTGCTGAAGGCCTACAAACACTTGCATAGATCTCATTATTTATCAAGAGCTGAAGAATCACCCAATGTCTCAAATCATTGGTGATATCAATGCTAGAGTTTCAACAAGAAGTCAATTGTCCAATTTCTGCTTCTATGCTCTCTTCATTAGTCAGCAAGAGCCAAAGAACTATCACATTGCTTTAAGGGACAATGGATGGGTTGAAGCCATGCAGCTTGAGCTACTTCAGTTCAACAAGCAGCAAGTATGGGAACTGGTTCCTCTACCCCCAGGTAAGTGTGCAATAGGCACTAAATGGGTGTTTAGGAATAAAACAGATGAAAATGGGCTTATTGTTAAGAACAAGGCCAGACTGGTTGTTCAGGGGTTTGCACAGGAAGAAGGTATTGATTATGATGAAACCTTTGCTCCTGTAGCCAGATTGGAGGCAATTAGATTGTTCTTAACCTATGTTATATTCCATAATCTTAAAGTTTTTCAAATGGATGTTAAAAGTGCATTTTTAAATGGTAAAATAAAAGAAGAGGTGACAGGATCAGCGATCACACGTTTGATGTATTAGGATACAAAGCAGCGGAATACAAACTAGAATTAGACAAATTGTAGCAAGCAATCGATACTTGTAAGCATTAAGATCGCATACGGTTATAGGAGAGAATATATATTTCTGATTTCAAGGAATGTTTATAGATGTAGAATATTTCTAATCAAATCATTCGTTCATTCCATTCATTCCCCTTGTTACAATAAGTTGTCACTCCTTATATAGAGTGCAACAATCACTGCTGTTATCACGGAAAGTGACAACTGGCAGATCTATTACAAAAATAACTAATTCTTAACAAACTACTGAAATGTTCACAACTACTGAGAACATATCAGCATGTTAAGTACAAAATATAAAACTACTGAAACTACAACGACTGGAGAACAAGCTCTTCAGTCGTTTTACAAAACTACTGAAACATAAAAATATAAAACTACTGATATCACAACTACTGAAGAAGTACTCTTCAGCAGTTGTGACAAACTACTGAGGCTTCAGTACTTGATCTTCAGACTTTGACCTTCAGGTGTTTCATCAGCTGATGACTTCAGTAGATATCATCAGCTGATGCCTTCAGTCTTTGTCTTCAGACCTTGTACATCAGTTGTTGATCTTCAGCACTTGTAAACTCTTCAGCTGTTGTACTTCAGTACTTTGGTCTTTCAGCTTCAGCACTTGTGTTCTTTAGCTGTTGTACTTCGGCACTTTGGTTCTTCAGCTGTTGAGGTCTTCAGCACTTGATCTTCAGCTGTTGAAGTCTTCAGCACTTGTCAAACTACTGATGAGGCTTTCAGCAGTTGTTGTGATACCATGTGGGACTTAGAGGTTTTCTGATCTTGGCTCATTGGTTCTTTTGGTCCAACAAACTCCCCCTGAACCAATGCAGCCAAAACCTCTAACTTATTTGTTCTCCCACTTATTGATGGCAAAATGTTGGTCTTTTTCCTTCTTGATCAGTAGAGAAGATGACCCATGTAAGCTCCGCCTGGGAAGAACCTCAAATATTTGTTTGGCAGAGTATGAATGGGAACTCTGTTTTGGGGAACAGGACACGGAGCTGTTATCCCATTCATGAGATTCACTTCCCCATAATGAGTCTGTACGACTCTCTTGTGTAGGCCTCAAGGAAGGTGATTTGTTCCTCCATGGTTAGCTCTTCAGCACCTCCTTCAAACAATGATTCCGGCCCATAATACTCAGACAGGTATTTGGCCTATTTCCATTCTTTAGCTCCACAGTTGTTATTATTCTGTAAGCAAACTCATCCGGGTGATTACCCTCTAGGAACAACTGGAGCTCATTTTTCCTGACTTCCTCAAGCCTCTTGTAAACTAACCCCTTTTTCACTATTTTGTTTTCCAGCATCTTTTGAGGGGTTAGATTAGCTTTGTAGGCCTTCTTGAAGTCTTCTAGGATTTCCCAGGGTAAAACTACAAAGACCAGAGAGATCACTTCATCTACGATCTTTTTCACCTGGCCAATGTATCTCCGAGGTATATTGTTCTTATGAATTCTGTGAGAGACCCTGGGATCAGGCCAAATCCTCACTCTTTCCTTTTGATATTGAAAAGTATGCCTGAGAGTGTAAAGTCTGAGGGCTTGCTCCTTCATATTGATGATAGAAGATGTGGCTGCATAAGCTTTGTCAACTCTCTTCAGCAATTCCTCATCATGCTGTTTATGAAGCTCTTCTTCTTCTAGCTTCACTTTAACCATTTGTCTCTGGACTTCAGGAGTAATTGCTGAGGAGTGACTTGTGGCCTTAGGCAACTGAATCACAGCTGAGAGCGGCATCCTATCTTCATCATCTTCTTCATCTTCTTCTAGCCTCAATATCCTTCTCTTCTTCTTCAAGGGTATATCATCGGCTATGGGTTTTGAGGGTAAGGGAGTTGGTTTGGTGGGTTGTGTTTTGGGTGGTTTTGGTGTGGGAATGTTGACAGGCTGTGCTAGCATCCTTGAGGTGAGTGTGGCTTTTGATTGCTTGGCTAGCTCAGTCCTGCTCCCAGCACCCACTTCATTCAAAGCTTCAATAACGAGCCCCTTAGTGTATGCTTCAGACGAACAGATCTTGGTGGTGATTGCCAAGATACTGTCCCTGGACCAAGCTTTGATTTCAATCATTGATCTTCCAAGATATTTTGCAATAAATCTTATCATGATTTCAAGCCTTTCTCTTTCTAACACTTCATAACTTGCCCATCTATTCTGGATTTCTTCAATCTCTAGTCGTCGAATCTCAGAGTCAAGTTTATTGGTGTCATGGCCTTGCCTAAACAGCTGATCAATGATGTTGTCCATTGATCTGCTGTGTTCGGCATCAGCCTCTTTTATCAGTAGCTCCAAGGCTTTATCTTCAGCATGGTGCTCATCAGCACCTTTCTTTCGCTTGTAGGTGAGCATTGGTTGCTGTTCTTTCTCCTCCTTTTGGGCTTGCTTCGCTTCCTTCTTTTCCTCGGATCTTTTCCTCTTCTTTTCTTTCACTGCAGTACTCTCCCCCTTTTTGGTTGCATTGGAGGAAGGGGTTTGTACCGCAGAAAGAGTCTTTTGGACAGCAGCATCAACCAAGGGCTGTAATGTTGAGGAAAGCCTCTCATCAATGGCTTTGATCACTATATCAGTGATTATGGGTGTGATGAGAGGGAGGGAATTTTGGAGTACAGCACCTATTTGCTCAGGAGGGTTCTGTTCCTGAGAAGTACGGCCTGAAGCAGAGGCAGGTGGTTGATTTTGGAGTGGCTCGGTGTTTGGGAAACCTTCAAGTGAAGGTGCCATCTGTGGGTGGATGGAGGCAGATGGTCTTTCTCCTTGTGAGAGTTGGTCAAGTAGGTTTTGCAGCCTACTAACTTTCTCTTCAAGGATTGTGTTCTGGGCAAGAACATCATAGAAAAAGCCCAGGTCATCATCAGCCGAAGCTGAATCAGCTGACCTCCTGCTTAGAGCAGGATTTACATGCACTGGGTGTAGACCAGTTGGTGCATGTGCCCCTTGTGCTTGGTACTGGGGACTTCCAGCCTCAGGTTAATGTCCATCATCAGCTGTTGCCTCTAGTGAGGTCTTAGCAATGTTACCAGTCTCACTCTGGTCATGTGCTGAGTCAGAGGAGGTGGCAGCCTCACCAGATATTCTAAGCTCCTTGTCTACACCAGGAGATAGAAGTGGGAAACCCCTGTGCTGTGGGTTCTCAAGGGCACTGTGTTCCTCCCCCTCAATTGTAGAGGTATTCCCAGTAGTAAGTGGTTTCTGGGGAGGGGGTGAGGAGTGCAATTGAGTCAACACTTGTGCAACTATTAAAGTTAGGCTGTGAGGGGCGGTTGTTTAGGGTGAAGGGATAGAAGCAGTGTGCACCTGGGGAGGTTGGTGCTCTTCAATGGCAATCTCCTCAAGTGAGGAAGATCCCAGATAAGTAGGTACCCCTTGTGTGGTTGCTGCAGGCTCCTGTTGAGAGGAAGCCTGAGCGGCTGTGGCTGGAGGAGTCATTGTATCCACTAGGGGGTTTGGACTAGTGGATATATCCTGCGTTGTGTTGCAGGGGCATCCTCAGGGGACTCAATTCCCTGAGTAGCCATTTTGGTTTCTTTTGGTGGGTTTGGTGGGGACTTTGGATTTGGAGGTGGTGGCTGTGGGTTCCAGCTGCGTGGGTTTGCGCAGCTTGGCAGCCATTTTGAGTGTCCGGTCAGAGTTGTGCCGGGAGTATACTTCCGGCAGAACAGCCGTAGCAGGGACTCCCAAGCCAACAAGTCCCTCAGCATTAAGTTGGTCTGTAATAATGGCCATTATGAACCGTGGATATAGTATCCAACGGTTGGCAGTTAGTTTTTGAGCCATATCCTTGAGCTCTAAAAATATATTTCAGAAAAATTAAGTGGTTGTTGCTCAAGAATAGAATACATTACCTGCTGCCATTTTGTCGACATTTGATCCCAAGACGACGTCTTAGGGGCCAAACATACATTCACCATGTGAAAAATCAGGCGCTCAGCGTCATTAAAGTGTTTCTTCATGATAGTGGAGGCACTGAGATCGCCTTGATATCCATGTTGAGCAAAGGATAGATCTATGGTGCCCTTCGGATATCCAGCAGGAGAAGTAGTATCATTCAGTTTAAGAATTTGGCGGATTATTGCAGGAGTGATGACTACTTCTTTGTTGTTGACGACCGACCGGAGGGATGGTGTGTTTTTCTCCCCAGTGGTAACAGTAACGTTCATCCAAAATTGGTGCAAGGATTCGGCATGTAATGTGGGATTCAGAAGAAATGCCGTATTGTATTGGGACTGAACCATAAGATCGATAGCAGTATCGAACTTAGTCCAGATGGGCGATTTAGTGAGGTAGGCAACGCAGTTGTGTCGCGGTTTAATTTGCATAGACGCCATTGAGAAGAGGGAAGTTTTGGAGAGGAACGTTAGGTTTGAAGAAGATGAAGCAATGAGAGCTAAGGTTAGGGATATATATAGGGTACGGGTAATGAAACGACTGAAGGATGTGGTGTTAGTCATAAGTAGTTTTAAACGACCGTTGACATGGTATTATCCTTTCAGACGTTGAAACAGCTGAAGTCGTGGTGTTAGGCATCAGTAGTTTAAAAAACTACTGAAGACCGTGGTTTTGACTTCAGATGATTGAAACAACTGAGGACTTGGGATTAGTCATCAGTAGTTATAAAACTACTGAAGACGTGGTTTTGCTTCCGTTGTTTAAAATGAAACAGCAGTTGTACAAACGACTGAAGAGAAAGTTCTCTTCAGCTGTTTTCGTCAATTCTTAGCTTTTCAGCTGTTTCAAACTGTCCTCAACACATTCATCAGTCTTTTTGGCTGATTTCAGTTGTTTCATAGGACATCAGTACTTATCTGTTTTTACTTATTGCAGTAGTTGTAACTGCATCAGTAGTTATAACTACATCAGTAGTTTAGAACAGATGAAGTACTTCAGTACTTGTGAGACATTTAGCCTTCAGTAGTTATAAAACTACTGAGGTTAAAAGAGCTCATCAGTACTTATATGTGACATAGGTACTCATGATCATCAATATGAATTACTAAGATCATCAGTAGTTGTCACTTATTCTAGTTGCAGCATACCAAGCCTTAACACCAGGTTTTGGAAAGTTGAACTATCCAAAGGCTTAGTAAAAATGTCTGCAAGCTCATCAGCACTAGGCACAAACTTAGGATCAATCAGACCTTTTTCAAAACAGTCCCTTATAAAATGATGTCTGATCTCTATATGTTTGGTCCTAGAGTGCTGGACTGGATTTTTGACAATACAAAGAGCTGAAGCACTATCCATTAACAATGGAGTCTTAGTCTC
Source organism: Flaveria trinervia (assembly GCA_025506515.1). Classification (NCBI taxonomy): domain Eukaryota; kingdom Viridiplantae; phylum Streptophyta; class Magnoliopsida; order Asterales; family Asteraceae; genus Flaveria; species Flaveria trinervia. The sequence goes on along the minus strand of CM046453.1, from coordinate 24,120,306 downwards.
TGTAATGGAGTCTTAGACAAATTGTAGCAAGCAATCGATACTTGTAAGCATTAAGATCGCATACGGTTATAGGGAGAGAATATATATTTCTGATTTCAAGGAATGTTTATAGATGTAGAATATTTCTAATCAAATCATTCGTTCATTCCATTCATTCCCCTTGTTACAATAAGTTGTCACTCCTTATATAGAGTGCAACAATCACTGCTGTTATCACGGAAAGTGACAACTGGCAGATCTATTACAAAAATAACTAATTCTTAACAAACTACTGAAATGTTCACAACTACTGAGAACATATCAGCATGTTAAGTACAAAATATAAAACTACTGAAACTACAACGACTGAAGAACAAGCTCTTCAGTCGTTTTACAAAACTAAAGAAACATAAAAATATAAAACTACTGATATCACAACTACTGAAGAAGTACTCTTCAGCAGTTGTGACAAACTACTGAGGCTTCAGTACTTGATCTTCAGACTTTGACCTTCAGGTGTTTCATCAGCTGATGACTTCAGTAGATATCATCAGCTGATGCCTTCAGTCTTTGTCTTCAGACCTTGTACATCAGTTGTTGATCTTCAGCACTTGTAAACTCTTCAGCTGTTGTACTTCAGTACTTTGGTCTTTCAGCTTCAGCACTTGTGTTCTTCAGCTGTTGTACTTCAGCACTTTGGTTCTTCAGCTGTTGAGGTCTTTAGCACTTGATCTTCAGCTGTTGAAGTCTTCAGCACTTGTCAAACTACTGATGAGGCTTTCAGCAGTTGTTGTGATACCATGTGGGACTTAGAGGTTTTCTGATCTTGGCTCATTGGTTCTTTTGGTCCAACAAGAGGTTTATGTGTGTCAACCACCAGGTTTTGAGGATAATAAACATCCAGATTGGGTATACAATCTTGATAAGGCTCTTTATAGGTGAAACAAGCTCCTAGAGCCTGGTATGAGACATTATCAAATTTTCTTCTTCAAAATAATTTCACTAGAGGCTCCACAGATAAAACTTTGTTCATTAAGAAGGTGGATCAGCATAAGCTACTTGTTCAAATTTATGTTGATGATATTATTTTTGCATCCTCTGATCCCCAGTTGTGTGATGATTTTACCAATTTAATACAAAAGAAGCTTGAAATGAGTGCAATGGGAGAATTATAGTTCTTTCTAGGATTGCAAATCAATCAAAAGGCTGATGGGACTTTCATTCATCAGTCTAAATATACAAAAGATCTTTTGAATAAGTTTGATTTACAAAACTGTAAGCCCTGTTCTACTCCCATGTGCCACACCACTCAACTGGATGCAGATTAGAAAGGTAAAGTTGTTGATGAAACACTTTACAGATGTATGATTGGGTCCTTGATGTACTTAACAGCTTCTAGACCAGATATCATATTTGCAACTTGTGTTTGTGCTAGATTTCAGGCTGCTCCTAAAGAGTCTCATTTGATTGCAGTCAAGAGGATCTTTAGATATCTGCAAGGTACACAATCTCTAGGTTTATGGTATTCCAATGGACACTCTTGCAAATTAGTTGCTTTTTCTGATAGTGACTATGCAGGGTGTAAGTTAACCAGAAAGTCAACTTCTGGTGGATGTCAATTCCTAGGCAACCGTTTGATTTCTTGGCAGAGTAAGAAACAAACATCTGTTGCTACATCCACTGCTGAAGCAGAGTACATTGCTGCTGCAAGTTGTACATCTCAGGTACTCTGGCTTCAGAACCAACTTTTGGATTATGGCATTACAGAGACTAAGACTCCATTATTAATGGACAGTGCTTCAGCTCTTTGCATTGTCAAGAATCCTGTCTAGCATTCTAGGACCAAACATATAGAGATCAGACACCATTTTATTAGGGACTGTTTTAAAAAAGGTCTGATTGATCCAAAGTTTGTGCCTAGTGCTGATGAGCTTGCAGACATTTTTACTAAGCCTTTGGATAGTTCAACTTTCCAAAACCTAGTGTTAAGGCTTGGTATGCTGCAGCTAGAATAGTGACAACTACTGATGATCTCAGTAAACAAGTACTGATGATCATTAGTAACATCTCACAAATATGTATTGATTCTGTTAAAAGAAACTGATGCAGTTATAACTACTGATGTCCTATGAAATACTGAAAACAGCTAAAAAGTCTGATGAGTAAGTGTTGAGGACAGTATGAAACAGCTGAAAAGCTAAGAATTGACGAAAACTACTGATGGGAATTTTCTCTTCAGTCGTTTTACAATTGTTGTTTCATCTTAAACAACTGAAGCAAAACCAATGTCTTTAGTAGTTTCACAACTACGGATGACTAACACCAAGCCTTCAGTCGTTTACAACAACTGATGACAAAACCATGTCTTCAGTAGTTTCACAACTACTGATGACTAACACCAAGTCCTCAGTTGTTTCCAACATCTGAAGCCAAAACCATGGTTTTTAGTAGTTTTATAACTGCTGATGCCTAAAACCAAGACTTCAGTTGTTTCAACCTCTGAAGGTTAATACCATGTCATCAGTCGTTTAAAACTACTGATGATTAACACAAACCCTTCAGTTGTTTTATAACCCATACCCTATAAATACCTAATCCTACAGAGCTTCATTATCTCAAACCTAACGTTCAAAAACTCCGAACCTTCTCTCACATTAATGGCGACCATGCAGCTTAAACCAAGACACAACTGTGTTGCCTACCTTACAAAATCACCCTTCTGGACGAAGTTTGATACTGCCATTGATCTAATGGTCCATTCTCCATACAAAACGGCCTTCCTCATCAATCCTACCATTTATGCCGAATCCCTAAATCAGTTCTGGACGAACGTCACCCTTACCACTGGGGAGAATGACACCGAGTCTCTCCAGTCGTTCGTCAACTACCGTAAGGTTGTCATCACTCCGGCAATCCTTCGCTAAACCCTACAACTGGATGATGCCACCTTCCCCGCTGGATATTCAAAGGGCACCACTGATCTATCCTTTGCCCACCATGGATACCAGGGTAACCTCAGCGTTTCTACCATCCTAAAGAAGCATTTCCAAGACGCGGAACGCCTTATTTTTCATATGGTGAATGTCTGCCTAGCCCCTAAGACTTTTTCTTGGGATCAAATGTCAACCAGGTGGCAGCAGGTATTCTTCTCTATCCTTGAGCAACAAAACTTAAATTTTTCTGCAATAATATTTCTTGAACTTAAGGATATGGTCTCAAAACCTATTGCTAACCGATGGATATTATTTCCACGGTTTATAATGGCCATTATAGAGAACCAGCTAAAAGCTGAGGGACTTTTTGGCCTTGGAGTCCCTGCCATGGCTGTATTGCCTGAGGTATACTCCTGGCACAACTCAGACCAGTCACTCAAACAGGCTGCCAAGCTGCGAAAACCCACAAAGCTGGAACCCACAGCTACCACCTCCAGATCCAAAGTCCCCACCAAACCCAAACACAAGAATCCCAAAACGACTACTCAGGGAAATGAGTCCCCTGAGGATGTCCCTGCAACACAAACGCAGGATATTTCTACTAGCCATAATTCCCCAGTAGCTACAAGTACTTACCCAACCTCAACCACTCAGGCTTCCTCTCAACAGGAGCCTGCAGCAACCACATTCGGGGCACCTATACATCTGGAACCTTCCTTATATGAGGAGATTGCCAAACGCACCACTCTCCCTGGGTGCATACTGCTTCTACACCATCTCCCACTGCAACCGCCCCCCAAAGTCCTACCATACTAGTTGCAAAAGTGCTGAGTCAGTTGCATTCCTCACCCCCTCCCCAGAAACCAATTAATACTGGGAACACCTCAACCATTAAGGGGGAGGATCAAAATGCTTCTGATACTGATCTACACTCAGAGCATGTACATCCTGATTCTATCAGGAGGTCAGGTGATTCAGCAAACACTAATGATGACCTGGGCTTCTTCTATGATGTCTTAGCCCAAAATACCATCCTAGAGAATGAGGTAAGCAGACTCAACGAGCTGATTGCCAAAATGTCTCAGGATCTAAGTCCATCTGCCCCAATACACCAAGAGATGGAACCTTCCTCTGAAGGTCTCTTATATACATAGCCACTCCAAAACACTCAGCCACCTGCCTCTACTTCTGGCACTATCTCTCAGGGACAGAACCCCCCTAAGCAAATAGCTGCTATCTTTCAAAATTTCTTACCTCTCATCACACCAATTATCACTGATATAGTGATTAAAACCCTTGATGAGAGGCTTCCCTCAGTAATCCAACCCTTGATAGAGGAAGTTGTGAGCAAAAGGCTTTCTGACAATCAAACCCTTGCAACCAATGCAACCAAAAAGGGGGAGATTCAGTCAGTGAAAGCAAAATAAAAGAGGATTGAAGATGGGAAAGAGAAAGAAAAAGAGATAGAGGTGGAAAATGAGAAGGAGTTGGGTGTAAAGAATGAGAAGGAGCAGGAGAAGGAAGCTGAAATGGAGAAACTGACTGAAAGTACTAAAGACTTTCATGTCACATACAAGAAAAGGAAGAGTGGAAAGAAGGAGAAGGAGTTAGAGAAAATGGTGAAGGAGGCTGATGCCCAACACAGCCGATCAATGGATAACATCATTGATCAGCTATTTAGGCAAGGTCATGACACTGAAAAACTTGACTTAGAAATTAGAAGATTGGAGATTGAAGAAATCCAAGCAAGATGGGCAAGTAACAGTGTGTTGGAAAGGGAAAGGCTGGAAATCATGATCAGGTTCATAGTAAAGTATCTTGGAAGATCATTGATTGAAATCAAGTCATGGTCCAGGGACAGCATCTTGGCAATAACCACCAAGATCTGTTCATCTGAAGTATATACCAAAGGGCTGGTCATTCAAGCCTTGAATGAAGCTGGTGCTGGGACCAGGACTGAACTAGTCAAACAATCTAAAGCCTCACTTACATCCAAAATGCTAGAACAGCCTATCAAAATTCCCACACCAAAACCACCACAACCACAACCCACTAAACCAATTCCCTTACCCACAAAACCAATAGCCGATGATGTACCCCAGAAGAGGAAGAGAAGGGTACTGAGGCTAGAAGAGGAAGAAGAAGATAATGATGAAGATAAAGACAGGCTGCCAATCTCAGCCGTTATATAGTTGCCTAAGGCCATAAGTCACCCTCCAACAATTACTCCTGAATCTCAAAGGCAAATTGTGAAAGTGAAGTTAGAAGAAGAAGAGCTTCACAAACAACATGATGAGGAACTGTTGAGAAGAGCCGACAAAGCATATGCTGCCACGTCTTCAATCATCAATATGAAGAAACATGCTCAGATATTATACACTCTCAGACATACCTTTCAATATCAAAAAGAGAGAGTGAGGATTTGGCCTGATCCCAAGGTGTCTCATAGGATTCAAAAGAAAAATATTCCACAGAGATACATTGGCCAAGTAAAGAAGATTGTAGATGAAGTGATCTCACTGGCCTTTGTAGTATCACCTTGGGAGATCCTAGATGACTTCAAGAAAGCCTATAAAGCTAAACTGACCACACAAAAGATGTTGGAGAATAAAGTGGTGAAAAAGGGGTTAGTGTATAGGAGGCTTGAGGAAGTTAGAAAGAATGAGCTCCAGTTGTTCTTAGAGGGTATTCACCCAGATGAATTCGCATATAGAGTCATAACAACTATGGAACTAAAAAATAGGAAGCAAGTCAAATACCTCTCTGAGTATTATGGGCCAGAGTCACTCTTTGAAGGAGAAGCAGAAGAGCTTACCATGGAGGAACAAGTAATCTTCCTTGAGGCCTATACAAGGGAGTCTTACAGACTCATAGTTGGGAAGTAGATCTCATGGATGGGGTAACAGCTCTGTGTCCAGTTCCCCAAGACAGAGTTCCCATCCATCCTTTGTCAAATAGATCATTGAGACTTCTTCCCATGCCTGTGCTTACAAGGGTCACTTCTGAGGTGATCTAGAAGACAAAAAGACCAATCTTTCTACCATAATAAGTGGGAAATCTTCAATAAGCTTAAAGGTTTTGGTTGCATTGGTTCAGGGGGAGTTTGTTGGACCAAAAGAACCAATGAGCCAGATCATAAAAACCTTTCAAGTCCCACAAGACCTCACAACAACTGCTGAAGACTTGATCAGCTGTTTGACAAAGTCTGAAGATCAACAGCTGAAGACTAAAGTACTGAAGACTTCAACAGCTGAAGACCAAAGTTTGAAGATCAACAGCTGAAGACTAAAGTACTGAAGATCAACAGCTGAAGTACAAAGACTGAAGACAACATCTGAAGACATCAGCTGATTACAACAACTGAAGTTCAAGAAGTCCAAGTACTGAAGCCTTCAGAGTTTGTCACAACAGCTGAAGAAGCATTCTTCAGTTGTTGTGATGGTTTCCTTTCAGTAGTTTTCTTTTCTATTTCAATACTTGTAAAACGACTGAAGAGCATGTTCTTCATTCGTTGTTGTTTCAGTAGTTTCTTTTCAGTAGTTGTAGTGATAGTTAACACTTGGTATTTTTGTAAGAAGATGTCAGCTGTTTGACATCTTCAGTAGTTGTGTTAACTTTCAGTAGTTAAATAACAGTTAGATGTCACTGTCAAGTGACATCAGCTGACGTCAGCTTCCCTTATAAAAGGAAAGATGACTTAATTGTAACGGGATGGAAACCAGCCGAAGCGTGTATTGAATGAATATATTCCTTTTGGCAGAAATTCTCTCTCTATAACAAACACTGTTTCATCGATAAATTTCGTGTGTTCTTGTTTAAATTGTTAATTCATGGGCTCATTCCGCTGCAAATCCAATCTAATTGATCAAACTAGATGCTAAGATCCTAACATTAGTAATATTATTTTTATTCATTATTTTGTTCATTAAACTATTAACTTTTAAAGAATTAAAGACAACTAATAGATAAGCATAATTAACCCATAAATTTCATAATTGACAACAATGGTTCTTACAAGAATAAATGACGTTAACTTTTAATTAACGAAAAATACAACATGTTATAGTCTTCCCAACTTATAAGAATTTCCTCCCGAAATTAAGAATGAAACTATACGAACAAATACAGGTACTTTTTCTTCATATGTTCCTCACGTTCCCAAGTAAACTCGGCTCCTCGCTTATTCTCCCAACGAACCTTGACGATTGGGGTAGTTGTGGTTCTATTCTTCTTCATATTGCGATCCATGACTTCAACGGGTTTCTCAACAAAGTGTAATGACTCGTCGATCTGGATGTCATCCAATAGAACATGCAGACTTTCGTCAGCCAAACATTTCCTCAAATTTAAGACATGGAAAACAGGAGGAACTCCACTAAGGTCAGAAGATAGTTCCAGTTTGTAAGTCATTTTCCCATCCTTTTTAAAATCTTGAAAGGACCTACAAATCTTCGAGCTAGTTTACCCTTCTTTCCAAAGCGAACAACACCCTTCCATGGTGAGACCTTAAGAAGTACCATATCTCCAACTTGGAATTCCAATGGCTTACGTCGCTTATCAACATAGCTTTGTTGTCGACTTCTCGCCACTTCAAGGTTCTTGCAAATTATGGAGACTTTATCGACCATTTCTTGTATAAGTTCAGGAACAATGATAAAGTTTTCACCAATGTCGGTCCAACAAATCAGAGAACGACATTTTTGACCATATAGCGCTTCAAAAGGTGCCATCTTGTGTAAGGCCTCGGTCCCGGTACGCTCACAGCTGGTCAATCATCGCACAAAATCATACATATAATTTTAACATTAGTAAACCATTTCAGCATAATTTACATTAAACCATTTCATAGAAATATATAATCGCTTTTGTAAAATAATACAACAGTGTTAATAATTACAAAACATCATTTGTTAGCATTACAATGCAAAAACATCATCGTTATACAAAATGGATGCCATCCAAAACAAGCCAAGTAGCCGCTCATGCCATCCTCAGCAACCATCACCTGCCAACTAAAAACACATAAAACTTAGCATTGCTAAGTGACTTCTAGTTATAACATAAAATATACTTTACTTTTGTTTAAACCTTCCTTTACATTCTTACGCGATCAAGCATCATACGTACACATAGATAATACCATTATTATCCTCCATTACCGTTGATTACGCACATTTATTATTACTTCTTTACATTCTGTACCAATACCATTAACTTTACCTCACCGCCCTGCATAAAGCGGGTACTGGAACGAAGTCTATAATAGACCCCCATACATTGTGCCCGGTGGCCTGACCATAGTACCAGGGTAAATTCATGTGTACCAATGCCTTGTGTTATACCCCACCGTCCTACATAAAGCGGATACTGAGGCTAAGTCTATAATAGACCCCCATACATTGCGCCCGGTGACCTGACCATAGTACCGGGGTAAATTTATGTGTACCAATGCCTTGTGCTATATCCCACCATCATGCATAAAGCGGGTACTGGGCCGAAATCTATAATAGACCCCTATACATTGTGCCCGGTGGCCTGACCACAGTACTGGGGTAAGCGAAAAGGGTTCCGTACAAATGGTCACACAAAGATTAGACCCCGATGTGCATCCTTCTGGGGTAGCTAACTCCTTCTGACCAATGTCAGTCCAACAAATGGGCATTCTACATCTCCTACCGTATAGCATCTCATAAAGGGCATACCAATGATGGCATGATAACTATTGTTGTGCGAGAACTCAGCTAATGGTAAATGGTCATCCCAACTTCCTCCAAAATCAATGACGCATGCCCGAAGCATATCTTCAAGCACTTGTATGGTTCTCTCTGACTGACCATCCGTTTGAGGATGATAAGCCATGCTAATGTGTAATCTCATCCCCATAGCATCATGGAATTTCTTCCAATATTTAGATGTAAACCGGGTGTCACGATCAGACACAATAGACACCGACACACCATGACGAGTTACAATCTCCTTGATGAACAAATCCGCCAACCTCTTGGATGAATGTGTCTCACGGATCGGTAGGAAGTGAGCACTCTTTGTCAGATCATCAACTATCACTCATATAGCATCATACCCTTTCACGGTACGTGGTAGCTTCGTAATAAAATCCATGGTGATATGCTCCCACTTCCACTCCGGTATATCCAACGGTTGGATCTTCCCATAAGGCTTCTGATGCTCGGCCTTACTTGTAAATAAGTAAGGCACTTATTCACATACTCCACTACATCGCGTTTAATACCCAGCCACCAATAATATTTCTTCATATCTTAATACATTTTTGTAGCACCGGGATGAATGGAGTATCGAGTATTATGAGCTTCATCTATAATCTTCCCACGTGGATCCCCAAAACGAGGAATGCACATCTGTCTGAATGGGGTACTAACACCCAGCATGTTTTCACCCAACTCCAAGACTAGACCTCTCATTCTTCTAGAGTTAAGATGATCTTCTTTCAATGCCTTATCTTGAAACTTCTTTACCTACGTCATCACATCAGAGGTCATAATCAAGTGGCAGGCTTTCACCCAAATCGGCTCGGGTTTCTCCTTTCGGATAAGGGCATCTGTCACCACGTTCGCCTTGCCCGGATGGTAATGGATCTCATAATCATAATCGTTTATGAGCTCCAACCATCGCCTCTGCCTCATTTTCAAGTCCTTCTGCTCGAACAAAGTACTTTAAGCTCTTATGGTCAGTGAATATGGTGCACTTCATCCCGTATAGGTAGTGCCTCCAAATCTTTAACGTAAAGACGACAACTGCTAGCTCAAAGTCATGAGTAGGATAATTAACCTCATGAACTTTCAACTGTCGAGATGCATAAGCTATAACCTTCCCTTGCTGCATCAACACACAACCCAACCCTGAGTAAGAAGCATCTGAATAGACCACCAAATCCTCACTTCAATCGGGTAACGACAAAATAGGAACTTGAGTCAACCTCGCCTTTAACTCCTCAAACGCCTTCTCTTGATCTTGACCCCCACACAAATTTCACATCCTTACGGGTCAACTTAATCAACGGAGAAACTATCATAGAGAAGTCTTGAATAATAGCCTGCCAAACCCAAGAAACTACGGATCTCGGATGGCATCTTTGGAGACTTCCATTACATCACCACCTCCACCTTTGTCGGGTCTATCATAATCCCCTCAGGATTCACCATGTGGCCCAAGAACTGAACTTCGTGTAGCTAGAACGTGCACTTGGAGAATTTAGCATACAACTCCTTTCTGAATGTCTCCAACACTTCCTGAGTGTGACCGGCATGCTCCTCCTTGCTCTTCAAATAAATCAGGATATCATCAATAAACACAATCATTGATTTATTCAACATCGGCCGACACACTCGATTCATCAAGTCCATAAAAGCAGTTGGTGCGTTGGTTAAACCAAATGACATAATGAGGAACTCGTAGTGTCCATAACACGTGCAAAAAGTTGTTTTAGGAATATCTTGCTCCTTCACCTTTAACTAATGGTAACCAGATCGAAGGTCTATCCTCGACAACCAACTGGCACCTTGGAGCTGATCAAACAAGTCATCGATTGTAAGGCCCCATTCCCGGGACGCTCACAGTTGGTCAATTATCGCACATAAAACATATGTTTACATTAACTTTAATAAAACATTGCAGCGGAAACATTTAAACAACCATTTCATTATAAATGCTTTTGCAAAATAATACATCGTTGACTGATTAGCCGCCCCGTGCCATCCTCAGCAACAATTACCTGCCAACTAGAAACACATAAAAGTTAGTGTTGCTGAGTGAGTTCTAGTTTTAAAATAAAATATACTTTACTTTTATTTAAACCATTCTTTACATTCTTATGCGATCAAGCATCATACGTACACACAGATAATATCATTATTATCATCATCATTAGTTTGCTATTTTTGTTCATTCATCGTACATCATTATCATTCACTTTCATTCGCTTTCATTCACTTTCATTCTTAAACTTCCTTACTTATCTTTCATACGTTCATTTCTTCTAATGACATGTACAGTACCCCTGAACATTGTGCATGAAGCTAGTTACTGGGCCTGAGGTCTATCAAAGACCTCGAACATTGTACACGAAGCTGACTCCGGTACCTAGGGAAAGTACACTCATCATTATCTTTTCTCTTTGATTCCAAATCAATTCCATGTGCTCTACCCAAAACATTGTGCACGAAGATGGTTACTGGGCCTGAGGTCTATCAGAGACCTTGAACATTATGCATGAAGCTGACTTGAGTACTTAGGGCAAGCGGCAAGTATCCCATACATATGGTCAATCACAAGGATTATACCCACGTGTGCATCCTTCCATGATAGCTAACCCACACACAGTTGAGCTAACACCCTTCATTGGGTCTGAACCTCCATACTTTGCTTGCAAGACTTTCTTACTTTCATTCATTCATTAATGCATGCATTCTAATTCTATGTCATATCCTCCTGACACGACATCAAGGTCCGTCCTCGTCTCCTACCGGGTCATCGTGAAAGCTCTAGCGCTTGCTTTCTGCCCTTTTGTTCCGGTCACCTTCTTTGCTCTGAAACTCTCAACCCATGGCTTCTTGCAGTCTCTACTCATGTGGCCCTCTCCCTCGCAGTTATAGCACCATATCACCCCCACACTCTCTTGCCAGATGACCGGGCCTCCCGCATTTGTAGCAGAGGTTTGATCCCCACCTACACTCTCCTGTATGCTTCTTCCCATAATTACCACAACTCTTACCCACACACGCTGGTCATCCACCCTTGCAGCCTTATGGTTTGGAGTGGCCCCGCCATGTCCAAACCGCTTTCTATTCCAGTTCCAGTCTCCGACACCCTTCTCATTCACATAACTACAACCTCCTCCCTCGCCGCTCTAATCGCTTCAGTCACCACAAACGGCAGAATCGTCTGCATGACTTGTTGAACTCCCTCAATGACTGCCTCTTTCACTACGGTCCTCATATTAGAACTATCATCATCACCTTTAGGGTGATGGATCTTGGGCTCTTCGAGTGCCATTTCAACAGCCCTAGCCATGCTTCTCGTGACACGCGGTCCAGCACCACGTCCACCACGACCTCTACCTAGCGAAACCTTCGAAGATCTACCTCCAACCATCCTCTAACACGCTATAAGATCTATACAACAACATATTCATTCAAGGTAATAGCTTAGTTTGTATCAAGTATAGTAAGTCCCTAATTATAGTGGCCAGTTGTGATTAGCCACTTACTTTCCTCCTCATACCCCAAGCATTTCCTATCCTGACTACATCAGTGGCTAAATCTGCTAAAAGCACACAAATCAAATAACATGCGCACATAATGCTGGTTATCATTTAAGAAAATACCTTATGGCACGCAGCTACTCGGACTGGCATCCCTTCTCTTTCGTCCCATTTTTAGTTTAAGTTTAGGTTTCTTTTGAAAATTTACTCGTTTCACTTAAACTTTGGCTCTGATACCAACTTGTAAGGGCCCGTTCCGGGACGCTCACAGCTGGTCAATCATCGCATAAAAACATACATATGATTTTAACATTAGTAAAACATTATAGTGGAATTCACATTAAACCATTTCATATAAATATATAATCGCTTTTGCAAAATAATACAATAGCGTTAAAATTTTTAAAAACATTATTTGTTCGCATTACAATGCAAAAACATCATCGCTATACAAAATGGATGCCATCCAAAACAAGCCAAGTAGTCACCCGTGCCATCCACAACAACCATCACCTACCAACTGGAAACGCATAAAAGTCAGCATTGTTGAGTGAGTTCTAGTTTTAAAAATAAAATATACTTCACTTCCGTATAAAGCTTCCTTTACATTCTTACGCAATCAAGCATCATATGTACACATAGATAATACCATTATTATCTTCCATTACCGTTCATTAAGCACATTCATCATTACTTCTTTACATTCTGTACCAATACCAGGAACTTTACTCTACCATCCTGCATAAAGCGGGTACTGGGCCAAAGTCTATAATAGACCCCTATACATTGCGCCCGGTGGCCTGACCACAGTACCGGGGTAAATTCATGTGTACCGATGCCTTGTGTTATACCCCACCATCCTGCATAAAGTAGGTACTAGACTGTAGTCTATAATAGACCCCATACATTGCACCCAGTGGCCTGACCACAGTACCGGGTAAGCGACAAGAGTTCCGTACAAATGGTCAATCACAACGATTAGACCCCGGGGTGCATCCTTTTAGGGTAGCTAATCCACACACCGTTCCTCTTTACGTTCCTCTTTTCATTATCTTTTGCTTTATGTTACATAATACTTTACCGTTTACATTCACAAATATACCACATAAAGCCAGGGAAAAATAAACATACATAATAAGGAAAATAAACATAACCATACAAGGCATCATCCACATCATACATGACATAACAATCATCATACATCATCATAAAGTCAACTTACTTCACCCCCGGGAACATCCCAAGTCAAAGCCTACACTTTATATTTTCCCCAAAATCTCAGAAAATATTCTAGGTCTTAGGTGCATGGGCACTATGCAGGCGCATGGACTTTCAGGTGCATGGGGAACACTTAGGCGCATGGGAAAGTTCTAGGTGCATGGGCACTATACGGGCGCATGGCCAACACTCAGTCACTTTCGGGTAACTTCCTAGGTTCATGGGCACTATGCAGGCGCATGAGTGACTAGGCGCATGGGCTTTCTGGGCGCATAGGACACTTAGTCAAATTGAGCCTTATCCTAGGTGGATGGTTACTATTTGGGCGCATGAACTTTGGGCGCATGGGAACTATTTGGGCACATGGGGTTTCAGGCGTCTGGGGAACACTTAGGCAAATTCACCCGTTGGACACATGGGCCACTATTTAGGCGCATGGGCAGCCAACTTACACTAAACAATATATTTCAGTCCCTAATCCATCATCTAACATGTTCTAAACTTAACACTAGCATTCCAAGCTATAGAAACACATTCATAACATAATCATAACCATATTAACACCCAAATCAAACCCCACCCGCAAACACATTCATACACATACATACGGGTGTAAACCCATTTTTATAAAAATGAACAAACATGCATTTCCAGCCCCAAATCAGTTTAAAACAAGTAAAAAAGGGGGTTTAGAAATCACCTTATGCAATCTTCAGAAGAACTTCCTCAAACCCGAAAGCACTTTGACTTCAAGCACCTAAAACCCACCAAAACACAACCCGAACACAAATGAACACACAACCGAGGCGTAGGCTGGTTAAGAACATCTAAAAATAAAGAATTATTACATGAATTCAAACTTCTTCTTCTCTTTTCTTCAAAAAACTAAAATTTTGCTCTTTCTCTCTCTACAGTCTGAATGTAGAGTGTGTGTGCAGGGTGTTATGGGTGGCCATAACACCTTTCTACACCAAGTTTTAAACTTGGGTCCTTTTGGACAATTTTAACCCCTCAATTTGGGTTTTATTATTTTTCTTTCTTCTCCTTCACTTAATTCTTTCTTTCTGTCGTCAAAAAAATATCCAGGTGTTACATCTTGATACTCGAGTGATAACTATTATTATACAAAAATCCCACGAGCAGTAAATGTGTATCCAACTCACCACCAAAATCGAGGACACAAAGACGTAGCAAATACTCTAAGGTTTGGATGGTTCACTTGGTTTAACCGTCCGTTTGAGGATGGTAAGTTGTGCTTAGATCTAATTGAGTACCTAAGAGTTCTTGCATAGATGACCAAAAATGTGAAGTGAAATGAGCATCTCGGTCAGATATGATGTGCAAAGGTATCCCATGACAACTCACAATTTCATCAATGTATATACGAGCCAACCGTGATGTTTTGTAAGTGTCACGTATGGGTATAAAATGTGTTGACTTGGTTAATCGGTCAACGATCACCCATATGGTATCATGACCACGAGAGGTTTGGGGTAGTTTGGTTATGAAGTCCATGGATATGTGTTCCCATTTCAACATAGGAATCTCGGGTTGTTCAAGTAATCCACTTAAACATTGATGTTTGGCTTTAACCATCGTACTCGCAAGGCACTTAGCAACATAAGTCGCTTTGTCTTTCTTCATTCCAGACTACCAATATTGACCATGCAGGTCCATATACATCTTATCGGAGCTAGGATGAATAGAATAACGAGTATGATGAGCTTCATTCATGATAAAGGTACGAAGATTATCACGATTCGGAGCCCAAATTCGATTCGCGAAATACATCAACCCATTGGCTTTCGTTTCCAATTGAGTTAGAAGATTATGCTCCAATACCTTTTCAGCTTTAAAGATATATAAAGATACATGCAAAGCATCAAAAAGACTTAGATCATAAAAGTTGAGGTTGGGTTTAACATACCGTTCACCACATCGTTGTTTGCTTGTGCTTGGTTTGCGTTGATGTTGAAAGCATGTACCCGGGCTTGTGGAACATTACCCACAAGACAAGGGCATTGTGGGCGTTGATGTTGAAAGCACGTCCTCGGGCTCGTTCACCACAATTGTAGCAAACACGATTTGCAACCATCACGACATTATTTGGTGCATGGTGACAAGTCGCCACCAAGTGTCCATATTTACCGCACAAAGTACAGATGTGGCACGGGGCATTCCTCGAATGATGGTACCTACAGACATTAACATAGGTTGAGGACCATCATAGGCCCTAGCTACATGTTCTTGTGCCATAGGTGCAGCCACAGGTACAAGTTGTCTTTGAGGTGCCTTAGGTGCAGCCAGCGCAAAGTTGCGAGTCGGTGTGAACTTGCGTTTCTTGTTGTTATTGTTGTTGTAAGACGGTTTTGTTTTAGTCTCCTTAGCAGCTTTAGGGACCGTCTTCTCAACCTTTATAGCACCCTTCACAGACATGGTGCTCGCTTGTATATGATTCTCAGTAAGTTGAGCAGTGATAGTAATGGCTTCCTCCAAAGTTATGGGTCGACTACCACCACAACATCTTGCATTTGGGGTGGTACCCCCTTGATAAACTTCTCGATGTTACGAGGAACAGTGTCAACCATATGGGGCAATAGAATGCTAAACTCATGATGCCTAGTTGAGTAGGCCAAGTGATCACCACCATCTTGCTTAAGGTTCCAAAACTCCTCTTCCAACTTTTGCAAATCACTTCTTTGGCAAAACTTCATGATAGCAATATTCTTGAACTCGTCCCAAGTCAGTGCTAAAACAACATCAGCACCATGGTTCCTTTTCTCGCTATTCAACCATCTGAGTGCCCTTTGTTAGAGCATACCAGTGGCATAACGAACTTTAAGCGCCTTGGGAAACTCACAGTTGATGAAAGTATTTTCCATGCTTTCGAACCACTCGAGAAGTCCAGTGGCTCCTTCCTTTCCACTATAGCTAATGGGCTTGCATGAACTAAAATGTTTGAACATCTAGGTTTGGCTATTGCGCCCTTGGTTCGCGCTATTTTCTCCTTGACCATTCCCATTGTTGCTAGAGTTGGTCATCAAAGTGCTATTTAGTTCAGCAACCATGGTCGGTATGACGGCATCCATTTGACGAGTAATCATGGTGACTAACTTTCAGTCGGACCTTCCACACTTTCCATGGTAACGAGACATGTTGGATACAAAATAAGTTAGTTATAGAAATTTGTATATATAAAAGGACAGTAAAACAAACAAGGAGTATTCAATATTTGTAAAGCACATGGAATGATTCCATTTGGTAACGCATTACCACTTGAAAACATTGACACGTCAAGGTAAATTGACCCATTTTCCTTAGAAAATTATGTAAGTTGACCATAGTTTATCACTCATCCTAGAAATCCCCAGGTAAGCATAACTTGTCCCGTAGGATTTATGCGAAATGCTTACCTTCGCTCGAAGGATTTTTGCAAGGAAATCCAGAATACAGGTGTCTATGTGTCATACAATAATTCTTAGGTGCATGGAATCAAAACCTTGATGAGATTTTTATATATTAGACATAAAGTCTAAAGATTTAAACCATCGATATAAAGCGTACGATCCCACGCGTCGTCGAGAATAAGTTTAAGAAGTTTCATTCATCGAAGAGAATTAAAGAATTAAGAATAAGTTTAAGGAGACAAGCAACTAAGTTTAATCAATTACAAGGAAAATCTAACTAAAGACATCAAATTGCACATAAAAAGGCATCCCTTTAGATAACATCATATAGCATAACAATATAAAACTACAAGAATCTAAAGATTTTTCTATAAGGTTCTTGCATAAACTATAGTCTAGGTCACCATTTCTAATAACCTAAATCCTATAGTTATGGGCTCTGATACCAATCTATCACACCCCAACCTTAATGGCAGAATCATCAAGATGTGAGGGTTAAGATTGTTCATAGCCACACAACTCTATCATTTAATCAAAATATTATTATCATAAGTTTCAAATATGCAAAATTACAACCAAAAGTCTCAAACAAGAAATAACATAACATAAGATAAATAATCCAAGACAATTTATTCATTAATCTAGGTCCAAATCCTAGATGTGAGAAACTTCAAAAGATGACATTGAACTTGGGCATTTCCCGAAACATGTTAAAAATAAAAAGTCAACTATGAAAGTTGGTGAGTTTTCAAGGGTTTAATATACATAAATATATCAAAAGATTTACAAGTAGCAATTCACGTAAATGGTTATGAATTATGCAAGTTTATAGAACACATATAGCTACAATTAAACCTTGACCAATATTAAGATTACAAGTTTATAATGATTAGATAAGTGTACTTGGTTCCCATGATAAACAAGTCATACGTCATTAGGAACCGACAATACATCAGCTTTAGCACCAAATAAGATTGTCAGGCCCATAGATCTATGACGTCGTCATACTACCAATAGTTAATGATTGTAAATATATAATATATCTCATATAAAGCTCATAACAACACAATAACCATGACAAGATATAAGTATGAATTGAATGTGTGTTATAAGAATAAAAAAAGTTTACAAGTGTAAGTTTGATAAGTTTAACATGTTTCATCCCAAAAAGGTGTGAAATAAAGTAAAAAAGGGGCATGAGAACTCACATGACCAATAAGTATATGATGATTAATTGGTTATTAAACTCAAACTAAACAACACATTTAGTTTTGTAGTGATTAAACGTATGTTTCAAATCGATCAACCGGCTCAATTCAACGGATTTCAGGTATAATCGCTTGGTACGTTTCCGTTTCATGTGGTTTCTTAATGGAACCATCATTTTGATCGAATTAGCAGTGGTTATGTATACGATTCATGTCCACATTTGAAGAATTTGAGTTAATTCGGTCAAACCGACCATTCGTTGGGCGTTTTACCCTCGCCGAAGCTCGGCCGGAGTGGGCTACCGGATTTGCAAGGATGAAAGGGAAGTGGCGTTTTGGTTTTACGGATTTACACAAATAGCCCCTCAACTTTTAAATGTTTGTTATTTAATTCTCAAACTCCCTTTTAAGGTATATAAATTGGCAAACCACCCCCCTAACTTACTTAATTCAAGTTTTAAATATTTTTTTAACTTTAATAACTTATAAATTGTTATGAGTAATCTTATTATTATTATTGTTAACCTTATTACTATTATTATTATTATTACTATTATCATTAACTTGGCTATTATTATTGCTATTATTATTAATTTTATTAATATTGTTATTATTATTAATACTATTACTATTATTATTATTATTATTATTATTATTATTATTTTGTTCACTTAAATTTCTAACTTTTAAAGAATTAAAGACAACTAATAGATAAGCATAATTAACCCATAAATTCATAATTGACAACAATGGTCATTACAAGCATAAACGATATTAACTTTTAACTAACGGAAAATATAAGATGTTACATTAATCATGCCAATTGATTGAATTAGGAATTCAAACTTACTATGTTCAAATGCCTTGATAAATAAATCAGCCAATTGATTGTCAGTATGAACTTGAATCAATTTGATTAAACCTTTTTCAGCACAATTTCTCAAAAAGTGATATCTAATTTCAATATGTTTTGTTATTAAGTGTTAAACTGGATTATTTGTGATAACATTGCAGTTGTGTTATCAATGTGAATTGAAGTGTGCAAGAAGTTAAAACCATAGTCAACCATCTAGTTTTGAATCCAGAGAACTTAAGAGCAACAAGGAAATGCTACTATGTACTAAGCTTCTACTGTTGAAATAGAAACATTAGTCGGCTTCTTGCACTACCAGGATACCAGTCTAGGACTAAGAAATTGACAACCTGTAAGGCCACGTTCCCGGGACACTCACAACTGGTCAATCATCACGCATAAAACATATGTTTGTATTAACTTACTAAAAACATGAAGCGAAAACATTTAAACATCCATTTCATTTCTTTATAATAGTTTTTTGTAAAATAATACATCGTTATCAAATTACAAAATACTTGTTGCATTACATTACAAAAAACATTATAAAAATGGATGCCATCCAAAACGAGCCAAGTAGCCGCCTCGTACCATCCTCAGCAACTATTACCTGCCAACTGGAAACACATAAAAGTCAGCGTTGCTGAGTGAGTTCTAGTTTTAAAGTAAAACATACTTTACTTTTGTTTAAAACCGTTCTTTACTTTCTTTCAAATCATATTATACTTTCGTACATGGTCACACATCGTACATACACATAGATAATAACATTATTATCTTCATCATTCGTTCATTAAGTTTCTTTCATTTCTTGTACGTCATTATCATTCACTTTCGTTTACTTTCATACATAACTTTCTTACTTTCATGCGTACGTTTATTACTTTTGATGACATGTGCAATACCCCGAACATTGTGCACGAAGCTGGTTATTGGGCCTGAGGTCTTTCATAGACCTCAAACATTATGCACGAAGCTGACTCTAGTACCTAGGGCAAGTACATTCACCACTTATCTTTTCTCTTTCATTCTGGACCAATGCCATATGCTATACCCCGAAGGTTGTGCACGAAGCTAGTTACTGGGCCTGAGGTCTTTCATAGACCTCGAACTTTATGCACGAAGGTGACTCCAGTACCTAGGGTAAGTGGCAAGGATCCCATATATATGGTCAATAACAAGGATTAGACCCTAGTGTGCATCCTTCTGGGGTAGCTAACCCGCACATAATTGAGCTAACACCCTTCATTGGGTGTGAACCTCCATAAATTGCTTGCAAGACTTCTTACTTTAATTCATTCATTAATGCATGCATTCTTTCATTACATTCCTCTTTCATTATCTTCCACTTTACATTACATAATACTTTACATTTTATTCATTAACATTCAACGTAAAGCCACTGAATATAACCATACATGATAAGGAACATAAACATGAACATACAATATCACCATCCAAGGCACATCATACATACATAACATACATCATACATGCCCATCACATCATCTATTACTTCAAAAGGTCAACTTACTTAGCCCCCGAGAACCTCCCAAGTCAAAGCCTACATTTACATTTTCCTTGAAATTCAGAAAAATATTCTAAGTCTTAGGCACATAGGCACTATTCAGGCACATGGCCTTCTAGGCGCATGGGGAACACTTAGGCGCATTGGCATTATTAGGGCGCATGAGCAATACTTGGTCTATTCTGGGCAATTCTAGGTGCATGGGCACTATGCAGGCACATGAGTGCCTGGGCGCATGAACCATCTAGGCGTATGAACACTTAGTCAATTTCAGCCTATTTTGTAGGCACATGGATAATATTTGGGTGCATGAGGTTTTGGGCGCATGGGACACTTAGGCAGTTATTTCTGTTGGGCGCATGGGCCACTGTTCAAGTGCATGAGCATTCTAAACCATACTTAAACATCATAATTCAGTCCCCAGAAATCACCTATCATGCTAAGCTTAAATCATACATTTTAAGCCTTAGAAACATAATCATAACATCATCATACACATACATAGCCCAAAAATCAAACCCCACCAACGACATACACACATAAAGCATACGGATATAAAACCATCTTTATAAAACATTCATAGATGCATTTCCAACCCCAAAGTAGTTTAAAACAAGTAAAAAGGAGGTTCTAGAACTCACCTTAACAGCCTTGGTTACGACTTCTTCAAAACCAGTTTGCAATTAAGTTCAACCGCGTAGAAACCCACCAAAAACACACCGAACACATACAAACATACATAAGCATATAATCGAGGCTAAGGCCAGTTAAGAACATCACAAAACCAAGAATTCTTACTTTAAATTCGATTCCTGCACTTGTTCTTCGAAATACCCGAGAGTTTTCAGCTCCTTTTCGTTCTCTCTCAAAAAAAATCTGAATGCTACATTTGTAGAGAGAGGGATGGGCGGCCATGCCACCTTTATCACCAAATTTTTAAGACTTTTGTCCTTTTTACACTTTTTACCCATTAACTTGGGTAATATATATTTCTTTCTTTTTCTTCACTTTATTCTTTTGTTTAAGTCTTCTAAAAATAACCGGGTGTTACACAACCGCCAGAAGTAGACTTCCTATTGAAATTGCATCCCCCATAATCACTGTCAATGTAGGCATACAGATTAAAGCCTTGTTCCTTTGGATACCATAATTCAAGAGCACGCTTGCACTTAAGATATCTGAATATCTTTTGATAGAATTCATATGAGATTCCTTAGGATCTACTTGATATCTGGCTCACACATAAACACCAAACATAATGGCAGGTCTACTAGCTGTTAGATACATAAGTGAACCTATCATAGAACGATAGTGAGTCTAATCCACCGATTTGCCTTCTGGATAAGGACTCATCTTCACTTTAGTGTCAACAGGAGTTCTGATGGACTGACAATCAGCAAACTTGAATTTCTTCAACATTGTTACCACATATTTTGATTGATTTATGAAGATTCCATTTGTTTTCTGTTGGACTTGTACTCCTAGAAAGAATATGAGTTCCTCTATTGCACTCCTTTGGAATTTTGAATGCATAAGGTCTTTAAAGTCTTTATATAGTGACTTGTTTGTTGAGGCAAAAATGATATCATCCACATATATCTGAACCAACAACATGTTTTTCCTTTTCTTTATTTGAAGAGAATCTGATCAATCTTTCCTCTTTCATACCCATGTTCAAGAAGAAAAGATGATAGAGTCTAGTACCACTTCCTTGGAGCTTGATGAAGACCATACAAGCCTTTGTCAAGCTTGTACACCCTTTGTGGAAAATCTGAGTCTTCAAATCTAGGAGGTTGACTCACATAAACTTCTTCAGCAATATTTCCATACAGAAAAGCACATTTCACATCCATTTGATAAATAGTGAATTTCATGGATCCTGAATATGCTAGAAAGATTCTTATTGCTTCTAATCTGGTTACATGAGCAAACACTTCATTATAATCAAATCCTTGTTCTTGTGTATAACCCTGAGCCACTAGTCTTGCTTTATTTCTGATGAAGATTCCCCTGTCATCTGTTTTGTTTCTGTACAGCCACTTGGTACCTATAGGGTATTGTCCTTTGGAAAGATCTACCAGTTGTCATACTTTTTTCTTGAATTGTAGCAATTCTTCCTGCATTGCTTCAATCCACCTGTTGTCATGAAGTGCCGCTTTGATATTTTTGGGTATTGTTTGACACAGAAAGCAAGAAAACAAATAAATGTTTGCTATGCTTGACTTGCTTCTTGTCACCCTTTCATTGAGTTCACCAATGATGCTTTCCACTAGATGGTTCTTGTGTATTCTAGTGGTTGGAATAGAGTCACCAGCAATGGTTACATCAAGATTGGAGACATGTAGATCATCTTGGTGAGAGGAAACTTCATCTTGTATAGTTGGAGAGTTATGAAAGTAATCTAAGCCAGTTCTAGTTTCAGCTTCAGCATCAGCAGCACTTTGACTACTTCCATCATTTGAGGTTTATTTAGTTTCAACTGGAGGTGTAACTTCATCTTAATTTTTGGCTTCAGTTGATGGATCTTCTGAAGGAGATGGTAACATGCTAGGACTAGCCTTAGTTGAAACACTTTGATTTTGAGATGGTTGTCTGACAAGATCAGCTTGTAGTGGAACATCTTCATTTAGTTGCTTTGTAGAAGTTGGAGGAACCATTGGAAAGTCATATATTCTTTCTACTACTATGAAGGTTCTGCTGAATGTAGGTTTAAGACCAATCTATTCATGTTTTTGAAATTGGTGTGTCCCAAACATCTGTGCCAAAGCTGTGACTCATCAAAAGATGCTTTTGACAAAAGACATGTTTCTTTTTTTGGTAAAGCAGATTTGAGGTTTAAGACATAGGTGTTATTCTTCCTCGGTGTCTTCAGGACAACCCATTCTTCAGGAATTTGGAATCCTGGTTTCACAATGTAGCAATAAGTGTCAGTGAAGTGAGTTGAATATTTCATGTCACAGATCTAAGACACGCTAAGCAGATTGAAATTCAGTTGTTCATAGTAGTTCACTCTATCAAAGCTCAACATCCCATTTGTCATATATCCTTCACCAGTAATTTTGCCACCTTATGAATCTCCACCAAATGCTACAGTAGTTCCTTGAATATGCTTGAAATCACGAAGGAGGGAACAATCTCCAGTCATGTGTCAGGAGCACCCACTGTCCACATACCATAGGCTATTGGACCTGTATGGATAACCCTGAAAGCATAAAAAGAACTAATTAGAATGTGGAACCAAGCCATGATGGTCTTGGGTTTACTGTTCCTATTCATGATAGTAACTTCTTGGTACTGTCCTCTAAATTATGGCCTAGAGGATGGAGTTTTGGTTGATATCTGATGATATATAGTTTGTCTCATCTCATCAATTTCAGTTGAAGAATATTGAAACCATTGATCTCTATGTCTTTTTAGAAACTGGACACGTTATTTATGATCAAACTTTAATTTTGATTTATGTAAATCATGATTCTGTTTGAAGTTGTCATGTATGTTTCTTTGAATTTTCTTTAATTCTTTCAAATTACCCAAATCATCATCAAAACTAGAAGTCCTGGATATTTTATTATGAAAATGATTTTTGATTTTGAGTTTTATAGATGAGATTGGTGAGATGGGCGTGTTCTGGGTAATTCTCAACCCTTTTTGTTTGAAAAAACAATCATATGTATTGTGATTGATCATATCATAGACAAAATAATATTTTTAAAATAACAATTTTTGGGGGAGTGATTGTTCATGTCACAGATTGAGTAGTATTGATTTAAAAGCACTCATATGTGTTTGTGATTAGACATTTCACATACTTCACAGTACATGTGTTTGTCTCTTTTTCTTGATCTTGATGCCTCAGTGGGGTTTACCAGTCCTCAACTAAGCATCATTCTTTGATTTTGATGAGGAAGCAACATCAGCCTTGTTTGTAGTTTGGGCTGATGTTGTTTCCTTAATCCTTTTCTATCCTCCTTTTCTTTTTAGTTTACATGATCTTTATTAAATATGTCAAAACGAAGTCCTTGCTTAAATTTTATTGATGGTGAATCTATTTTGCTTTGAGTCTTTTGAATTTGAGGGGTTTTCCCTTTGTTTATTAGTGAAACTTTGTCTAGTTTGCTTGAATTTTTAGGAGATTTGATCTCACTATCAGATCTGCTTTCAGCAGTTGGTTTCATAGAAACATTCGCTTCTTTCTTGCCTTTGGCAATTGCATGAATGACTTTCACAATGGTACTATTGATTTGACTGGGTTTTTGGTTTGATGACAGTTACAGACTTGTCTGAGCACTCTTTGATTCTAATTGGATGACCTAGTTTGATTTTCTCCTCATTTGTTTCAATGTAAACACTTGGTTTGTTTTGAAGATTTGTTGTTTGAGTTACTACTAATTTAGGTTCAATAGTCTTAGGTTCATTTTGATCAGAAAGGGTAATTGACTCAGGCATGACTGTGTAATTGTCATTGTATGATGGGGGACATGAGTTATATCCAATTCCAGTCATATCCTTTGGATCTTTTTGTGAATCAAGCATCTCTTGTAGCTTTGCTGAAGACAGTTGAAAATTTTCAAGTTTCACTTTAGTAACTTATTGCTCAGCTATAGATTGAACTAACTTTTCAGTTAACTTTTCATTCTCAGCTGCAAGAGTGTACTTCACTCCATGCAGTTTTTCAATATCAGAAATGAGAGATTTGATTTTTATTTCAAAACTTTTGATTTCCCTTTTAAGCATCTCAGATTTCACTTTTTTTTCTTCGATTTTATCTACAAATGTGTGATTGTGCTCATGATAACCCTATAGTTCAGCAATGCATTTATCATTACAAATATTAGATTTTACCTCAGATGGCATTGGAGTTGGGTCATCATTGATGTGAGCCATGAGAGCATGATTTTGAAATTGAGGCTTCATTTCCTCAGCAAGTAGGCTCCAATCACATACTCCATATTGTCTGATGACAAGTGCATTTGAAGTAGTTCGGTTGCTTCCATGAGCTTGGTTGGTTAGTTGTGACGGACTCTAGTATGGTTGTTGATGTTGTTGTTGGTAATGATACTGCTATTGATGATTGTTGGACTAGAAGCTTAAGCTTGGTTGAGAAGATAATTGACCTTGAGAATTTCTTTGGGAACTGTTGTTGTTTCTTTTGGAGTATTACATTCTCTTGAAAAGTGGCCAGCCATACCATAATTGAAGCATTTCATTTTGGATTTGTCATATCCCAGTTTGGTATTCTCAACTAAGCTTTATTCCTTTTTTGAAAAACATTTTGGCTCTCATTGTTATCATAGCCATTTGCCACTGCAAATTCATTTTTTTACATCATCTGGATCCATTTCTTTTAAGTTTTCTTGGATCAAGTGAGCAGATGTGAATCTTCTTCCTAAGTAAGCTCCAAAGATTGCAACAAAGGCATTGTAAGTGGTCTTTGCTCTTCAGACCTTTGATCTCCAGGCTTACTTGTAGGAATGGCAGTAGAACTAGTTGTTTGAGATGAGGTTGATGGCTTGTTTGTTGATGGTGCAACAACGAATACTATTGATTATACTTGATCTCTTGATGATAGAAAGTCATCATCTGTAGTGATGAGTGTATTTTCCATAGAATGAGAGTCTGATGGAAATGTATATGCTTCAATGACTTGAGGTCCACCAAGGTTTTTGCTC
The DNA here is from genome assembly GCA_025506515.1 of Flaveria trinervia. Taxonomy (NCBI): domain Eukaryota; kingdom Viridiplantae; phylum Streptophyta; class Magnoliopsida; order Asterales; family Asteraceae; genus Flaveria; species Flaveria trinervia. The sequence continues at coordinate 24,094,273 of CM046453.1, read as the reverse complement.
CTTTCATCAAGTTCAAGAGCTTCAATGTTGGCAATCATTATGTCTAAGGTGGTACTCTCTAGATCAAGAGTGTTTTTCAGCATTATAACATTTTTTCCAAATTTTGACAAGCTGTGTAGCATTTTTTGTTAGCTCTTTGACTTTGTATATAACCCCCATAATCTTTAACTCATTCACCAGCTGCATAAATCTATGCAGTTATTTAGAGATTGACTCCCCCTTGGAGTGATGAAAGTTTCATATGATTAACTAGTTTATTCTTGTTAATTTATGCTACTTCACTGCTGCCTTCACACATAATCAACAATTCATCCCATACAGCTTTTGTTGTTCCATACTTCTCCATTATCTTTGGTACATCCATTTTCAAGGCTTGAGTAAGAATGGAATATGCCTTAAGATCAATCTTTATCTTCTTGTAATCATCATCATCAAGTGTGAGATCTTCAATAGGAATTATTGATGTTTTGTACAAGGCAGCTTGATCAGCTGAGAGTGTCACAGGGATATGAGGTCCTTTGCATATGGATATCCACTAATCCGGATCTACACCTGTAATATAATTCATAAACCTAATTTTCTATTGCTTAAACTCATATTTGTGTTTTAACATAGGAGGTTTAGGAGTATGACCAAGTTTAGAAAATGTATGAGAATCCATTTTAATAAGTTTGTTTTAACTTGTTAAAATATTGCTTAGATTGATTGTTAAGTCCAAATAGTCCAAAACAGTCTTATGTGAATAGATCTGATAATAGTTAACTATTTTTTGTTGTATCTTCCTTAGTAACCTACTGTTGGTTTAACGTGTGAATATTGAGATGTAAATGATGTTTTTGTTCTAATTTTGAGTAAGCTATTCACATATTTGTTTTTGAGAATGATTTCGGATAAACAATGACTATTGAGGTTTTACAGTAGAGTCTCAGAATGTATATTGTTTAAAGGTGGTAGAACACTCTTAATAGTAACTCAATCACCAGATCAAACGATTTTAGTTCAGATCTGAAGATGAACCGAGAACCAAAGCTCTGATAGCACTCCTTCTGGATTGGTTATCATTGGTTAGTCTAGCATGTTGGAACATATGAGGATTGAACCGTCCTCTAAAACAGAAAGAGGTTTGACAGGTGGTACAAGATAATAAACTAAGTTTCTGCGCTATCCTAGAGTCGCATGTAGATATTTCTCGGTTGATTTCTGTTTGCAAGAAAGTTTTTAAACAATGGGACTGGTCATCTAATGGGCATGTATGTACTAAGGGTACGAGAATCATTCTTGGGTATGACCCAGCTGTGTTGGATGTGATGGTCATTGACCAATCGGATCAAGTGATGCATTTGCAAGTTTCATCGAAAGTGGATAAAAAGGTCTTCTTCTGTTCTATCATTTATGCTAATAATTACTATATTTCTAGACATCATTTGTGGAACAGCTTGCGATACCATAAATGGCTTGTTAAAGATAATCCATGGGTTCTTATGGGGGATTTTAATGCAACACTTAATTTGGATGATCACCTTATGGGACCGTCAAGGGTGATATTAGTATGAGGGAGTTTAGGGAATGTGTGGAGGAGATTGAAGTTGCTGATGTGAATGCTTCTGGTTGACATTTTACATGGAACCAGAAGCCAAAGACTGGTGTGGGCATTTTTAAAAAGCTTGATCGGGTTATGTGCAATGAACCGTTCTTAGATAAATGTAGTATGGTAAGTGTTGTATTCCAACCTTATCGCTTATCTGATCTTTGTCTTTGTGTTCTGAAGATTCCTTCTATGAATCGTAATAAGCCAAGGCCTTTCAAGTTGGCGAATTTCTTTCTATATAAACCTGAATGTGCTAGGATTATGGAAGATGCTTGGACCAAAAGTGTGACAGGTGTTTCTCAATTTCAAGTTACTAAGAAATTGAAAGCCCTCAAAACACCTCTTAGGTCTCTTTTGTTTAAACAAGGTAACTTGCAAACCAAGGTGTCTAAATATAGAGCAGAATTGGATGAGGTGTAGCTCCAAATTGATAAGGACCCGTATGATTCTTCTTTAAGAAGCCATGAACAGGTTCTTCTAAAATCTTTTCATGACGCAGCCTTAGATGAAGAAAGATTTCTTAAGCAAAAAATCTAAAGTGCAATGGCTTGCTGAAGGTGACTCAAATACCCTCTATTTTCATTCTATTCTTAAAACTAAGCATAATTGGAGTAGAGTGGACACTATTCGGGATGTTAATGGAGTTATGTATGAAGGTGGGGATGTGGAGAAAGTTTTTGTCAAATTTTATGAGGATTTTTTGGGTCGTGAGAGTGATACTACATTGTCACCGCCTCATGATTTATTTGTTCATAAAATTAACTCATCTTAGGTGGTTCATATGACTAGAAGTGTGTCTTCAGAAGAGGTTAAACAAACTATGTTTTCTATTGGTGACAATAAGGCACCAGGTCCGAATGGTTTTGACTCTGCTTTATTCAAGAAGTTCTGGACAACTGTGGAGGTGATGTGTTTCTAGCTGTTAGGGATTTCTTCTTTAAACATAAGTTGCTGAAGGAGTGGAACCATACCATTATTACTCTTATTCCTAAGGTGGAAACTCCCATGGTGGTTACGGTATTGTCCCATATCTTGTTGTAGTGGTTGTTCAAGTGCGTCACCAAAATTTTGTCCAACCATATTAAGGGTGTGTTGAATAACATTATTAGTATTAATCAGTAGGCTTTTATTTCGGGACGGAGAATTTCAGACAATATTCTTTTAACATAGGATTTAATGCATAATTATTATAGGAATGTGGGTCCTCGAGATGTGCTTTTAAAATTGATATTCAGAAAGCATATGACACGGTAAGTTGGGATTTCTTAAGGAGGACTCTTATGGGTTTTGGTTTTCTGGTTTTAATTGTGGAATGGATCATGCTTTGTGTTTCATCATCATCCTTTTCAGTATGTGTCAATGGTAATATCTGTGGTTATTTTCAAGGAAAGCGTGGATTAAGACAGGGTGATCCTTTGTCGCCTTATCTTTTTACTCTCGTTATGGAGGTTCTTATGATGTTATTATATAAAGCTACCCGGATTGACACCCGGTTTAGATTCCACAACAAGTGTGATAAACAACGGATTGTTAACCTGTGTTTCGCGGATGATACTTTTATGTTTGCGAGAGGTGATTTACATTCGGCCATGTGCATTATGGAGGCTCTAAAGATGTTTGAAAATATGTCTGGCCTTGTTCCAAGTGTCCAGAAGAGCTCCGTGTATTTTTGTAATGTCCGGGATAAGGTGAAATTCGCGATTCTTGAGGTTATGCCATTTAGGGAAGGTACTTTACCTGTGAAGTACTTAGTTGTCCATCTAATTTCATCTCGATTACTTAATAAAAATGTAAGATCCTGCTTGACAGAATAAAGAGTAGAATTCTTGATTGGAGAAACAAATGCTTATCGTTTGTTGGGAGGTGTCAATTAATTCTCTTGGTCCTATCGGCTTTACATGTATATTGGTCCTCGGTTTTAATTCTTCCTAAACGGGTCATAAAAGAATTAGAAGCTAAGATGAATGGTTTCCTCTGGGGTCAAGGTCCAATGCAAATTGGTAAAGCAAAAGTTTCATGGAAGAATATGTGCAAACCAAAATATGAGGGTGGGTTGGGTTTTAGAAGAATTGAGGAGAGTAATAAAGCATTACTGACATTTCAGATTTGGAGCTTACGCTCTCATCGTGATTCCTTATGGGTTGATTGGGTGTGGAAGTATCAGCTAAAAGAAAGTAATTTTTGAACTATTAAAGTTCCATCCAATTGTGCTTGGAGCTGGCGGTTACGTCCATGTATTCATAAGTTTTGTTGGTCTAGTATTGGTAATGGGATGGAGACTTCATTATTATATGATAATTGGTGTTCTTTGAGTCCACTAGCTGATGTTTTATCGAACCGTGACGTTAGAAGAGTTGGATTCAGCTTAATTCTAGGGTGGCGGATGTGTATTTAAATAGTAACTGGAACTGGCCTTGGAATGGGTTGCTAAGAATCCGGATCTCCTTAATATGCAGCACACTCTTGACGTAAATCGGTTGGATGTTATCCGATGGAAGGATGGTCATATTATTTCGAAGTTCTCAACAACAGTTGTTTGGTAGTCGATTAGGGCTCATGGAGTGGAAGTTCAATGGCATAATAGCGTATGGTTCTCTCAATGTATCCCTCGACATGCGTTTTTACATTGGCTAATTATGCAGGGTAAATTGTTAACTCAATAAGATTCTTCAATGGCCACCGTCTCGAAGAAAATCAATAAATGTTATGGCTTGCTCGCTTTGTTTAGAAGGTTTTGATTCACACTCCCATTTATTCTTTAAGTGCAAATATTCGACTATCGTGTGGAATGCTGTCAAGACTAAAATTGGAATGCATCGAGCTAATCAGAGGTCAAATATTATGGATTGAGTTACTACTAGAGGTGATTCGAGGAGGCTTATGGATGTGTTAGGTCGTATAGCGGTTGCGGCTACAGCGTATATGGTTTGGAAAGAGAGAAATAATAGGATATTTCAAAACAATGCACGGCCTCCTGACTTATTGCTTGGCATCATTTCGGATACTATACGATGTCGCCTTATGAAGTTGAAGGTCCGCAAAACATTGGGGGTTATGATGATTCTTAAAGATTGGAAGATTGAAGATATTGAACTAGACTAGACTCTTACTTATGTAGGATAATTATTTTAGTAATCTTGTTTTTTTATGTAATGTCGTTTCTTGGTTTCACATAAATAGGGTATGCCCTATTTAAGAGCTACCATAGAACTCTTTTATGCTACTTGCTTGTATTTGGTTTGTTGATATATACAAATCACCGGGGTAACCCTTTCCCCAAAAAAAGAGTCAGTGATTATATGATAGAATCATACAAACACAGAACATTGAATGCAAGAAGTACTCATAAATTCTCTTTTTATTAATTAAGGTGAAGAGGTTACAATGAATGCTAGGGTGTGAGCATTAAACAGTAACGATAAACCTTCAAAACATAAGACTAAACAAAATATTCTGGTTGTCTAATGCCTATCAACAGTCACTTCACATATGAGAATTTCTATTCTATTTATAGGCTGAAAAGATGTCATTTACACAAAGACTAAATTACCCCTATACTATAATCTAGTCTAAGTACAGAAGTTGTCATCAGTATTAGTCTTTGTTCATCCGTATTAACTAATGCGGAAGAGTTAATCTTCATGAGCATTTGTTTTCTTCTATCACATTAGTGTTTGGTTATCAGCATTGACAAATGCGGATGAACAAACACTTGGCGCATATATTGTTGAGCATCCGCATTAGTAAATTCGGATGTTCAAAGTACATAAACAAATATTGTTCGGTTGTTCGCAATTGTAAATGCGGAAGTACATAAACACTTGTTGGTATTTGTTCCGTTAGTCATCCACATAAACAAATGTAGATAGCCGACACTTGTCTTCTATTCTTGATGCAGATTCTTCATCCGCATGTCTTCTTGGACTTGTGAAATTTCCAGCAGAACAAACATCAATCCACCATTTGAATTGGCATGTATGATTTTTTCAGGGTCCAACAACAAGAGGGTTAAAAAAACCTTTTGAGAAACATTTAAGGAATTTCTTTTGGAAAAATCTTCATGTGAAGTAAATTATGCATTAAAATGATATCCTAATATTTTAGAAACAAATTCAAGGTATTTTTTTAGAAAAAGCTTCAAGTGAACTTAATTATGCACTAACCATGATATCTCAATGTAAATTTAATTACCAAATTCAAAGAAATCTTTTTAGAAAAACCTTCAAGTGAGCTTAATAGTGCATTAAATATGAGCTTAATAGTGCATTAAATATGAGCTTAATAGTGCATTAAATATGATTTGTCAATGTGAATCATTAAGTACCAATTGATTGTGTATGTAGAGGTCTTTTGGTATGGTTAGTTGGAAGTCTTAGTAGAATTTTCTTAACAAGTAGTTTTTATAATATGTAATAGGATTTTGTAGTTACGTGTAATAAGTGAGATGGTGGATTATATGCATGTTTCACATCGTTAACCTATTCAACAGTTTTTGTGTGAACTTGATCTTGTTTGAGCATTATTCATGTAATATCTAATTTCTCTCTTTCTTTTTTATGAGTGTTTATCGTAATATGTATTTATCTTATAACTCATGTAACTTATACATATCAAGATCATGGTCATTACTTTGCACAAACACGATTGAGGTGTTAGGAGAAGACCTTTATTCAAGCATTTTATATTTGATTTTCTCACCTTGACATAATCCTCATAGAAGCCCTTTTGAGTCCCAAACTTTCTGCTTGCATGAACTAACATTATTACATTATTAAACTAGTGTAGTCTTTAGCCTTTTCTTCTAAACCCATGTAGTGATTTCTAGTTTAGGGAGTATCTAAGTATCTATTCATGTATTAGTTCAAGTGTGTAACAGTATTTAACAACAATAATAACTTATATGTGCAAACAAATAGGAGAAAAAAAACTATTTATGAGTTCAAAATGACCAAAGTATGAAACATAAAAAATGGAGTGAATTATTATATTATGTTCACGTTAAAGTGATCAAAGTGTGATGTTAGTATGTTTACCTCCTATATTTAGCTTATCAAGATTGGATCTCACTCGCCATTAGTCACGTTAAATCCTTATTACTCATCATTAATCTTAGCTTAACATTAGAACCCCAAAAGCCCTCTTGATTTGTGTATTGTCTTATGTTTATTGATGGAGATGTGATTCAGGTGTTCCAAATATACTAGTAAATTATCACTAGTCTAGAATACATACAAAGATAAGAGATTAATTGTGAGATCAAGGTGTGACTGCATGTGTGTTGCAAACTTGAGGTAATATTGTTAGGTGATTCAAGCTAGGGTTTTAAACCTAACTCTTTACCATTGATTTTTAGATGATTTTAAGGGAATTTTTTATCACGCCCGGAGCAAGCTCTAAAAATAACCATTCGACCATCTAGGATTAAAGCATGCCAATAAGCGGCTAATTTGTTTGTAATCACTTTTGAGTAGATAGTTCTTGTAAGTGAAGCAATATGCTTACTTGGAATTGGGTTTTTGGTTTGTTTTTTGACATAAGAATTCAATTGTTCTATCATTGGTATTTGGTTTTCTTGTGTCATGAGCAGTTTGATGTGTGTGTGTGAATACATGATATATACGGATTTGTAAATGTGTAAATGAGCAAATATTAAAAGTTTGTTTCACAAGTTTCACTTTAATAAAACGATTACACAAGGTTATGTTTATATGATTTCTAGTCAGTTTTGATTAAACCTATTGTAGATCTTTGAAGCTGGAACTTGGGAGTGATTGTCTTTTTTATTATTGTTTCAAAACTTCTAATTAAGTTATTTTTCTTAATTGTGTGCTTTTAAATCATGTTACATTTTATATAAAAACTAAAAATATTTGTTTTTTTGTATTCTTGTTTTGTTTCTCAAGGTATTAGGTATAAAATGCTTTACATTTTTTATACATTTTCTATGAAGACAATTCTATATTACCCATGCTAGTTATAGGCATTTAAGTTATTTAGATTAACATATAAATAGAGGTGTACAAACTAGTTTTTTCCCACACCAGTTAGGCATTAAAACGAACTAGTTTATTTGTTATGTAATCAAACCAATTTTTTTTCAAGGTGGTTCTGTTTATAAACAGATTTTTCTAACCGGACACTCAAACTAGTTTGGGCCGTTTTTGAAAACCAGTCTTTTTTTAATCATTGTTTTTTTCCAGTTTGATCGGTTTTTCATCTGAACCAGATACTGGTTTTGGGTGTCTAGCTGCCAAACTGGTATACAAACCGGCGGATTGAATCGGGCTAGAACCGGTTTCGCTAAAACCAGTTCTTTTTCTAGACTGGGCTGTTTTTTCCCAAGAAATAATTAAATGTGTGTTTAAATTAAAAAGGAATTTTAAGTTTATGAGGTATACTCTATACCTTTTAACATGCGTTCTTATCACTCTTGTTAGACGCATTTGAAGAGTATGTATGATTAATTATTGATACAAATACCAGATTACATAATTAGAATACTACATCTCATCATTAACCTAATCGACGACACTCATGGTTAACCTGACCCACTTAGATCAAGGCAAGCCTAACCAACCTAAATGTCCTGAACAAACAAATAAACAAACACACACACACATATATATATACATATATATATATACATATATATATACATATATATATATATATACATATATATATACATATATATATATATACATATATATATACATATATATATATACATATATACATAAATATATATACATAATACATAAATATATATATATATACATATATATACATATATATACATATATACATATTATACATATATATATACATATATACATATATACATATATATATATATACATATATATATACACACACATACACACACACATATATATATATAGGGGAGGGATCAAATGAGAATTAGTTTTTTTCTGTAAGAACTCTAGAAATCAATCTCAACCACTAGTTTTCAATAGCAAAATTGTAATTAACAAAAACATATTTAAAGAATTTATAAATCAAAAAATAACATAAAAATAAAAAAAAAAACTTTTTTAGCCTAACTCACCCCTATATATATATATATATATATATATAATATATATATATATATTATATATATATATATATATATGCATATATATATATGTATATATATATATATATGCATATATATATATATGTATATATATATATATGCATATATATATATGTATATATATATATATGCATATATATATATATATGCATATATATATGCATATATATATGCATATATATATATATATGCATACAGTAAGATATGGGATCACATGTTTTCATGTGACCCTACGCTACAAATATACATTCCAAGAAACAAATACCAACTCAGTGTTCCTTATACCGTTCTGACATGGCGTATTCCATTATTATATTTTCAACTACTAATTTTCATATTTTTTTCAAACACAACTTTAATTCACCCTGTAAAGGAAATATGTTAGTTTATTATCAAGATCATAAACCAAACATGAGAATACTATAGCCTCGTATCAAGCAAGCTTAGTCTCGAACTCTTAACTACAACTAGGCTGTTTTGGTCTGGTTAATCCTAGCTAGGGCATTTTATAGTCGTTTCGCTTCAATCCTTGGATCGTTCTTGAGCATAAGATTGTATGCGAACCTCTAGTATGAATCTTTTAGTAAAGTTGCACAAAAAGTACTAGTGTGTACAAGTATTCAGGGTACAATTCATCATCAGTATATAATAGATACATATATATGTCATGTAAGTACCTTGGATGTACATATGTACAACATCTGAAGTTTTATGTGTGTATATGATTTTAGTTTTGTTAGAACTAGATATTCCTTTTGTCGCAATGCGACGGGAATTTCCAACAATCTTAAACAATAAAACGCGGACATCAAAACACGTACCAACGGTCATTTCGACGTAGACCCTAAGACCTCATAAAACCGTACCGCAAACGTAGGTCACAATAATGCATACACTCTTACAAATCCAAATCGTACAACAGGAAAAAAACCATAGCAAAAAGCATAAAAATCTCGGTTGGGTACAACCTTGAAGCCGAGCTATTCATGGAGATATGATCCCGAGTATCAAAACACAAATATAAAATAAATAAACAACACTTCGTCGTGAAACCCTAAAGCGTAATAAAAAACCAAAAGTGCACTCCGTCACCTCTCACCTTAAAACCCGAAAGCGCATGTCGTTGTAAAAGTGAGCATCAAACAACCGGAATACAAACGCTAATGTGATGATGAGATTTAAAAAACAACAAAAAGAAAAGTCGAAAGAAAACACTCTAAAAACCAAAAGTGTACTCCGTCATATAAACCGCTCGCCTTAAAACCTGAAAGCGCATGTCGTTGTAACTGAGCATTGAAAAACAGGAATACAAACGTTAATGTAATGATGAGATTTGAAAAACAACAAAAATAAAAGTAGAAGGAAAACATTATAAACCAAAATAATGATACTTAAATTTGTGGGGCTAAAATGGAAAAACTAAAACTTTCCGATTCATGATCTTTTTCAATTCATAATATTATATATATATATATATATATATATATATATATAATATATATATATAATATATATATATATATAGGAGGGAAAAAATGAAAACCATAATTATAAATGAAAACCATGAAAATCATCATCAACCAATCATAGAATTTTAAAATTAATTTTTATTATTTTAACTAAAAGGTGTTTATGTAAATTTAACAAATAATTATTTATGGAATATTCAACTATATTGACCAAATCTCTAATTTATCTCTAACATAATTTTGAATTAGTTAATTCTAATCATCTGATAAACTTTATTCACTTCCATCATCATCTAAGCTTTCTTTATTGGTATTTTTTAGATGTTCATCATTGTCATTTTTTCTTGTATTATAAACTTCTCCATCACCATTTTAACACATGATTATAAAGTTTCTGCACTTTATCATCGTCAATTTTTGGGTGTTTATCATCACCATATTTAACGGGATTGTACCCTTCTTCTTTGCCATTTTGAAGCTTTATTTGAAGGTTTGAAGCATCATCGTCATTCTTTGTGATTCTTTACTTAATTTTTGTTTTGTTTTGTTTTGTTTGCTAATTCAACTTAATAAATGGATGACAATAATTCTGATTCCAATTAATGATTTTTGTTAAACAATCAATACATCACTTATGCTCTTGATAGTATTGATAATGTGTGTGATATTTTTGCATTAGAGAATTCTACAACTAGGAAGGATGAGATTTAAGAACAACATCAAAAAGTTAAAGCACGATCATGATGTTGTTACGTATATGTATTAGGATGGTTATTATACCATTCAGATGATCGATTACATGTATGTATATGTATGGTTCCCATATTACAAATAAAAAAATCAGGATTAGTCAATCCTTACATATATATATATATATCATTGTTGTTTTATATATATAAATTATATTTATTTGCTCATGTTACATATATGTACTAAACAATTAATCATAAAAGACTTCTTTTGTTGTTATATATATGAATAGACTTCATAATAATACATCCAGATTTTTCTTGTGTTCTTATACATAAACAAATTCTCAAATTTACAACTATTATGGCACGTCAAGACAATAGGTCTGATGTCCTTGATGAATTTAAGGTATATAAGTGTTTCTTTTCACTTATATAGTTAACATATACACACATGTTTTATTTGCATTTATATTGATTTGATATTTTTATGTGTTGCGTATCCTTATTTCTTGAGTTAATAGCACTGTGTATAATGGAATACATGGCAAGAACAAAGTGACTTTTTTTTGTAAATATACATATATGTATCATTGCAAGTTTCAATATATGTTGGTTTTGATTATCTACACAAACAGTAGTGCATTTCATTTTAATTTACACATGTTCTTAAATTTATTAATTGACATAATTTTATACCATTTTAAAAGTAAGTAAATGTACAAAACAATAGGCAGCAGCTATGTTTCATATACGTTCATATAAGTAACATTTGTTGTGTGGATTTGTATATTATGATTTTAAGGAAAGTTGTGGTTTTCTGACAATTTTAAACATGCGCAGATTACCCTTCATTTGTCTGATCATTCGGTTTCATGTGCTTGCATGTCATTCACATGTGTTGGATATTTATGCAAACATGTTTTTACTATTCAGTCATCATAAGATTGAAAAAATTCCCATCATATATACATGGATGATGGGGAAGGATGCCTGCGAGAATTGTGTTTTAATATGTAATACACATACTGTGTTAACTGCTCCGAAAATTATTTAACAAGATCTCGTTTGATGGACAATATGCGCAATGTGTTGTGTCACACCCCAACCTTGACGGGGAAACGTCGAAGTGTGAGGGTTAAGATTGTTCACAACCACATAACGCTATGATTAAAATGTAAATGCCATTAATTAATTGTTTTCAAACACCACATACATAAATGTCTCAAAACAACCCAAACAACAAAAAAAAATAGAAGGAAATTTCAAATGTCTTTATTAAGTCTAAGTCCGAGTCCTAAATTTAAGCATTTCCTTCAATCATCTTTAAACTTGCACATTACCTGAAACATGTTGAAAAATAAGGTCAACTAACAAGTTGGTGAGTTCCCATGGTTTTAAGTACAATAAGTATCTCGAAAAGTGGCAATTCTAGTCAATGGTCACAGAATAAGTAAGTATATAGAACATGCATAGTTACAACCAAACCTTGACTGAACAACATATGAATAAGCATGATTAGCTAAGTGTATTTGGTTCCCTAGTGCACAAGCATACGGCTCCTAGGAGTCGGCAATACATCGACTTTAGCACCAAATAGGCTTGTCAGGCCCAAAGATCTAAGACTTCGCCAGGCTAGACATAGTTAATGATTGCACACATATGACTCATCTCATATATAACTTAACACATTCAAATAACCACGACTATGTAAAGAATTGCACGTGCATAATAAGTATCAAGCGTGTAAGAGTTTTTATAACCAATGTTTCACCCCAAAAGGTGTAAAATATAAGTAAACGGGGCATAAGAACTCACTTGTTAATAAGGGTTTGAAGATGAAATAAGAATAACCACGAATAAGATCCAACACAAACGTCACAACACACCTAAACGAAATAAAGTAGCGCGTTATAATTTGTTTGATGATTAATTGTAGGTCTAATAGGATTTAATAATTATTCGTATCTATTATATGTTATTGATGCGATCGGATAAATGGAACGAATGGATTTTTATACTTTGAAATAGTTAATTATTTGCGCGTGTGAGAAAGAATAAGTACAACTTGATTTAATTGTACGTTTAATCGATTTATAATATTGTATATTATAATAAGTGATTTAGCTATTATAAAGAGCTATGTAATATTATATATATATATATATAGGTATAAATAACTAAACAATTTAATTGTTTGAATATATATATATATATAAATATACAAGTATTATGTTCACACATTTCTTTTGTATTTTTTTGAAATACAATAATGTATTTATAAATACAAAGGTATTTTATAAAAATTCATTTAGTCACAAATTAATTAAACAAAAATAAAAAGAATAATCTGCATTTTAAAATAAAAAGTTAAATAATTAAAAAGAAGTGAAGAAAAGGAAGAAAATTTGAAAAGAAAAAGGGAAAAAGGGAAAAAGGGGGTTGCCCGGGGTCGAACCCGGGACCTCCCTTGGAAACTAGGGCGCAGGAACCAGTGAACCAGGGCCAAGGCCTTGGTTTCACTTTGGTTTGTCTTAATTTTAAACTCTGTCTCCCTAGGTTCCCCAAATCCTATGAACCCTAATTTCAAAAGAATCAAAATCGGCCCTCGATTCGGTGTTAATCACCTAAATCATCATAGGGATTTTGATCTTTGAACAAAATCGAGTAGAAAACAGATTTCAATTACCTGTTTTGATGAGATAAAAGGTGATTTCGAATTCGGTTTAGGTTTCGGGTGTTCTTGGTTTGGGGTTTTCTGATCGAGTGGTTTTCTTGTGAAATTGAAGGTTTGGAGAGTTCAGGAACTTCACAATGAACCGAAAACCCATAATTTATAGGCTTCATTTCATGGATTCGAGCCTTTCTCTCTCGATTTAAAAACGCGTTCGAAGTTTACCAAATTAGGAGATTTGAAGCTGTTAATTTGCAATGGTGATTGAATAATTGATTGATTAAGCCGCGTTTTTAGTTTGGGAGTAATTAATTTGATTGAAAACTTCGAATTTGGCAGGATTCGATTTCAAAGTTTCCATCGGTCGAACTTGGTTCGATTTGGAAGGTTTTCACGCGCGAGAATCTTAAATTGAACTAAGGTTCAAGTTCGAAACACCGGGTCGAGGGGGTTGGGGCGGTTTAATTGATCAAAGGCAACAAAACGAAGGTTTGAAGCTTCGCCGGAGCTCGGCCGGAGCTCCGGCCGAAGCCGCCGGAACAGCGGGCAAGTAAAAACAGAAGGTTTACACCTTCAGCCCCTGAAGTTTGGGCGTTTTACACATTTGACCCCCGCAGTTTGGGCGTTTGGTCAAATGGTTTTAAACTTTTGATTACAAGTTTGAAAAATTACAAAACACCCCCCATACTTTGAGTTTTAAAGAAGATTGTTTTTATTATTATTGTTATTATTATTATTATTATAAAAGTTATTATTAGTATTATTATTATTAGAGATTATTATTTTTATAATAATTCTTATTATTATTATTATTAACATTTTTTTTTGTTAAATTCATTTTAAGCATTATTATTACCATTGATAATATTGATAACTATTATTTGTAAGGTTACAATCCTTTTAAGCATTATAATATTAAGTTTTGTATAACACTTTGTTATTAATCACCAATAACTAAATTTGTTAACCAACAATAAGTTTACTAAGCAGAACAAGTCCTCAAAGATTCAAAACGACAAACAAGGCCCATACAAGAAGTAACGATGCTAACTTTTTAATTAATGCAAAAATACAGGATGTTACAGTCTCCCCAACTTAAAAGAATTTCGTCCCGAAATTAGAAAAACGACAGGGGTTACAAGAATAGGGAAGGGTACGTCTTCTTCATAAGATCTTCACGCTCCCAGGTGAATTCTGCTCCTCGTTTGTTCTCCCACCGAACCTTTACAATCGGGGTTGTAGAGGTCCTAGTCTTCTTCATAATGCGATCCATGATTTCGACGGGTTTCTCCACGAAATGCAGCGACTCGTCGATCTGGATGTCTTCTAATGGCACATATAGATTATCGTCGGCCAAACACTTTCTCAGATTCGAGACATGGAAGACCGGGTGGATTCCGCTAAGATCGGAGGGTAGTTCGAGTTTATAGGCTACTTTCCCGACCCTTTTCAGGATCTTGAATGGTCCTACAAATCTCGGAGCTAACTTGCCCTTTCTCCCAAAACGAACTACACCCTTCCATGGTGAGACCTTGAGAAGGACCATCTCCCCAACTTGGAATTCTAGTGGCTTTCGACGCTTATCGGCGTAACTTTTCTGTCGACTCCTTGCCACTTCCAGGTTCTTGCGGATGATAGCGACTTTATCAGTCGTCTCTTGTATGAGCTCGGGACCGGTGATAAGGTTTTCACCGATGTCGGTCCAGCAAATTGGTGAGCGACACTTACGACCGTAAAGTGCTTCAAACGGTGCCATTTGGATGCTGGAGTGGTAACTGTTGTTGTAGGAGAATTCTGCGAGCGGTAAATGGGTATCCCAGTCACCACCAAAGTCAAGAACACAAAGACGCAACAGGTCTTCCAGAGTTTGGATCGTCCGCTCGGTTTGACCATCGGTTTGGGGATGGTAAGCCGTACTTAAATCCAATTGCGTTCCCAGAAGTTCTTGCATGGAGGACCAGAAATGAGAAGTAAAGCGAGCGTCTCGGTCGGATATAATATGGAGAGGCACTCCATGGCGGCTTACGATCTCGTCGATGTAAATCCGAGCTAACCTCGATGTCTTATATGTGTCGCGTATGGGTATGAAGTGTGCCGACTTGGTCAATCGGTCGACGATTACCCATATGCTATCGTGCCCACGAGAAGTCCGGGGTAGCTTGGTTATGAAGTCCATGGATATATGCTCCCATTTCCACATAGGAATTTCGGGTTGTTCGAGTAATCCACTTGGACGCTGGTGTTCCGCCTTAACCTTCGTGCATGTAAGGCACTTAGCAACATAGGTTGCTATGTCTCGTTTCATTCCGGGCCACCAATACTGACTACGTAAGTCCATGTACATCTTATCGGAGCCCGGGTGGACAGAATAACGAGTCTGATGAGCTTCGTTCATGATAAAAGTCCGAAGGTTATTGCGTTTGGGAATCCAAATTCTGTTTGCGAAATACATTAACCCATTTGCTCTCGCTTCCAATTGAGCTAGGAGGTTTGGCTCAAGTTCTTCCCTCATACTTTCTTCGTTTTGCACCTCTTGCTGGGCTTCCCGAATGCTTGACTCGATGTCACAGTCGACCCTTAAGTTTTGGAGTAGTACCGTTGCATTGTCGACATCGAGTCGGACTTCGGTGTCAAACTCCACCAATGTATCGAACCATTGCCGTTGGTCGCGAATCTCTTGTATAGAGACCAACTTTTGATGTGTCTTTCGACTCAACGCATCGGCTACGACATTTGCCTTGCCGGGATGGTACCGAATATCACAGTCGTAGTCATTAATTAGTTCCAACCAACGACGTTGCCTCATGTTGAGGTCCTTCTGGTTGAAAACGTGTTGAAGGCTCTTGTGGTCCGTATAAACTATACACTGCGTGCCGTATAGGTAATGTCTCCAGATTTTTAGAGCAAAGACCACCGCTCCGAGCTCGAGATCGTGCGTCGTGTAATTTACCTCATGAACCTTCAATTGTCTCGAGGCATAAGCTATGACCTTTCCTCGTTGCATGAGGACACAACCAAGGCCTTGTTTCGACGCATCGCAGTATACCGTGAAGTCGTCATTTCCATCCGGTAGAGCCAGAATAGGAGCATTACATAACTTATGCTTTAATGTCTCGAACGCCTCTTCTTGTTCGGCTTTCCACTCGAAAGGCTGGTGCTTCTGGGTCAGGAACGTGAGTGGCTTTGCGATTTTTGAGAAATTGGCAATGAATCGTCGGTAATACCCGGCTAGACCAAGGAACGATCGAATTTCTGTTGGAGTCGTGGGAGCACTCCAATTTCTAACGGCTTCAACCTTTGCCGGGTCGACGTGAATTCCTTGGCTATTCACAACGTGTCCCAAAAATTGCACCTCTTCGAGCCAAAACTCACATTTTGAGAACTTTGCGTATAATTGCTCCTTCTTCAACAGTTCGAGGATTTGTCGGAGATGAAGTTCATGTTCGGACCGGGTCTTGGAATAAATAAGAATGTCGTCAATGAAAACAATGACAAACTTGTCTAAGTATGGCTTGCACACTCGGTTCATAAGGTCCATGAAGACCGCAGGAGCATTGGTTAAGCCGAAAGGCATAACCATAAACTCGTAATGTCCATACCGAGTGCGAAATGCGGTCTTTGGAATGTCGTCGTCGTGGACTCGCAGTTGGTGATAGCCCGAACGCAAGTCGATTTTTGAAAAGATTGCAGCTCCTTGAAGTTGATCGAAGAGGTCGTCGATACGAGGAAGAGGATACCGGTTCTTGACGGTTAACTTGTTGAGCTCCCGGTAATCGATACACATGCGAAAAGACCCATCTTTCTTCTTCACAAACAAGACAAGCACCCCAAGGGGAAGAACTAGGGCGTATGAATCCCTTCTCAGATAATTCTTGGAGTTGGCTAGAGAGTTCTTGCATCTCCGATGGTGCGAGTCGGTAGGGTGATTTAGCCACAGGGCTAGCTCCCGGAATTAGATCGATTTTGAATTCCACTTCCCGTACGGGAGGTAACCCACTAAGGTCGTCGGGGAAAACTTCAGGGAATTCACGAACAATTGGAACATCCTTGAGTTCTTTCCCTTCGACCTTGGTGTTGACCAAGTAGGCTAGAAAAGCCGGATAGCTTTTACCCAAATACTTCCGGGCTTGGGTGCATGACATTAGTTTGAGTCCTTTGGATGACCGTTCGCCGAATACCTTCAACGTATCACCAGAGGGTAAGGGTATGCGAATGCATTTCTCGAAGCAAACGATCTCGGCATGATTCTGCGATAGCCAATCCATACCAATAATAACGTCGAAACTCCCAAGCTTCATAGGAATGAGGTCGATAAGAAATTTGTGGTTGTCGAGTCGCAATAGACAATCACGAATGATCACGTCGACGGTAATGGGTTCTCCATCAGCAACTTCGACAGTGAGCGGGTTCACTAGATTTGAGCGAGGTTTCAAAAGTGTCGGCTCGAATTCTGAGGATACGAAACTCTTATCGGCACCCGAATCGAATAATACGTAGGCATAGGTATCGTTAATAAGAAACATACCTGTGTAGGTTTTTAAAATGCACTTAAGGGTACAAACAAGGAATTTTTAAGAGAAAGCTTACGAAGATAGAGTTGAAAGTTACGTACCGTTCACCACGTCGTTGTTCGCTTGGGCTTGGTTTGCGTTGATGTTGAAGGCACGTCCACGAGCTTGTGGAACTTTGCCCACAAGGCGAGGGCATTGGGGTCGGTAGTGACCTGGTTCTCCACAGTTGTAGCATGCCCGGTTTGGTTCCGTCACTGCGTTCCCCAGTGCTCGGCGACACGTTGCCACGAGATGCCCATACTTGCCGCATAGTGTGCAGATGCGACACGGGAGATCCCGGATGATGGTACTTACATGTGTTGCACAACGGTAGAGGACCTGCATAAGCCCTTGCCACGGGCACTTGTGCTGCCGGTGCAGCCCCGGGAACACACTGCCTCTGGGGTGGCTTAGGAGCGGCCACGGCGTAGTTCCGTGCCGGTACAAACTTCCTTTTCCTGTTATCAACCTTAGCCTCCTTGACCTCCTCGGGAACCGTCTTCTCAGTCTTCTTGGTCCCCTTTGCAGACATGGTGCCTGCCCGGATGTGGTTTTCTGTTAGCTGGGCAGTAATTGTAATAGCTTCTTCTAGGGTTGCGGGTCGGCTACCCACAACGGCATCCTGAATCTGAGGCGGCACCCCCTTGATAAATTTTTCCACATTACGGGCAACAGTATCCACCATGTGGGGCAACAGTATGCTCAGCTCGTGATGGCGGGTAGAATAGGCTAGATGGTTCCCGCCATCCTGTTTCAAGTTCCAGAATTCTTCTTCTAGCTTCTGGATCTCACTTCTCGGGCAAAACTTGGCGATGGCTATGTTCTTGAACTCCTCCCAGTTAAAGCCAAGATCGCGTCGGGACCTCGGTTTCGCTTTTCACTGTTCCACCAAGTTAAGGCCCTTTGTTGCAGCATACTGGTGGCATACCTCACCTTAAGTGCTTCGGGGCACTCACAGTTGACGAAGGTGTTTTCCATCCCTTCAAACCATTCTAGGAGGCCGGTGGCACCTTCCTTGCCACTGAAACTGGGAGGCTTGCATGAACTGAAGTGTTTGAAGGTGCACGACTGGTTGTTACGGCCTTGGTTTGCACTAGTTTCTCCTTGGCCGTTGCTGTTGTTCGTGACGTTTGCAATCATGGTGCTGCTGAGTTCAGCCACCATAGTCGGGATGACCGCAGCCATTTGCCGGGCAATCATGGCGGCAAGCTTACGGTCGGATCTTCCTCGGTTTCCGTGATAACGAGACATGCTGGAAAAATACAAATTGGATTAGGATAGGTTTAAAAGAATAGTAAGGATGAACAGTTAAAGTATGGATAAGAGTCATACGGAATGATTCCATTTGATGACGCATCACCATTTGGAAACGTTGACACGTCAAGATAAATTGACCCATTTGCCTCAGAAACTAGTGTTTAATGGCCATAGTTTATCACTCATCCCGAAATCCCCAGGTAAGCATGACTGGTCCCGTAGGATTTATACGAAATGCTTACCTTAGCCCGAAGGCCTTTTGCCAGGAAAACCAGGATACAGGTGTCTATGTACCACACTAGCTCTATGGTTCATGGAATCAAAATCTTGATGAGATGTTGATAAGATTAGACATAAAGTCTGAAGAATTCCTATCAATAGATTCTACTCGGCGACGAGAATAAGTTTAAGAAGTAGCAACAGTCGGGGTGAATCAACGTTTAAGATAAGTCTAGGGGAGACGAGTAACCATATGTATTCATGCAAGTAAAGGCACCTATACTAAGGCATCACATTGCACATAAGGCATAGCGTTAGGCAGCATGCAAACAATATGTATGTATTCATAAGAATACTATTCTATAAGGATCATGCATAAACTATAGTCTAGGTCACCATTTCTAATAACCTAAATCCCTATAGTTATGGGCTCTGATACCAATCTGTCACACCCCAACCTTGACGGCGGAAACGTCGAAGTGTGAGGGTTAAGATTGTTCACAACCACATAACGCTATGATTAAAATGTAAATGCCATTAATTAATTGTTTTCAAACACCACATACATAAATGTCTCAAAACAACCCAAACAACAAAAAAAAATAGAAGGAAATTTCAAATGTCTTTATTAAGTCTAAGTCCGAGTCCTAAATTTAAGCATTTCCTTCAATCATCTTTAACTTGCACATTACCTGAAACATGTTGAAAAATAAGGTCAACTAACAAGTTGGTGAGTTCCCATGGTTTTAAGTACAATAAGTATCTCGAAAAGTGGCAATTCTAGTCAATGGTCACAGAATAAGTAAGTATATAGAACATGCATAGTTACAACCAAACCTTGACTGAACAACATATGAATAAGCATGATTAGCTAAGTGTATTTGGTTCCCTAGTGCACAAGCATACGGCTCCTAGGAGTCGGCAATACATCGACTTTAGCACCAAATAGGCTTGTCAGGCCCAAAGATCTAAGACTTCGCCAGGCTAGACATAGTTAATGATTGCACACATATGACTCATCTCATATATAACTTAACACATTCAAATAACCACGACTATGTAAAGAATTGCACGTGCATAATAAGTATCAAGCGTGTAAGAGTATGTTTGTATAACCAACATGTTTCACCCCAAAAGGTGTAAAATAAGTAAACGGGGCATAAGAACTCACTTGTTAATAAGGGTTTGAAGATGAAATAAGAATAACCACGAATAAGATCCAACACAAACGTCACAACACACCTAAACGAAATAAAGTAGCGCGTTATAATTTGTTTGATGATTAATTGTAGGTCTAATAGGATTTAATAATTATTCGTATCTATTATATGTTATTGATGCGATCGGATAAATGGAACGAATGGATTTTTATACTTTGAAATAGTTAATTATTTGCGCGTGTGAGAAAGAATAAGTACAACTTGATTTAATTGTACGTTTAATCGATTTATAATATTGTATATTATAATAAGTGATTTAGCTATTATAAAGAGCTATGTAAATATATATATATATATATAGGTATAAATAACTAAACAATTTAATTGTTTGAATATATATATATATAATATACAAGTATTATGTTCACACATTTCTTTTGTATTTTTTTGAAATACAATAATGTATTTATAAATACAAAGGTATTTTATAAAAATTCATTTAGTCACAAATTAATTAAACAAAAATAAAAAGAATAATCTGCATTTTAAAAAAAAAGTTAAATAATTAAAAAGAAGTGAAGAAAAGGAAGAAAATTTGAAAAGAAAAAGGGAAAAA
Organism: Flaveria trinervia; assembly: GCA_025506515.1. Classification (NCBI taxonomy): domain Eukaryota; kingdom Viridiplantae; phylum Streptophyta; class Magnoliopsida; order Asterales; family Asteraceae; genus Flaveria; species Flaveria trinervia. The sequence goes on along the minus strand of CM046453.1, from coordinate 24,072,952 downwards.
GGGAAAAAGGGGGTTGCCGGGGTCGAACCCGGGACCTCCCTTGGAAACTAGGGCGCAGGAACCAGTGAACCAGGGCCAAGGCCTTGGTTTCACTTTGGTTTGTCTTAATTTTAAACTCTGTCTCCCTAGGTTCCCCAAATCCTATGAACCCTAATTTCAAAAGAATCAAAATCGGCCCTCGATTCGGTGTTAATCACCTAAATCATCATAGGGATTTTGATCTTTGAACAAAATCGAGTAGAAAACAGATTTCAATTACCTGTTTTGATGAGATAAAAGGTGATTTCGAATTCGGTTTAGGTTTCGGGTGTTCTTGGTTTGGGGTTTTCTGATCGAGTGGTTTTCTTGTGAAATTGAAGGTTTGGAGAGTTCAGGAACTTCACAATGAACCGAAAACCCATAATTTATAGGCTTCATTTCATGGATTCGAGCCTTTCTCTCTCGATTTAAAAACGCGTTCGAAGTTTACCAAATTAGGAGATTTGAAGCTGTTAATTTGCAATGGTGATTGAATAATTGATTGATTAAGCCGCGTTTTTAGTTTGGGAGTAATTAATTTGATTGAAAACTTCGAATTTGGCAGGATTCGATTTCAAAGTTTCCATCGGTCGAACTTGGTTCGATTTGGAAGGTTTTCACGCGCGAGAATCTTAAATTGAACTAAGGTTCAAGTTCGAAACACCGGGTCGAGGGGGTTGGGGCGGTTTAATTGATCAAAGGCAACAAAACGAAGGTTTGAAGCTTCGCCGGAGCTCGGCCGGAGCTCCGGCCGAAGCCGCCGGAACAGCGGGCAAGTAAAAACAGAAGGTTTACACCTTCAGCCCCTGAAGTTTGGGCGTTTTACACATTTGACCCCCGCAGTTTGGGCGTTTGGTCAAATGGTTTTAAACTTTTGATTACAAGTTTGAAAAATTACAAAACACCCCCCATACTTTGAGTTTTAAAGAAGATTGTTTTTATTATTATTGTTATTATTATTATTATTATAAAAGTTATTATTAGTATTATTATTATTAGAGATTATTATTTTTATAATAATTCTTATTATTATTTTATTAAACATTTTTTTTTGTTAAATTCATTTTAAGCATTATTATTACCATTGATAATATTGATAACTATTATTTGTAAGGTTACAATCCTTTTAAGCATTATAATATTAAGTTTTGTATAACACTTTGTTATTAATCACCAATAACTAAATTTGTTAACCAACAATAAGTTTACTAAGCAGAACAAGTCCTCAAAGATTCAAAACGACAAACAAGGCCCATACAAGAAGTAACGATGCTAACTTTTTAATTAATGCAAAAATACAGGATGTTACATGTTGATAGGTTGAGGTTGAATACAAATAGGCTAAAATGGCTAGATGAGCATATTCAAAAGCTGAAGACGAATATCTTTCATGAGTTTCCACATGATCCTTCCTACAATAATAAAGGTGTTGTATTTGAAGAGGTATTACATCAACCTCATCCAAGTAAAGTACTGTACAAATATTTTATAATCAACACCATATGCATGGATAAAGAAAAAAAACTTACTTCTCATCAATTGACCCTGTCATCAAATATTTCCATATCCTCATTTCTTATTTTGTTACCCCTTTTTTTATATCTACTTGTCTATCGATGTATGGGGACAAATTTAAGGAGAATGGTTGTTTAACTCGTTTCCCTTTCCTTTTGAACTCATTCCGGTTATGTTGCTCATAACATCTTTTCTTCCTATCATACGTTCATTCAAAGGTCCTTGGAACTTTTCTTCTATATCTCTAAATTCTTGTGTTAAACCAAGACTGTAGGTTGGGCAGTCGTTTGGATCATGATGTATTTTCTTGCAATTCTCCTTCCTACCTGACTCTAATTCCGCAATATCAAAAACTTCTATCGCAATTTGTGTCCACGCCTACACAATCAATTTGGAATTATAAATGATACTGTTATACTTAAAAATAGAAACATTCAAAACAATCCAACTTAATCCTGAAAACATCCTTTTTCAGTTTAAGGTATTTTCTGATTTGGTCAAAGATACATATATGTATCACAAACCTTAACTTTTTGGTTTGATAAAAATGTGAGATATACATATATGTGTCACAAGCTTTTAATTTATCATCAACTTTTACAACCTCATTATACATCTAGATTATCAACAAAGTTGAAATACTGACAATTTTTTTTAATTCCAAATCATTCAACCTTTCAGCTTCTTCGGTACACATATGCACTATAAAAAAACACGATAATAAAAACACGATAATAATTCATATCAATCACGGTCGATTAAACCTAATTAACCCCTACGAATTATGAATTCTGCATAAATATCAGACAAAATCATAACATATATAAGTAACATACACTAAATCTAATGGTTTAATTTAACAAATTGGTCCGATTCTCACACACTCCCTTAGTCTAATAATGCTAGAATAATACGATTTCTTCAAAAAACTCTTCACAATGCTCAATATCATATCGAATTTGCTCTTTTTCGAGTTCATATTTCATCACATAAACAGTTTACAAAGAAACAATAACGCACCTTTAATGTCGGTTTCGGTAATGTACTCTTCGTCGACCTTTGCAGAACTTACAATTTTTTTTTAAATATTCAAACGATTGAATCAGTGGGAAAGTTTAAACTTCTCAAGATTTCAGACTTTGAATCCAAAATCTTGAATCGAAGGATTCACTACATTTTTTTAGGAAATATAAATCACAATCAGTTACATTTGAAAAATAATTTACCTAAAATACCCTTTTTAATATTTTCCAAATTTTTGGTTTATTTTATTAACTAATTTAATATCCCAAAAATAATAACCATTAATCTAAATAATCAAGAGTTAGATTTTGGTTTATATAGTTTTCAACTTAATTCTTATTTGTATTGGATCCACCCCTATATCTTTTATATATATATAATATTTGAGTTTTTGAGTCATATAATTAAATCAGGTCTTAATATCCAATTTTCAAGGATTGGGCCTTATTTTATTTGTGTGGTCAATTCAATGTAAAACATGACCCATATAAAAGAGCAAATAAAAGTGTATAAATTTAAAGTAGAAGAAACAAATAAGTGGACTTCTCTATGTGTACCATAAAGTTTTGCATTATTTGTTTTCTTATCCACCGCAGTATAATTAAGATGACTTGAATACCCGTGATATATGAGGTGCTTCTGGCTGTGTTTCACGGAAGAAATTTGTTAACAAAGGAACATTTTCAAAGCGAAAAAGAAACCAATTTAGGGCACTCACAGCATTAATCAACCACCAATTCCAGATGATGTGGAAACCGACTTAGGGGCTGTTTGTTTTTGGGCTGACCCGGTTGATCGGGCTGACCGGCTGACTTGGTCAGTGGGTCAGCCCGTTTAATTTCGGCTTCGAGCTGGCTGACCGGGTCTTCAGTGTTGACCCAGACCTTGAAAAAAAATGTGCTGACCAGCTGACCCGAAGGCCGCCACCCCCTTTGGCCCGCGGGCTGCCGCCCCCTTGCGGTGGTGATTCCGACCGGTGGTGTGACTCCGGTGGGTTTTGTTACTTAAATATTGAATCGTTTTGGTTCCAGTCAGATACGAAATCAAACAGCCAAGTTTCAGTCAGATGCATACCCAATCAGAACATCTAACTAGGTTAGCTTCTGACTCAGTCAGATCTTACTCGATCAGTATAATTGAACAGCCCCTTACATTCTTTGTACACCATAGGCCATAGACATCCGAATGCACACATATTCTAAACATATGAAATGAAAAATCAGAATATCCATTTCACATAGTGTGGGCGTACATGTAGATGTTTGGACCGGTGTACATAGTGTGGGGATGTTTACGGTCTAGTTCGCTTTGTGTTTATGAAAATGGTGGGTTGAATTTGAACCTTTAATATTTTGAGGGAAAACGCATATCGTTCATGTTGGTTGGATCAATCGGATGATTTGTTTCGGTGGTTTGCTAGTTTTCGGTTGATTTTTATTCTAAATTCATACCCATTAATTCTTAGAAGGTAAAACTATTGAATCGATCAAATGTTTTACCTTTTAAGAACAAATAGGATTACGGAAAAAAAAGTGAAACAAAATAAAAAATCAAAGGTTAATAGCGTGAAATCAGTAAAATTCATACTTTGAAACATATTGTAAATGTCAAATTCTTATACGTGAAAATAACAGTTATATATATTTTAGTTTTAATTATTAAATTTATATGTGTTAATTTTTTTTTTGATTTTTTGTTACGTTTAATATCTCAGCCGCATCTAAAAGGTAAACCGCACTGTGAAACCTAAGTTTTTGAATATCTTAGTCAGATCTAAACCGTCAATCATATAGGGGCGTGCAATGGGGGTGTGCATTGTCGGTCTGGTTCGGTTTTAACATATGAGTTAATTACAATTCATAAAATACAGTACAAATTAACTAGAACTTTAGGCTTACATCAATTTGTTGATGTTTAAATATAATCTCTATATTCTTATAAATACTTGACATTAAAGTTAATTACATTCATAAAATACAGTTACACAAAGTTTTAATAAAACAATTAATATATTAAACAAAAAGCTTAAAAATTATTCTCAAAACTTAAATATTCAATCTATATTATATAGCATAACTTAAATAAGTAATTTATTGGCTAGTCATGTTTATTAGTATATAAGTACACCTCCAAATTTACAAGTTCGGTTTATGGTTTCGATTCGATTTTTCCGGACCTTCTTACGGGTTCACATTCGGGCGGGAGGTGGGGGGGGGGGGGGGGAGACTCCTGAGTAACCCCTTGTTTATGTAACAATCAAAACCAAAACCAAACTAAAAAAATGGTTTTAAAAAACCATTAAACCAAACTATCAGTTTCCGTTGGTTTCAGTTTATTTGATTCGGCTGCGTCGGTTATTTCAATTGTAATTTTTGTTTATTTCGGTTTCTTACACACACCTAGTGTGCAGTATATGTGAAAAACAAAGAGGTTTGAGGCATCAAGAATACATTCGAAAACAAAGCATATTTTTAGGTATTAAATCAAGAATCATTTTAGAAAAACTTTGTAAAATAGTAATTCAGTTATAGATTTTTTTTTTCACAATCAGGTCAATTATAATTTTTTCACACTTAGGTTACTAAAGTTTCATGATTGTTGTAATTAAATAATTCACAACTTAAAATTACTAAAAAATAAAATATTTAAAAACTTTAATAATATTATAAAAATTTGAATTATTTAAAAAATTTACAAATTATTTGAAAAAGAATTAAAAAACTGAGTGGCCTAGTTTAAACAAACCAAAAACTTTAGAATTGAAAAAAACAAATAAAAATATGAATAAATATAAATATAAATAACCTAACTGGAATACTCATAAAACTTACTTGTTATTTTATGAAGTTTTTCATATTACTTGTGGTCAATTTTTGTTACGAATTACCAACAAAATATTCATTGTAAACTGTTTTCATCAACAAACGTCTGAAAAAGATGGACGGAAACTTTATACAAAACCTTATATTTAGATTTGACGACCAATTACTAGCAGATGTTATGTTAGAATTTGTGTCCACCCACCACAAAAAAATAACCGACAAATATCTCATGCGAAGTCATGGACGGGTTTATATGAAGTTTAGGGGAGTCCAATGCCCCACTCAAATAATCCCATATATATATATATATATGGTCAGGATCTTTTTAAAACTTTTAAAGATAGCGAGAACTCATCCTATCCATTGATTTAATTATATTTAGTTATTATTATTATTTAGAATTAAGGGTATTTACGTCATTTATTTTTAAAGACTTTTGACTAATTTGTAATTTCCTTAAATATCTCCACTTTATTTGCTAAGATAATCATATATAAATACAAAACATTTTCTCTCAAACCCTAAAATAAACCATCGACATAGTTGTATATTGACATTGAATTGCACTGAAAGAAGAAAACTCACTTTTTATCATAGCTCGAGGTTAGTGGGAAACTAAAAAACATTGAATCCTCTGTGTTTATTTGTTTCAACATATATACCATGAAGTTCAAAATTGTTATCATTTTTTTCGATGGGTTAGGTCCTTCAAAGTCTTTAGCAAGTGGGTTGTTGATAGTTCCTTCAAAACACTCACTTTAAACGGAATATATATTCAAATGTATCTTTGCATATTTCTTGAAATTAATCTTTAATTTAGATAAGTCCAACTGGTTAAAAAAATTCAATCACTGGTTAAAAAAATTCAATCTTTCTATGTTTTTTTGAGGTTTTATTAACATTTGAATCCTTTTATTGGTTTCTTAGAATCTTATTTAAAAGATACATAAGATGGTGATGAAAACGATGTCTTAGAAAGGTTCGTTAAAGGCGGTATTTGAAAGGGTAGGTTTTGGTTGTGGTTGGAGTAACAACTGACAGAAAAAATAAGATATAAAATTCCTGATAAAGATGACACCATGAAAATAGTTCCTTGGAGCTAATAAATATTGATTAAATACCATTTGTATACTATTACTTTTATGTTCTCACAAAAAGAAATGTAAATATAAAATAATTGATTTTAACGGACAAATTTATTGTAGTGAGATAGACATGAGCTAACTTTTGATCCAGTTAAGACGTTCGAGTCATGATGAAGAAGCGAAGATGATGACTCATTTTCTACAATATATGTTAAAACAAGTGCATTTACATATATGTAAACAAGTGTGTTTGCATATATGTAAACACAGATTCATATATACAAAACTATAATTTTGGTCAATAGTTATACTTTGAGTTTTGGTTTTAAAATTGCATAAATATAACATATATTAAAAATATATTCGTGGTTTGCTTCTTATTCTTTGTAATGTACAAAGCACACGCTTACGTATAGGTAAAATCGTTTACATGTACATAAATATATAGGTAAACATGTCTATGTATAGGTAAATGTCAGGTTTTATTTTATGGATTACGTATATGTAAATAATAGTTATACCAATGTAATATTAGTTATTGTTTTTAGCTTGGTTGTATATATTTATGTAAATAATAGTTATCAATAAAAGTTAGTTTTGTTTTTAATTTAGCTATATAAAAATGATTACATATATTTGCTCATATGTAAACATTTATTTCTTTGTTCATTCACAAATGTAAACGTATATTTAGATAATGTCATCAGATTGATATAATTCATACTCTATATAACTTTTGTATTAATTATGTTTGCATACATGATTAATATATATGTAAAAATATAATATACGACTTTCTTAAAAATTGATAGGATCATCCTAAAATATAGCCCATTTCCAATTTAATGAATATGCACTTTTACAAACTTACCTTTTTTATTTTTGTTCTCATCTTATCTTATCTTATTTCTACTACTCTAATAAAAAGGTAAATGAGAGTGACACGTGTCAAGGCCACAATCCTTCTCACCAACTTTTCCCTGCCTCTCTCCTATTAGAAATTACCTTAATTACTAATAATATTTATATAATATATTTAATTTTAATATATAATAAATTAAGAAAAAATTGATATTTTTAATAAGTCAATTATTTAAAACAAAAAATAAATTAAATTGGCAGTTGTGATAAGAAATTTTTAAAAATGATATTTTATACTTATTTTAGAATAAAATATTTATCTTTTGAAAAATTTAAAAAGAAAATTTAAAAAGTTGATATCATTATTTTATTATTTATATAGTCATTTCTAATACGTAATTTCAATCATATTATATCTTAAAATATCTTTTAATTATTAATATATTTATTATATCAATATTTTATTTATTCAATCCGTATAATATACGGGTTTACTAAAACTAGTTTAATATATATTATGTTAATTACTTTACAACTCTTTTCAATCTCATCCATTGATTAACAAAATCAATGGTTAGAAATGGTTCTTACAGTTCTTATATTTAAGGTAGTCCTGCAAAGAACCGGACCTTATATATATATATATATATATATATATATATATATATGTATATATATATATGTATATATATATATGTATATATATATATGTATATATATATATGATATATATATATGTATATATATATGTATATATATATATGTATATATATATATGTATATATTATATGTATATATATATGTATATATATATATGTATATATATATATGTATATATATATATGTATATATATTATATATATATGTATATATATTATATATATGTTATATATATGTATATGTATATATATATGTATATAATATATATATATGTATATGTATATATATGTATATATTATATGTATATGTATATATATTGTATATATATATATGATATATATATATATTGTATATGTATATATGTATATATATATATATGTATATGTATATATATATATATATATGTATATATATATATGTAATATATGTATATATATATATATGTATATATATATATATATATATATATGGGAGGGTTCAAATGAGAACCACCTTTTTTGTGAGAACTTTAGGAATCAATATCAGCATTCCATTTTATCACATGCAAATCACATGTCATTTTCCCTTTTTTAAACGTTCGTAACTTTTTTTCACGACATTATTTTTCAAAAAAAATTCACCATAAAATTCAGTATTTTTTTATCTTTCCAACGCCTACCATATTGATATACTTTTCTAAAAAAACGTACATCCGTTATTTACATATGTGTAAATCTAGTTATACACATGTGTAGTACTGGATTTACACATGTGTAAATCCAATATTACACATGTGTAAATCCGATATTACACATATGTAAAACGAATTTCGTTAAAAAAACGAGAAATTTTTTTATTTTTATAATTTTTTTATATTTTTTTATGAAAAAGGGAAAGTTGGGGAACATTTTTGTGTTTTTATTTTTTTTATTTTTATGTTAATTTTTTATTTATAAATTTTTTAAATATGTTTTTGTTAATTACAATTTTGTCATTGAAAACTAGTGATCGAAGAGTTCTCATAAAAAAAGGTAGTTCTCACTTGATCTCTCATATATATATATATAGGTGAATTGTAACGAACTTGATATTATACCTGAAGCCCGCTATAAATAAACATTATTTTCATTTAGTGTTGGCCACCCCAAAAATGGATCCATTAAAAGGTTTTATGTAATAGAATTGTAACGAACATGAAAATATGAAAAGTAGTAAAATTTTAAAATCATTCTAGGTTCTACTTCCCAATTCACTAATTAGAAGCCCCGTTAATCTTGACTTGTCGAACGTACGAAGGTCAAAAACTATTTTAGTTTCTGTGATTTGAACAAATAGGTTAAATCTGTTTTAGATTATGTCATTTGAACGAATTTGTTTTGTGCCATCATCCATAAAAATATCTGAATCCGTTTCTGTCTAGAGCTTAAATCACATTGGGGGTCTTTTGAAAAAGATCAAACCAAAAAATCAAAAAAAAATTATGAATTAACCATTATTAAATTTCAACTCTTTGATACGTACATTAAAAGCTAAGGAATCCAACATACATGTCCAATTCATAGAGATGACCAATATAACAATTAAACATTACATATAACAAAACCAAATGCAGCCTGCGTAGTTCAAGGATGGACATCTCCGGCTACCGGAGGAACCGAATACTCCGGTGAGCGGAGGCGGGGTAGCCGGAGTACCCAAAGGAATAGGTAAGTTGGGGATCGATGGGAGAATGGGGGGCAATGGCAAAGACGGGAGGCGCGGGAGGCCTGTGGACGGGATGGTTAGAGGAAATGGTGGCAATGTGGGGAAAGGTGGTAGCGAGGGGAGCGGGAGAGTGGCCGGGAAACCAGAGTTCCGGTGGCCAACAGGCGGCGCGCCGCGGTGGTTTGGTGGTTGCCTGAGGAAAGGAGAGTGAGGAGAGGGAGAAGGTTAGGAGGGTGGTGGAAGACATTGTGGGAGTTGGAATGAAATTGGGAACAAGTGTTGTTGTATATATAGAGGATGGGGTAGTTGGTGAAAGAAATATTTAGCTCCCCTTTTCTAACTATTGTGAAAATATAATATATATTTTTAACACGAGTATATTATTTAAATTTTTTGTTTTACTTCTAGATGTTTTAGTACTCATCATTTTATTTAACTAACAGTTTTTTCTTCTTTTCTTTCTTTTAACAGCAAATATTGTTAGAAAAAAAGTTAACAATAAACTAAAACCCGAACAAAATTACAATAAAAAGGAAAACAATCCACGTATTAGACATTGCATACAATTAATATGTTTCACCTATATAACCAACATCATAACCAACCAAACAAATCATTTAGCTTTGAATCCAAGTCTTCTGTTCTTGATCTATTTCAAACCCCAATATTTTGATGTAGCCAATGAGCTTTAACATGCAGATTTATTTATTATTAAGAACATTGTTCCTAAGCTTTTAAATGCACCAAGTGGATACCAAGATGATAGAATTCTCCACTCACTTCTTTTAATACCATATAATCTTATACTTATAATTATAAAACACACAATATATTAGTGCTATTCGGTCATCAATACCACTAATTAAGCTAGAAGGTCACACATTTTTCGTCTATCATATTTGAGGGTTTTAAAAGAGTCATTTACTTTGCTTTTCCTTTTAATTATATTTTTAACTTGTTACATAGTTGTTTTAAGCTTGTTACATAGTAATGTTTCTTTTTCTTTTCACACTATATACTAAATAGAGCTTAGGGTGGGCGGGATGCCTCCGTTGTGAGCCCATGGCATGGTTGGCACCGAGTGGCGCCACCACCACCGTCCACCCTCTGTGCCAAATATTTTCCTTGTCACGACATATACATGCATTATTGTTGCCTCATGTGTGTGTGGTGTAGCGTGACATGGTGTGGTGACACCACCGTCCCGAATTTGTGTGTGTAGTGTACGTAGTGTGACATAATAAAATATAATTGGTTGATTTATGTAGTGTGGTGGCCAGTGGGTGTGGTGTAATGGGTGCGATGAGAGTGTCCACTCCTCCCTAACATTTTTAATGTTTACAACATTAATTTAAGGATACAAATAACAACTCCTTTATAATAGTGAAATTCAAAAAATAAGCAGATAAATAGTCAAATTCCTTGGAATAAACATCGCTTATTCATGTTTTATAAAAATAAGCATGTACCATCTGAGCGAAAATAACTTTGAATAACAAGAGTCACACTAAGATCTAAAGACAGTTAACACAAAGATATCATTACAATCTGAATTGAGATTTGCATGGTTTGTAATAAGATTTGCATTTTCTACACTAATATTACATGTGTCAACTCTTTAGTGTGTCAATGTAGAGTGTGTTTCCACACAAAGATGTATGCCTAGTCAACATTTGCCTACTAAAAAGTAAATAATACATGTTTATGTTAAGTAATTAAAATTTCAATGTTATTTTTGAGAAGTTAAACTTTCTATCACGTTATGTTGAAAATTTTCCTTTTAAAATATAGCTTATACACTTGATAAAATTTCAAGATACGTGAAATGTATCAAATTATATATATACTTGATTTTTTTACTAAAATATATCAATGTATCGATTAACTAAGATATTACAAGAATTAGAATACTTATGGAACGACTTCTGAGTAAATATCTTTTGTTAACAAAGTTCTATTATAAAAATAAAACTTATTAATCGATCTAAGAAATTACAAAATTTTGAGTACATCTAGAATGACTTCTTTTGAATATATACAAAATAAGTATAAGCAGTAACTGAACTAACAAATTTAAGATATTACAACAACTAAAAAACATGACACATCTTGATGAACGTCTCTTGTTTTCCATACACGAATTAGTAAAAGGAGATCTATAATACTACCGATATAGATTAGCATATATGACAAACCCCATGTAAAAATGGTGTCTAATAATGCATACTTTGTCAAAATAAGATCATTTCTCCTGTTGTTTTTATAGACTGTAGATTTAAATTTAATTATTGACGTTGCAACATGGGTGGCTTATCTATTGAGCGAACTAAATCAACTGTCTTATGCCTAAAAAGTGTCATACATTAAGAATAATGACCATGTTAAAAATAATAATTAATTTGTAACATAAAATTGCTAGTTCTGTAAGAGGAAAAAATTTCTGGAAATTCTAGTTTTACAACTTATAAAGCACGCATCCAAGCTTTACATGCTTCAATTAAGGTATCGTTGATGTCGAGCTGCTATTTTTTCTTTTCGATTTTGGATGTTAAATTTGGGTTTTGAGTGTTTATTGGTTGTGAGGAGCCCGGTTTTGCAGATTAGTAATTAACTAGTATTACGTCCCTCGCGTTAGGGTAGGGGCGTAAAATCATGTCAAGTATAAAAAATGTCATACTACCATTAGCATTAGCATCCACCAACATCCAAAATACTCGTATTAAAAAGAAATAAAAACGAAAAATTTAAAACCAATTGAAAAGTAGATGTAACAACATTAAATTACACACGTGAAGCATAAAACATTAAAAAAATAACTAAGTCGATCTAGTAATCGCACGTTGTGACAGGTCGTTAAAGGGGGAAAATAAGCGTAGAGCTAAAATCACGCGCACATATTACAGTGTGTCAACTCGTAAAATTTAAGCCGAAACGTAAAACGAAAAAAACTTGTAAAAATATGAAAAATATAAGGGTAAAGTGAAAGTGAAAGTTTATAAGGGTTAAACTGTAAAAGATGTAAATTTATTGGGGTTAAAATTAAAAAAAATAAAAATTAAAAAACCTAAAAATGAATACAACCCATTAAACTTAGAATACAAACCTCAATACACACAAAACTTTAGTAATATATGAATTGCTCCAGACCATGGATTTCTGATGCATGTGTTTTGTTTGAGAATCCGATTGCTTTAGGAATATCTTCTTGTTTTGTTTGAGATTTAACTTGGAGTAAAATTATACTTCAAACTAAGCTAATTAGTTTTGATCATTGCATTAACACATTTGGTGTTAAAAGTCAAACACAGTAAGATTAAAATAAACTTTTGAATTTTGTTGCCAATTTACTTCCACCGATTTGCAATTTGTAGTTCTTGTTCTATAATCTATACTTTAATAATGTCGCCATGTTTTTAAAACTTCAAAGTTGAAAATTAGCCAAATGGAGTGATTGACATGAAAAGTCAAGGTGTCAAAAGTCGAAGTTGAGAAGTTTGATGTATAGCTTTGTAGCGAACACGTACTTCATATGGAATCCATATCACAGCTTTAGAAATCTTGTCAGCGGTGTAACACTTCGTACAACATAAAAGTGTTGAAATCAATGACGATGATGTCATGGACTTCTAGCCTTGTTTAAATCTTTATTTTTTTTAGTATTAAGTAAATTCAATTTAAATAAAGTGGTCTTAACAACTATAAAATCACTCAAAAGGTGGTTTTCAATAGGATAAATCTAGGAATCAAAATAAATGAATAATTAAATAAAACTAGTATACAATTATAGCGAACTGCTATGCCTAGTTTTGAAATAAATTTATAGCAAAACATAGATAGAGATAAGAACACTACAACAAATATTTTTCCCAAAATTTAGTATATATTATGCTATTGTGCAAAAAGTTGACTATATAAAATTTGACGCTGGTCATTAGAATTTAATCGTCAAAAATGTCTGAAGAATACTTAAGAATGATACTTAACGTCTAACTCAATCGTCATGGGTAACATCTAAACTCTTCAAGTCTTAGGAGGCGTTTGGTTTGTGAAATTTTTAGAATTAGAATTGGAATTGAAATTTAAATTGGAATTCAAATGAATTGTATTTGGAATTCAATATTTTTCATAGTATTTGAAATTCAAAGGAATTGGAATCCATTGATGTAATTTAAATTCCAAATACATTTTAGTGACAAAACATTTATAAAAGAATTGAAATTTATCACCCGTTATAAACCGTCACCACCTCAATGACCACCGATCATCGCCGCTACATACCATCGACCACCGCCACCGTCACCGCCGACAATCGACGCGACCACCAACGACGCCCATTTTCGAAAACTGACCGTACCCCACTGCCGCCACCAACCGATAACGCTTGTCTTCGAAACACAGTTGGCGGCGGTCGGGGTAAACAGTGGGTGACGGTCGTCAGCAACGGGGTTGTGTGGCGTCAGTGGAGGTCAGGGGCGGCGTTCTAGCGGCGACGAGTGATAGTCGGTGGTTGGGGGCAGGGACGGTCGGGGGTCGTCAGCGATCGGGGGTGGTGGCGGTCGGGGTCAGCGGTCGGGGGTGGATGGTGGCGGTCGGTGGAAGGGTTAACAGACAATAGTGATGGTCAGCAGTCGGTTGGCGGTGGGCGGGGTGGTAGGCGACAGTCGGGGGAGACGGTGGTCGGGGTCGACGGATGGCGGCGGTCGGGGTCGGCGGGGGACGGTGGCGGTCTGGGTCGGCGGGGGACGGCGGCGGTCGGGGTCGGCGGGGGACAGCGGTCGGGGTAGGGCGGGGACGACGTGCTCGACGGTCAGGGTCGGCGGTCGACGGTGGGGGACGGCGGGGGACGGCGGCGGTCGGGGTGGCTAGGGATGGCGGTGCTCGGCGGTCAGGTCGGCAGTCGACAGTTGGGGTCGGCGGGGGATAACGGCGGTCAGGGTAGGCGGGGGACGGCGGTGCTCGACGGTCGGGGTCGGCGGTCGACGGTCGGGGTCGACGGCCGGGGTCGTCGGTAGTGTCGCTTGGTGGTGGGCGGGGTGGTAGGTGGCGATTGGTGGTGGAGACGGGGGTCGGTGGAATTTGAAACCCGTCAACATTTGGAAGGTTTTGAAATCCTTCATTGGAAGAAATTTGAGGGAATTAATTCAAATTCCAATTCCAATTCCTTTATCATTCAAATACGTGCAAAATGGAATTCAAATTCCAATTCCAACGAATTTCCACCAACCAACCACACTGATCAATGGAATTCAGATTCCAATTTCATTGAATTCCATTGAAATTCCACATACCAAACGCCCCCTTAGTCTTCTTTTGATAAAATGAAGGATACAAAATACACTAGCTTATCAATTGCTCAACAACTAACATGGCTTGTGACATCTATGGATATTGAAGATATTGACACAACATCCATACAACTAGTACTGATTACGATAAAGAATATTAAGAAGACATAAATATCGGTTAATAAAATAGATCATCAGGACTAAATCTCAACAAGTAGAGTGACCTATCAAAATTGTCCCTCAAGCTCAACTAGCTCAAGGAGGTTCGCTTGTATAAGCTAACATTGCTCAACGATTTTAAATCAAGTGTGTGGGAATCCATGTAGGTACTTCGGTTTGAGTTTTGAGCATCTGCGATATAATCTAGAGTTATATTGTATAGTTCATATTGTAAACATATTTTGATATTTAATACAAACTCTACACATATCTAACCTATTGTTTATCTCTATGACAATTTAATCTTTTGCTACACTTACAGTGTGTATCACTTGTTAATATAGTTATCGTCACCCTAACTTAAGAACACCCTTCCGGGCGCACGCGCACATACGTGCATAGAGTATGTGAGAGGAATGATCAAATAAGTATAGTGAAAATCCTAAAAGCTATTAGACATGATCTTGGCCATTGAACAAGAGAAATCAACAGCAAAGACGAGACGCCGAGAGTTTCTTAATAAACTAGTTTGTTGTGGTTGGGAGGGTAAATAAAAGGCATTCATCTAATTCTTTATCCCCATCTTTTTTAACAAAAAAATAATCAAAATATAATAATCAAGTTTTCAAGTATGACACTAAAGACATTTAAAACTTTTATATAATAAGGAAAACATTCGACTTCCGCAATGTGAATATTTTATTTGGGTTAACAGTTAGTTTTTTCTTTAAATTTAATTAAAACCTAGTATAGAATATAATATTAAGTGAAGTTAGAATATTTATTTATCAAAGAAAACAGATCAATGAATTATATATTAAAGAGTTATTAAACTTTTTTTGTTTTTCTCATCATATAATAAATAAAATAGGCTATAAGGCGATTTGGAAACATTTATTCATTATATTCACAATACTATTTTTACTTTTTCCGATATGTGTACTCGTCAAGTGACTTCTTTAAATAAACATATTTCCCAAAAAAAGAAAAAAAAACACTTAATAGTAAAATAATCACACATGTTTGGAAAATAAACCATGATGAATATTAAGTGTATGACAAAAATCACATTGCATGTTATAAAAATAGAATATACTACCTATTGGGGTTGTGCGGTTTAATCCGTCAAATGGGAACCAACATGGTTGCTCTAAATTGACTAAGTTTAACCAAGTGCTGGGTTACAAATTTGTGCTGCTGATAGAATATAGTAAATTTTGGGGTCAGGTGTTAATGAATTCAAAGAGGGCTGCACAGTTAGTATGTGTTCACCGGATTCATCGAATAAGAATTTTCCAGTGATTATAATGTTTTTTTGAATGGTGACTTTATTAGCTAAACTAAATATAATAAGCTCACTTTCAATACCCATTAAATAAGCAATAATGACAAAGCCTAAATTACTCTTGTACCTAATACTTTAAATCCTTGGACTTAAGATCAAAGGCGAGGATAATTCATGGATGGATATTTGGACAAAAGAGACAGTACATAGGTAGCGTTAAAGATTTTTTCAACTAAAATCTAAAAGAACTGATGATGATATTTTTATATTATTGTATTGTATGTTTGTTATATGATCAATTTGACCCGACCCAAATCCACTCAAAATTTTTTATGTCTATTTCTATAAAATTGAAGCATTTAAGAAACCAGTGACTTCATAAAAATAATCTTTTGGATCCGTCATTGAATTTAAACGATCTTGTTAGAAATATAGTGTAATAGGATGTGATTGTATAGAATGTGTAGTCATAAGTTGACATTAGTGTTAAGTCAACTTTAGTTTTATCTTCTTTTGTATACTTGTTAGTATGGGGGTGTATTGTGTAAAATGTTATATTTAGTTAGTGGCTGTTAATCTTGCTGATTAACATAAGAGAGGTTCAGGAGATTCAGAAGCATAGATCCAAATTCTTCTTTGAAAGACAAATCCAGCTGTTCTTGTTGTATTCATGAGTTTCATACATTGATTGAGTGATATAGATTTGATCTTTTTCTGGGGTTTTCATTAACAATTGGTATCAGAGCCAACACAAAAGGCTCGATTCAGAAAAGGGCAAATCATAATTAGGGCTCAATCACAATGGAGAAGGATGGTGTCCACCAAATTCGAGTTAGAGAAATTCGATGGGAAGAATGACTTCGGATTATGGAGACTGAAGATGAGGGCCCTGTTAGGTCATCATGGAGTTGTCGATGCGCTGCTGGGAGAGTCAAATTGCCAACGAACCTAACCGACAAGGAGAAATGAGACATGATGGAGAAGACACATAGCGCCATAATTCTCAACCTAGGCGACCAAGTTCTTCGTGAGGTATCGGAAGAGACGACAACAGCGGGAATCTAGTCAAAAGTAGAAAGCCTTTACATGACAAAATCGCTTGCTAATCATCTATACCTCAAGAAAAGGTTGTACACCTTCAACATGATCCCGGGGAAGATGTTAGAAGACCACACTGATGAGTTCAACAAGCTCATTCTGGATGTTGAAACTATAAACATTACTTTGGAAGATGAGGACCAGGCGATCATATTTCTAATGTCTCTACCACAAAGTTATGAACACTTTATGGACACGCTCATGTATGGCAAAGAGTCTCTCACAATGGAAGAGGTACTTGCCTCTCTTAACTCTAGAGAACTCAAGAGAATATCGGATGGATCAGAGGATGGTTGTTCTGGATTGTTTATGCGGGGAAGAACAGAACAAAGGGGGCCAAAGGCCAAAATGAATCATAGATCTAAATCCAAATTCAAGAGGAGGTGTTATATCTGTAGTTCAGATAAACACTTGAAGAGAGATTTCCTTGAAAGAAGAGAAAGAAGGGTGATGGAAACAACCATTCGAGCCCATCATCACTAGAAGAATCACGCAATGGATATGACAGCGTAGATGTACTTATGGTCTCTAAAGGGACATTCAAAGATGAATGGATAATGTATTTATGGTCTCTAAAGGGACATTCAAATAAATAAACACATATGCCCCCACCAAGAGTACTTTCAAGACCCAGAATTAAAAGATCTTGGGCGACAACTGACCCTGCTAAATAAAGGGTCATGGATCCATAACATTGAAACTTGAATGTGGAGTTGAGTTCAAGTTGACAAATGTCAGGTACATACCTGGCCTGTATAGAAATCTGATCTCACTTGGGACTTTGGAAGACTCAAGCTACCATGTTAGCCTAAGGTATGGAAAAGCCAAGGTGGTGAAGGCATCAATGGTATGCCTGTCTGGGAACCAAATAAGTGATAACATCTATGTGTTCAATGGGAAAGTCTTAAGTGGATCTGTGCCAGTTGCTAAGGAGCTAAGAAGAAACTCATCAATGATGTGGCACTATTGAATGGGTCATATAAGCAAACAAGGCCTAAGTGAACTAAGTAAAAGAAATGTGTTCAAGAATTTAGATGAGCTAAACATTAACTTTTATGAGCACTGTGTAATGGGCAATTCTCACACAGTTAGATTTGGGAAGGAGCACATATATCTAGAGAGATACTAGAGTATATACATAAGACTTGTGGGAAGGGAGCACATATCTCTATCATCAACTATAGACATGAAGACACAATGGAAGTATGGATAGGAAAGATTCCTAATTATGATCACTTGAGAATATTTGGGTCATTAGCATACTCACATGTGAACCAAGGTAAATTGGAACCAAGAGCACAAAAGTCTATATTCCTGGGATACCCAGAAGGGGTAAAGGGATATAGGTTGTGGAGAATTGATGATGTGAGTCCCAAGGTGATTGTAAGTAGAAATTTTATATTCCAAGAAGAAGTGATGTATAAAGATTTGATCAAAGGAAATGAATTGCCTAAATTCTATAAAAAGGGCAGTGAATTGAGGTGGAGTTGGCTGACAATGACCATACAAAACAAGCTTCATCATCTTCTCATGAAGAGCAAGTATAGGCACTTCCACCTTTTATAGAAAAAGAAAGACCTAGGAAGAATATCATACCCCCGGCCAGATTTAGAGATGCTGAGGATTTATCAGCATTTGTGCTGAATATAGCCGATCAGGAAGGTCATGTACCAATGTCCTATGATGAAGTTGTAAGTTCAGCTAATAAGAAAGCCTGTTTAAAGGCAATACAGGAAGAAATGGATGCCTTGATAAACAATGAGACATGGGTCTTGGTTGATAAACCAGCTATTCATAAATTGGTGGATTGCAAGTGGCTTTTTATTATAAGGAAGGAATTTAGGGAGTAGAATTGCCTAGATACAAAGCCAGACTTGTAGCAAATGGGTACACTCAAAGAGCAGGTATTGATTACATAGAATTTTTCTCACCTGTTGTAAAGCATACCTTAATAAGAGTGATCTTGCTTTTACAATTCTACATAATATGGAACTAGAATAATTGGATGTTAAGACAACTTTTCTTCATGGAATTCTAGAAAAAGACATCTATATGAAACAACCAAGGGGTTTTGAGGTGAGGGGTAAGAAGAGAAGGTGCGCAAGCTAAAAAGGTTCCTATATGGTCTAAAACAATCCCCTAGGCAGTGGTACCGGAGGTTGATGATTACATATTGAGCAGTGGGTTCTTTAGAAGTCATTATGATCCTTGTGTATACTACAAACAATATGTAGAGGGGTGCTACATATATTTGCTTTTATATGTTGATGACATGTTACCAGCATGTAAAAGCAATGATGAAATCAAAGCTGTTAAGAGGCTGTTGATGAGTGAATTTAGCATGAAGGAGTTGGGTAGTGCTAAGAAGATCTTAGGGATAAAGATAACTAGATACAGAGAAGAAGGGAAAGTAGTGTTGTCTTAATGTTCTTACTTGAAGAAAGTGTTGAATATGTTTTTTATGGATGGTTCTAAGCCTGTAGTAACTCCTATTGCTTGGCACTTTAAGGTCTCTATTGATGATTTCCCCAAGACAGATACTGAAATGTATAAGATGACAGTTGTGCCCTATGTTAGTGCTGTTAGGAGTCTTATGTACATGATGGTTGGTACAAGACCTGACATTGGCTATGCTGTAAGCATTGTTAGCAGGTACTTGTCCAATCCTGGGAGACAACATTGGGAGGTAGTAAAATGGATTCTTAGATATGTGAATGGCACCATAGGTCATAGGCTAGTATTTGACAAAGCCAAGATGGAATGCCCAGTTGTACTTGGGTTTGTAGATGCTAATTTTGCCAAAGATCCTGATAGAGGAAGGTTTGTGACAAGTTATGTTTTTAAAGTGTTTATAATGCTGTTAGTTGGAAATCAACCTTATAAAAGGTTGTTGCTTTGTCAACAAATGAGTCTGAGTATATAGCTTTAACTGAAGTTGTAAAGGAGGCACTTTGGCTTAAAGGTTTTGTATCTGAATTGAGGTGTCAAGATTTGACTGCTGTTGTGAAATATAATAATCAAGGGGCAGTGCAATTATCAAAGAATCAAGTTTTCCATAAAAGAACCAAGCATATAAATATGAAGTTACATATTATGAGAGATGTGGTTAACTCTAAAAAGATACTAATTGAAAGCATAAGTACTGGTGACAACACAATAGATATGTTAACCAAAGCTTTACCTAGAACAAAGTTTCTCAAGTGTAGAGTTGATATATGTAGGACCATTTGAGGGGTTGGTCACTTACAACACAACACACAATAAGGAGAGATTGATTTTAGAACATTTAACAGATAAATTAGAAAACTAGAAACTAGTTACAATGATGCTAAGAAACACAAGTAATTAAGAGACAAAACAAGAACAAAATAACATAAGTGTTTGGTTTTTAAGAATGCTATATATTGCTCTCTAGTCTCTTACAAGTGTTACAGAGCATACATTAAGATACAAAGGACCAGAGATACTTTATACTACATCCTACAGCCAGCCATACTTTGAAGGCCAGTTGGATACATGATCTAGACAACAACAAAATCAATGTAGAGTCAAAAGGCAGATTGCGTTTTGACTAGTGACTATGACATGCCATAGCTCACATTCTAATATATTACAAAAAGGATAAAAGTACATAAAGTAGAAAGAAACAAACTCAAGACCTCAATATACAGTTTACCAAAAGCATGGACCTTTTCACCAACTTATGAAAGTTAGTGAGTCAAACAGAGTTGCAACAGAAAGGTGGTCCAGCTTTATGGTAAAAGGTACATCAAATAAAGCATGTACTCAAAAGTCTTCGGAAGAAATCTATCTTTATAAACTGGCTTCGGAATCTAAAGCTTCAGAAGACTTCATGTTTAGCTTCGGAAGATATTGGTCTTAGCTTTGGAAGATTTCACACTTAGAATGTTTTCTAATGCAAAATGTGAAACTTCTGAAGCATTCTACTTCAGCACTTTGTGCATGCATACAGGACATACTATTTGGATGTTTTGGATTGCATCAGCCTTATATGAAACCTTACAATGTGGGAGTTGGATAGCAGTTGAATTTGATCCTATTCACTAAGGTGGAGATTGTTATAAATGATAATGTAATAAGATGTGATTGTATAGAATGTATAGTCATAAGTTGACTTTAGTGTCCAGTCAACTTCATTTTTATCTTCTTTTGTATACTTTTTATAGTCTGAAGGTGTATTGTGTAAAATGTTAATAGTTAGTTAGTGGTTGTTAATCTTGCTGATTAACATAAGAGAGGTTCAGGATATTCAAAATCATAGATTGAAATTCTTCTTCGAGAGACAAATCCAATTGTTCTTGTTGTATTCTTGAGTTTCATACACTGATTGAGTGATATTGATTTGATTTTTTTCTGAAGTTTTCACTAACAGATCTTTTGTATAATTTATAACCTTGTGCGGAGGCATATTATTGTCTGTTTAATAATGAAGTATTAACACTAGAGAGACTTCTTCAAGTGGCTTGCTTCGGTGGCAAGTCTGCTTCTTCATCAGTTCATTTTCATATTTATGGTGGATTGCCATATGCCATCGATTTATATTACCAAGACTTTTTCATTAATAGATATACATGACAAGTCCTTTTAGTCCTCAGTAATGGTAACTTATTAGTTATTAGTAGTGACAAGTTCCATTATTTTAATAACTCATTAGTAGCAAGTGTCATCATTGGCAACTTCTACCAGTGACAAGTTTCTTAGCTTCATCAATGATGACTTATCTCTAGTGACAAGTTACACTAATCATTCATCGGTTAAAAGTTATCTTTAATAATAACTTACCCTATTAGTCCAGTTACTAATCCATTTTGAACTATTTATTATATTTTTAAGATTTACATGTGCTAGCCTTCTATGCCAAATAAAGGATTCATTTATTAAAGATTTAGAAATAAAAGATGATGTATTTCTTGAAGTTGATGCATTCTACATGTTGAGCATGTACATATTCTCTTTTTTTGGGATCTTAAAAGTATTTTATCATTTAGCATTACAATACCAAGATACAAAACCATACATTCATGCTTTATGAAGAGAGTGTTAGTTTTTTTTATCACATAGATTAGACACACTTAGCAGATTATAGTTCAACTCTTTCACATAGTTCACATGATCAAAGCTTACTTTTCAATTGATGATTGTTCCTCTGCTAGTAATGTATCCTCCTTTTGTATCACTTCAAAAGAAACAGATCTACTATCATATGGTTTAAGATTTAGCAGGCATGATCGGTCACTTGCCATGTGCCAAGAGTATCCACTATCTTTAATCCACAATTTATCTTTGGCCTGCGGATGTCTATGCACACAATAAGTTGGTTATGATAAATGGGGACCTAAACCGTTTTAGTCTTGGAATTTTAGATTTCAGTAGGGTTTTGTCAATTTTAAGTGCTAAAAGCTTGATTTCGTATTTTAGGTTATCTAAGGTTTTGTCAATTTCAGTAGATGTATTTGGTCTCCAGGATTTCTTGTTTGATTTGGTTTTTGCTGGACTCTTTGACATCTACTTTTCTTTGATGACCTTTACAAGTCTTTGGACATGGTGAAGATGTGAAGATTTCTTAGAAGTCTTATTTTTCAGGCTTGCAGCTGCTGATTTGTTCAGCAGATTCTTTAAAAGTGCTGATTTTTTAAGTTGGCACTTGACTTGTTTGTCTTCCATATAGCCTTGTGAGCACCAATTTTTTTAATGATTTATCTATATTTCCAAACATTTTGTGGATCTGAATTGGTTAGGAGAGTGATAAAAGGATTGTATTGATAGTTTTTTTGTAAAATGATCATCTCCCGCCTAACTGTCTTGATCTCCAGCTTTAGTTCCTAAGTTCATTCTTCATCTCCTTTTTATTTTCTTTCCTTATTAGCTCATGATCAATGAAATATTCAAGTGTCACCTTCTTCTCTAAAGATTTCATCTAGTGATTTCCCTTAGTACCACGTATGTTCTTGTTCAACTTGTGATCAATATGGATGGAAATATATATATTCTTCCTTAGGAACTTCTTGTTATGAATCTTTACTACTTCAAATATAGACTTTTGAACATATGGTTATGGTCCCTATTCTGAAGAGTTTAAGGTTCCCACAAACAGTTTCTATTTTGTGTCTTCTTGTTATAGTTGTGCTTTGAGTGGGATTTTGATTTGATAGAGGGGGCTAACTCAGTAGTTGATTTATTGATGTCTAAAGATAAGACATCTTGACAAACTTCACTTTTCTGAATTACTTTCTTCTTCTTGTTTTGCTTGAGTTTCTTCCCTTTTCCTCCTGTTTTTATCCTTTCTTAACCTTCCTTTTCTTCATATCTCTTATTCTCTAATCATCCAACTTCTCCTTTAGTTTCCTTATTAACTTCTTTAGATTTTTTAGTGTGGGGTTTTGTATACATTGGATCATTTCTCTTTTACTTCCAAGTTATATTCGGGGTACATGTTAGAGTGTATACATTGTGGGTTCACAACATTATTGTAAGGATTCCTGAAGTCTGATGCAACCCAAAACTGCCTAAGTGTCTCAGCAACATGCACTAAGTACTGAAGTGAAGAATGCTTCGGAAGTTTTACACAAAGCATTAGAAAAAACATTCTAAGTGTAAAATCTTCCGAAGCCAAGACCAATATCTTCCGAAGCCAACATGAAGTCTTCCGAAGCTTCAAGAGACAAAGTCTTCCGAAGCTTCACCCTATGAAGACAGATTTCTTCCGAAGACTTTTAGTACACATGCTTTATCTGATGTACTGTTCCATAAAGCACCTTTTCCGCTGCGTCTCTGATAAGTCACCAACTTACAAGAGTTGGTGAAAAGGTCCATGCTTTTGGTAACTGTACATTGAGGTCTTGAGTCTGAAACTTTCCACTTTATGTACTTTATCCTTTTTGTAATGTATAAGGATGTGAGCTATGGCATGTCATAGTCACAAGGTCAAAAGGCAGATATGCCTTTTGATTCTACAATTGATTTTGTTAGTGTCTAGTCAATTGTATCCAGCTCTTCTTCCTTTGCTTTACTGTGTGTTCTTTGTATCACCTTTGGTTACCTAGTTCACTGTTTGATTAAAGTTTAGTTAATCTTCTCATTGTGTTGTTGTGTTGTAATTGTGTTCAAGCCCTTAAACGATCCTGCAATTGGTATCAGAGCACTCAGGCTCGTGATATAAGATCTAACCATCTTAAGATCCCTCACACACACAAAAACTAAACTTTTCAAATGGCTTCCATCTCAAAGACTGATATGGAGACTGGAACCATGAACAAATCCCCATTGATCACTCTTGATGACTTTGACACCTGGTGCATGAGGATGGAAGGCTTCATCAGGTCTCTTGACTCAAGAATGTGGGAATCTGTTGAATATGGACCTTTCATACCCAGCACCCCCTCTGCTACCGGTGCTGGTATGATTCCTAAAGATGTGGCCAACTACTCAGATGAAGATAGGAAAAGAGTAGAGATTGACAGGAAGGCCATGACTGCTCTTCAGACTGCTATCCCAACTCTGTGTACAGAGGTTTTAAGAAGTGCAAGACAGCTAAACAGCTGTGGGATGCACTGAAGCTGATGTATGAAGGCTCCTCTGAAGCCAAGGAGAACAAGAAAGATCTTCTGAAGCAGCAGTTTGAAAATTTCACCTTTAAAGCAGGTGAAACCATGACCCAACAATACTTCAGGTATGTTGAGATTGTGGATACCCTTGTGGATGGAGGAGTTCCTCTTGAGAACAGAGACATTGTAAGGAAGTTCATGTCCTCACTTCCTAGGCAATGGACACACTATTGTGTGGTAATCAAGAGGACCGAGAACCTTAAAACTCTTACTCTGACAGAGTTATATGGATTCTCAGTGGATACCAGATGGAGATGAACTTACAAGGTTCATCTGGCAACTCTAACAATCAAATGGGTTCAGCCCTTCATGTGGTTGAAAGGGACAGCATAGAACCCCAACATCATCTCCTATGCTACCCTGACAACTCACAAAAGGGTCCTTTCATCACCTTCCCGAGACACCAAGGGAGAACTTTACTCAAGGAAGCCCATTCCAAGAGACAAGTTCTTCTCAAGCCTTTGTGTCTGCAGATGAAAGCTGTGGAAATTATCTCTTCACTCTTGAAGACCTAGACTGTATCCATCCAGATGACCTGGAATACATGGAGATAGTTCAGCAGATGGCTCTTCTCACTCACAGAGCCAAGAAGTTCTACAAGAGGACAGGAAGAAGATTTCCAAGCAATGCTACCAGTGGTAAGTTTGGGCTGGATAAAAGCAAAGTTAGTGTTACAATTGTAACCTTATGGGTCACTTTGCTAGGGAGTGTAAGGCACCTAGAGCAAATGGGGGTCAACACAACTCAGACCAAACTACACTAACAATACCCCTCAGGCTGAGAAGACAAAGCAACATGCTGCGGTTGCTGTTGAAGAGGGAGGATTTGACTGGAGTTTTCAGGTGGAGGATGCTTCTCCAAACCAAGCATTGATGGCTGACCATGATGAAGCCAAGGTATTAGAACATCTTTGCTCCCCTGAATGCATTGCTAAAGTAAATAGATACAGGTCCTACAACCTAGAGATGAGATCTGATCTTGAGTCATTAAACATATTAAAATCTGATTTTAGAAAGTCTGAAAATGATTACAAGTTAAAGATAGAAGACTTGGAGAAAACCATTTCAGTACTAAAACATGAACATACAGATTTTAGAACTCAGATCCAAGATCTCATCACTAAGTTGACTAAGTGCCAGGCTGAGCTTGTGATCAGCAAAGCCCTGGCAGAGAAAAGTGTTCTTGAAGAAGAGACCTTCAAGAACATGATATCCTCATCCCTACACAATAAGGTTTGTTATCAAAATAGACAGGGACTGGGATCAAATGAGATAGCTCCTCCACACACAATCTTGTCTGTAAGATCTCCTAGGTGTGGAACTTGTGAAGATGAGCTTCCTCTCATAGATCCAATAAGTGAGGATGATGAAGAAGTGATAGTGAGGAATCCCTCTGAGAAGAGTGAAGAAGAGGATTCCTCCAAGGGCCACTATCCTTCTGAGGAGAAGAAATTAACTGTGATGACCAAGTCCAAGAAAGAACTTGATCAGGAAGAGCAAAAGGAAAGCAAAGAAGGCTCAAGAAATCAAGGCTACCTTTGATGCTAAGCAGAAACAAGTTTTATCTCTGCAGGTTTCAAAGCAGTAAGGACTGAAGACATCCACCAAAGCTCTTAGCCAAGAGTTCTGGTTCATGTTCAAATCATCTCAGTACAAAGAAGAAGACTGAGCTGCTGTGTACCACTGCTGCACAGCCTGGACCATCAAATTCCAAGAACAGTTCACAGCCCAAGGGAATGTATCTGCATCTACCAAGATGAAGGTGAAAAGGGATGTGACCAAAGCCAGTCTTGCTCTCAAAAGGAGATTTCTTTGAAGAAGAAAATGTTGTGTTATGTGTGAAAGTACTTCTCATATTGCCAAGGATTGTCCATACAATCCTAAAAGTACTATCCACATGACCAATACAAAGACTTCAAAGAATCTCAATCTAAAGCTTCGGAGGAAGTCTGTTTCCTTCGGAAGCTCCAAATCAAAGAAGAAGGTAAATGGAAAATTACCTTCGGAAGCAAAGTTGGTCTCGGAAGAAAGGAGTTCTTCCGAAGCACTAAAGTCTGCTGCAGTGACTGTAGATTCTTCCGAAGTATCAGTCATTAAAACTTGTGAAGCTCCAAAAGCTTCTAAGGTTTTGAAGGTCAAGTCCAAGACTCCAAAGGTGGTGTGGAAGTCTAAGAAAGACCAAATGACTGAGTTTCTCCATCAACAACAGCTGAAGATCCCCTCTGTACAACCATAGGATCTATTACTGTTGCATTACCTTCTATTACACTTACTGAACCCAAGACAAGTAAGGCTTGGGTTTCCAAATGTAACTAATCATTTTCTTTGTGCAGGAACAGCTCAAGACAAACAAGAATGTCTGGATAATTGACAGTGGCTGTTCCAGGCACATGACAGGCAATAGGTCTTTACTTCATAATTTTGAGAGAATTGATGGAGGACCAGTTGCTTTTGGAGGAGATGAAGGTGGTTACATTTATGGAAGGGGCAAGGTCACAAATGGTAAGCTCAGCATTGAGAAGGTAAACTTTGTTAAGGAGCTTGGGTACAATCTTCTGAGTGTATCCCAATTTTGTGATCAGAGTCATAACATGCTCTTCACTGAGCATGAGTGCATTGTTCTCAAGCCTGGAGTGGTCATTCCTCATGAGCATATCCTGCTCAGAGCCCCCAGGAAAGGGAACATGTACAAGATGGATTTGCAAGAAACATCTCCCTCTGGAGAAGTTTCATGCTTTCTATCTAAAGCAAATAGTGATGAGTCTTTCCTATGGCATAAAAGAATGTGCCATGTAAACTTTAAGAATATGAATAAATTAATCAACATGATCTGGTAACTGGAATGCCAAAGAAAGAGTTTACAAGTGATGATCATTGTGTTGCATGCCTGAAAGGGAAGCAACACAAGGTATCTCACAAGCCTAAGGAAAAGAACTCCATCACTACTCCCCTACACTTATTACATATGGATCTCTTTGGCCCCACCAGTGTAATGAGTTTAGGAAGGACCTTATACTGTCTAGTGATCACAGATGATTTTACAAGATTCACTTGGGTTTTCTTTCTTAGAACTAAAGATGAGACTCCTGAGATTCTAAAGAATTTCATCTTAAAGATTGAGAATCAATGTGATCAC
The DNA here is from genome assembly GCA_025506515.1 of Flaveria trinervia. Lineage (NCBI taxonomy): Eukaryota > Viridiplantae > Streptophyta > Magnoliopsida > Asterales > Asteraceae > Flaveria > Flaveria trinervia. Next base: position 24,044,698 of record CM046453.1, on the reverse strand, counting down.
AAGGTCAAAACCATAAGATGTGATCAAGGAACTGAATTCAGAACCAAATCCTTGATACATTTTGTGATGAAAAGGGTATTACAAGACAATACAGTGCTCCCAGGACTCCTCAGCAAAACGGAGTTGCTGAGAGGAGAAACAGGACACTTATTGAAGCTGCAAGAACTATGTTGTCTGACTCTAAACTGCCTATCACCTTCTGGGCAGAGGCAGTTAATACTGCTTGCTATGTGCAAAACAGAGTTTTAGTAGTTAACACATGGTAAGACTCCTTATGAACTTTGGCACAAGAGGAAACCTTTCATTGGTTTTCTCAGGTCATTTGGATGTCCCTGCACCATCTTGAATACCAAAGATCAAGTTGCCAAGTTTGCTGAGAAATCAGACGATGGACACTTCATTGGATACTCTTCTCAAGCTAAAGCTTATAGAGTATACAATCTCAGAACTAGAATCATTGAGGAGTCAGCCAATGTGACTTTCAATGAGCACACTCCCAGTGTGGCTGGTTCTGGTCCGGATTGGCTATTTGATCTTGATTTAGTTACCAACTGTTTTAATAAATCTTGTGAGCATGTTTCAGGATCTGCAGAAAATTTAAATACAGGTGATCCTGATCCAAGATTTGAGCTAGGAAGACCTTCAGCTCCAGTTGAAACTACTTCAGCAAATGAGGTTTCTATCAGCACAACAATGACAAATCCAGCTGATACATCTGGCATGCCTTCAAATTCCAGCTCAGAGGCTTCTCAACCAGATAAAGACATCTCAATTGCAGAAGACAACAATGGTGATGGTGATAGTGATCAAGAATTTCTTGATGCTAATAACCATACCATAGATGACAACATCAATGATGTCACACACTCATTGGATCAAGTTAATCTTGATAGGTGTGATAATGTGGAGGATCAATCTTCAAGACCAGATCTAAATTTCTCAAATTTGGATCTATCTCAGCAACTTGCTGTGATCCCTCAGCTAAGGATCCACAAGTCTCATCCTACCACAAACATCATTGGAGATGTTATCTCCGGGGTAAAGACAAGAGGGCAAACCCATGAAGCAAATGTTTGTCTTCACTCTTGTTTTCTATCCCAGTTAGAGCCAAAGAAAGTTGAGGAGGCTCTAAAGGATGGAAGTTGGGTTGAAGCTATGCAACAAGAGCTGCTTCAATTCAAAAGCAGAAAGTTTGGAACCTTTGTCCTCTTCCTCATGGGAAGACTACCATTGGAACCAAATGGGTTTTTAGGAATAAAAAGGATGATAGAGGAATCATCATCAAGAACAAGGCAAGACTAGTTGTTCAAGGATACACACAAGAAGAAGGGATTGACTACACTGATGTCTTTGCTCCTGTAGCTAGACTAGAAGCTGTTAGGATATTCCTGGCATTTGCTGCATCCAAGAACTTCAAGGTCTACCAACTTGATGTAAAGTGTGCTTTCTTATATGGAGTGATTGATGAGGAGGTTTATGTCAAACAACCACCTGGTTTTGTAGATCCTGATCATCCTGATTATGTCTGCAAGCTTGACAAAGCTCTCTATGGGCTGCATCAGGCACCCAGGAAGTGGTATGAGACACTGTCTGAGTATCTCTGTAAACATGGTTACAGGAGAGGTACTATAGATGGAACTCTCTTCATCAAAGGACAAGGAAACGACATTCTGCTAGTTCAAGTATATGTGGATGACATCATCTTTGGCTCAACCAATTCAAGGCTCTGCAAAGACTTTGAAAAGCTGATGAAAGATAGATTTGAAATGAGTTCAATGGGAGAACTTAATTTCTTTCTGGGAATTCAAGTGAAGCAGGTTGAAGATGGCATTTTCATAAGTCAGTCAAAGTATGTTCAAGATATACTCAAGAGGTTCAACATGACTGATTGTAAGACTGCTAAGACACCCATAGCCAGAACCACTCCCTTGGTCCAGATCTTGAGGGGGAGTGTGTAGATGAGCACTTATACAGGGCTATGATTGGGTCTCTTATGTATCTTACAGCTAGCAGGCCTGATATCATGTTTGCTACATGTATTTGTGCAAGATATCAAGCCAATCCTAAGATGTCTCACTTAATCACTGTGAAAAGGATTTTAAGATACCTCAAAGGTGCTTCAACACTTGGTTTATGGTATCCAAAGAATTCTAATTTCAATCTGTATGCCTATACAGACAGTGATTATGGTGGCTGCAACATGACTGCAAAGTCTACATCTGGGGGATGTCAATTCCTTGGTGGAAGGGTTGTCTCATGGCAATGCAAGAAACAAACCTGTGTGTCTGCATCAACTGCTGAGGCTGAATACATTGCTGCTGCAAGCTGCTGTGCTCAAGTGCTTTGGATTCAAAATCAGATGCTAGACTACGGATTTAACTTCAAAGAGACTCCTATCCACATAGACAACAACAGTGCTATCTCTATCACTGAGAACCCTGTGCAGCACTCAAGGACCAAACACATCAACATCAGGTATCATTTAATAAGAGATAACTATGAAAAGGGTTAATTAAACTAGTCAAAGTTCACACAGATGAACAATATGCTGATCTGTTCACAAAAGCTTTTGATGAACAGAGATTTAAGTATCTGATATCAGCTATTGGGATGATTAACTTTGAGTAGACTTTTTCTTAAAACTAATTCTAATTATTTCTTCTTAAAATAGTGTGTCCTAAGTTGTCTAGTTCATCACTTTCATAAGCTCATGTTTTCTTTGAATGAAAACTCTTTTTGAAGACTTTCCTTAGATTCTTGAAAATTTTCTGATACTTCGGAAGATAACGTTTTACCTTCGGAAGAAAAATATGTCTTCAAAATAAATGACTGTCTAAGAAATTTTACCTTCGGAAGAAGTCAAAATTTATCTTCCGAAGCTTAAAATTCTTAACTTAGACACTTATTCATTTTTAAGGACTTTTTCCTTCCGAAGCAAAAATTACTTTCGGAAGCTTTGTTCATTCTTATACAAAGCATCCAAAAGTTTATTTCTTTTCCGAAGCATAAATCTTTAAGACTCTCAGGAAAATTCTTCCGAAGCCACTTTAGCTTCGGAAGCTTTTTCAATCACAACTTCCGAAGACAAATTACTTTCGGAAGCTTTTCGAATTCCAAGAAAACTACTTTTTGAGCAAAAAGGTAAACTACTTTTTCAGAGGTGGGACCGACATACGGATTTCAAAGTTTATCCTCTTTCATTAAACTTTATCTGAAATCCTTCTCTCTCATATAAACCAACGGTTCCCCCCTCTTCTATCATCTGCTTTTCTTCCATACCTAAAACCCAAAGCTTTCTCTCTGAATTTCCTTCCCATTCTTTTCTCTTCATCTCTGAGCTACCTCACAATGGCTGACCTTACACACAGAAATGATCCTCACTTTGCCATGCAGCTACACAGACAACACAATCAGGTTGCTCTGTTATGCTCTGACAAAGATCCTCATTTCTCAGAGGTTTGCCGTTTCTTGTCTTTGTCTCACTACTTCACCTCCCTAACCATTGATCCTCCTCTATATGAGGATCATTTGCTTGAATTCTGGAAGACCTGCCAAGAGGTCATTATGGATGGGGAGAAGGCACTGTCTGCCACAGTGCAGGGGAGAACAATTTTCATCACTCCGGCCATCATCAACCGACATCTTCAGCTGGATGATGAAGCAGGTGAAGTGTTCTTCCCAAAAGAAGCGGTTAATCATTCCTTCGAGCAGATGGGCTATGAAGGAGATTTCTCTGTAAAGACCTTCAGGAAAGGGAAGGTCTCATCCCAGTGGAAATACCTGCTCCATGTGGTTATCCACAGCTTATCAAACAAGCATGGTGGATGGGACCAGATTCCTGAGGATCTCTCCTTTATAGTTCATGGGATGGTTCAGGGGGTCAAGTTCAGGTATTCACAATTTGTTTATACTAATTTACTTGCAAACTTAGACTCCTTAGTATTACATGTTTCCTAGATATGTTCAACACATTCTCAACTGTGAACTGGGCTCACAGTTGAGGGAAACAGGCAATATTCTTAAACTGGGACAGATGAAGCCCGGCATCTTTAAAATTATGAAGAAGCCAACTGTAGGCTTCTCAGGGGTAGAAACAGCCCTAGTCCCAAAATGTTAGAGCTCATTGCTCAAGGTGACAACATAGCAGTCCAAGCTAGTGTTGAACCCACACCTACTGCTCTCCTACCCTCTTCACAACCTCAATATTCATCACCTACAAAAGAAAATCCCAACGAACCCCTGCTCAGGCTATTGAGTCTGTGCAGGCCCCCAAATACTCAACCTTACAGGAAGAAGTGGACTCCAGAGCTCCCACTTCTCCTGAGGAGCAAACCACTCCCATTACTTTACCTATCAGGCTGAGGTTCCTCAAGCTCACCTGATGAGCTCATTAGCCCAACAACGTAAGCTTTCACTCTGAGTCTCAACACTCAAGTGAACACCTTCAGGGGACAGCTACCATCCCCAGCCTTTGGATCTAAACCAACCAATTCCCAACCTATCCTTTTACACTGATGAAGACTTAGGATTCAGTGAGTACCATGAGTCTCTCTTCTCCTCCCCTACTCAAAGAGAGATGAGTACCTCTGACTCTCCTCAGTCTATCCCTCATCAGTCACCTATTACTGAGGTGGACACATCTGAACCTGTTCAGGATGTCCATATGGAAGAGGCTCTCACTTTTGAAAGTGATTACATCATTAAGACCTCAACCATGGCAACTCAGCCCATTGGCATCTTAATTGAGGTTGCCAGTGAGCAGAGGAAAACCAGCAGCCAAGAAACTCAAGCTGGTGGTGAGAGAGAGGACTTTGGTCCAATCCTCTCATCCCCCAGTGATTCTTCTGATGAAGATGAGGGGAATTTGAGACTAAAGGTACAAAATTGTCACAAACATGCACCTATCTAGTCTCTAAGGTTAGTCACTTGGAATCTCAGGTGACTACCTTACAAAACAGGGTCAATGATCAGCAACTTCAGATTTCATATTTGAAGGAAAAACTAGCTGAGAGACCTTTAAGGAGAGCTCAACCAGGAACACAAGAACCTGTGGAAGTGACTGATTTATCCTCCAGCTCACCTATGCAAGTGGGTGATGCTACCAAAAAGGGGGAGAAAGTTATCACAACCACAGAACCTGGGAGTTCTTCAAAGAGAATGGACATAGAGGACTCACCATCCTCACTTGCTGTTGTGCATTCTCAGCAACTTCCTCAAGTCACATTAATGTGGACTCTATAGACTCTATCATCAGGAGTCTCTTTGAGGAAGGTATACCAAGGGCTGTCTCATCTCCACCACATGGACTGGCAACTACATCATCAGATGGAGGTATGATGATGACAGAAGAGCCCTCATACTTCACAGAGTTCAAGGCCAACAAGAAGTCTTTCAGTTCCAAAGCCTGAGCTTCTATGAAGGACTGGATTTAGTCAACATGCCACTTGTCAATCCAAGCAAATCTAGACAAGCTGACAGGCTGGCTCAAAGAATCCAAGACAGGATCCTTGCAGAGTTCTCTCTAAGAAGGAGACTTAGGCAATCAGGCAATGTCATCGGTCAACTGGATGTTGAGGTGGACCCTAAGATTAGTTTCATAGGGGAAACCTTGGCTGAAGGCCCAGTGGCAGAACCTGAGACCCTTGTCTCACCATCAACAACTGCTGCAGAGGTCCAAACTCCATCTGAGACACCTGCTGGTGAAGGTGTTTCTCAGCCTCTCTCTGGCCAGAGCATGGAAGCTACACCAAGCAATGAAGGCCAAGCCTCAATCCACCCTGAGTCACAAAGGTCTGTTGGTGACAAAGGGAAAAGGATAATGACTCCTGAGGAAATTGAGGAGGAAGAGAGAGAGAGGAAAAGGAGGCTAAGGGGAGAAAGTTCTTCTGGGTCATCTAAATTCATGCAAGCTGCAATCAGGGCTGCCCCCAGACCAAATACTAAAGATGATGAGTTAAGGGCAGTCAGGATTACTATTTACAGACCAGGAACTATGATGTTGATGAAATCATCTCCCTCCCCTTAGAAGAGTTGAATGAACTGGCTGACATGGAAGTGTCAAGAGAGATAAAGGAGAAAGAGGATGCAAGGTTACTTCTCCAATTCAAAGAGGAGAGAGACAGAAAAGACTTCACAAGCATACTCCCACTCTCTCTCCAGTTCAAGAAAGTCCTGCACAGGAAGATGTGGCTCCACAAGAACCTCAGGTAGATAAAGAAGAGGATAGAATCAAAATGATAAACTACCTGAGTGCCACAGGCTTCTATCAGGAAATACTTCTTCCCTTGTCCTATGACTTCATTGAGTTCGAGTACTTAAAGCAACTTGAGCTTGAGCAAGTCAAAGAAAGAAAAACAACCAAAGGAAGCTAAGGGAAGAAGCTGCAAAGTCAAGAGCCATCATTCAAAAGAATGCAAAGAAGTCTGCTGACAGACAAAGAATGATGAGCTTCTTGAAGTCATATGGATTCTCCGGAAGGAGACTTGGTCCCATGTCTCTATCTACAATGGATGAGCATATAAGGGTGATCAAGCAGAAGATTAAAAGTGGTGAATTGATTGACTTGCACTCTCTTTCAAGTCAAGTCCCACCTGAAGTGGAGGTCAAGTTTGAACAACCAGAGACACCTGAACCAGAACCTCCAGCTGAGCCTCAGCAAACTTCATCTTCTGATCCAAGACAGGGTCAAACTCCCTCTCCTTCTGAACCTGTGAGGGAGGAACACCCAACTGAGAAAGACACTGATGACAACATGGTGCTGCAGACCAGTCTTCTCAGTTAAAGACATTAAGAGGAAGAAGAAAATGGCTTCTAAACCAAAGACTAAAAAGAAGAAGCCAAAGTCATCTACCTCTACACCCCAGGCTGAATCAGATCAACCTGAGGAAGTGCATGATGAGGCAACCCAATCAACTCCTATGCAAGTGGCTCCTCTAGCAACTGAGACACCTATCTTGTCCTGGACTTATTCTACCAATCCAGAAAGATGGCATGTTGTCAGAGATCAAGGTGTTGAGAATGTCTACTCCTGGCAAGACATAATCAACTTACCTCTGCATGATCTCTTTGAAATGAGAAGATACTATGAGAGTCTTGATGATCCTGACCACCAAATGAAGAAAGGAATGGTCTTGATTGTACTGAAGACTACCAACATCTGAATATCTTCTAAGTGTTTTGGTAGCATCAGCCTAGGGGGAGTTTGTAAGGATTCCTGAAGTCTGATGCAACCCAAAACTGCCTAAGTGTCTCAGCAACATGCACTAAGTACTGAAGTGAAGAATGCTTCGGAAGTTTTACACATACATTAGAAAAAACTTCTAAGTGTAAAATCTTCCGAAGTCAAGACCAATATCTTCCGAAGCCAAACATGAAGTCTTCCGAAGCTTCAAGAGACAAAGTCTTCCGAAGCTTCACCCTGAAGACAGATTTCTTCCGAAGACTTTTAGTACACATGCTTTATCTGATGTACTGTTCCATAAAGCACCTTTTCCGCTGCGTCTCTGATAAGTCACCAACTTACAAGAGTTGGTGAAAAGGTCCATGCTTTTGGTAACTGTACATTGAGGTCTTGAGTCTGAAACTTTCCACTTTATGTACTTTATCCTTTTTGTAATGTATAAGGATGTGAGCTATGGCATGTCATAGTCACAAGGTCAAAAGGCAGATATGCCTTTTGATTCTACAATTGATTTTGTTAGTGTCTAGTCAATTGTATCCAGCTGGCTTTCATAGTATAGCCGGCTGTAGGTTGTAGTATAAGTATTCAAGTTCTTGTATCTTCGATATGCTTTGTAACACTTGTAAAAGAACTTGAGAAAGCAATATACTGCTCCCTTGAAAACTATACTCTCTTGTTCTGTCTCTTGCTTTACTTGTGTTCTTTGTATCACCTTTGGTTACCTAGTTCACTGTTTGATTAAAGTTTAGTTAATCTTCTCATTGTGTTGTTGTGTTGTAATTGTGTTCAAGCCCTTAAACGATCCTGCAATTATACCTAACCCTATCTTAGTTTGAAACAACTTTTAGGAATATTTAGTAAAGGAAAGCGATTTTTCAAACTTCGTAGTTTGAATTGTATTTACCAACACATGTTTTAGCTATAGCTAAATCATATTATGCTGATTTTATTCTGCTAAAGAGATCATCAATTTGGGTCTCCAAGTTAGTTTGTTTATATTTTGGTTATGAAACAATTTTTTCTAGATCTATTATCTTTCCTTTTTGAGCTTGATCATTTTTTTAATAAATCAGTTTAAGAATGTTGATTGTTGCACATCTTTCATGAGATCCAAAATTTGAAATCTGAACAAGTTTTATTTTGCAATACATTCTGGGTATACAAGCTTTTATTTTTTGTGAAGTGAAAGGTTGAGCTTCCTACTATAATGCACTGTTGATAGGGTGCTCTATCAATCCCACTTCTCTTGATGCTACAGGTGTTGTAAGTCTTTGATTGCCAGAAGTAGAGGGGTGTTAGAAGGTTTTGATGGTTTGTAGTTTGATGAGTTTGGTGGAGATGGGTTTGACTTTGGCACCTTATATTCTTTGTCAAAGTGTCCTGACTGGTTACAGTTGAAACACTTTACTTCGCTTTTATCAAACCCAAATGCTGATATTCTTTGCTTCAAAAAATTTCTTTTCGTTCTCTGCTGAAACTGTTTAGCTCTAAAAAGATATTGGCTATTTGATAGTTAATGTCCATCTCTTCAAGATGATTTGGATGAATGCATTCAAGATCTTCTTTAGAGAGTTAGAAGAAGTTTGCATGCTCACTTACAAATGTTGATCTCGATAAGTAGTTTGGTAAGATATATGATGAAGCTAATGATGATTCCATCTGCTAAAGGATGGTAAAGAATGTGATTTAGCAGTTGGAGATTCTGGATAGGTAATCACATGTACTTAGTGAGTCATCATTTGAACTTGGTAAGCCTGAGACCGGAAGGATTCTTGAATAGGTTCCATAAGTGGTGATGACTTTGAGGAGTTTGATTATTTGTCGATTCATTCTTCGTCAATCCATCTCGCACTAAGAATGCCATATAAATCCTCACGAGTCATTGTCTTTAGATTTTCAGTTCTTCTTATGGCCACAGTGCAAACTGTGTTTGTCTTTGGTTGTGATCTCAAGAGTTCCATGAGAATATCACTATTCTCCATCTTCAATCCATCCTCATGTAAAGAGTTTAGGAGTTCAACATATCTAATATATGTTGCAGTTATGATTTCTCCCTTTGTGAAACCAAAGTTTTTGAACTTCTATTTTAAGACATCTCTTTTGTTCTCTTTCATGTCTTCAGTTCCCCTAAATGTCTTCAGTTTTCAAACTTATGTAGTTATGAGCTTCTTGAAGCCGTGAATGATGCTATTAGGTTTGCTCATCTTGATCAGCCATAGTGCTTTAGAGTATACATCCATTTTTTAGATCTTCATTTGAGTACTTTATAGAATCTTTATAAATCATAATTCCATCTTCACCATAAGTTGAACCCAAAGGGACATATGGATCATTTAAGATTGAGAGCCAAAGTCTCAATCTTGATTTCTTAGAAAATCTTCCATTCGAATATTCCAAGTATCATAATCATGAGATATACATGTAGGAGGTTTGGTTTGAGTGCCATTCTCCAAGTTATGCTTACTTGAGATAGCTATAGTAGTCATTTTAGAGGGAAAAAAAGTTATGATGAAAAGGTGTGTTTGAATTTATAATAAAATAACAAGTGATTTGTTCAATCGTGACTTCAAGCAAATTAAAAGCCAAAACTATGATACCACTTGTTGGATAATGTTAAGGACTTAACAAAACTTTTTTGTTTGATCAACAGATAACAAATATGAAATCTAAATTAATTGTTTTACTTATCAAACACACATAGTATTAGTAATAATATAGACGCAAGATGTCCTTCTAAAGTGTACACTTGATTAATCTTTTCTGAATACAAATTGTTACAATCAACAGATAAACAAGTGGGCTAACAATCAAACAACTCCATTATATTCAATCACAATGATTCACTCTATTTCGTCTATCATTTACTGTATACCAAACACTACTTATGTGATTAATACTAGTAACTTAAGAGTTGTTATAAGAACTAGTGCCGGAATGAATTTCTTTTAAAAATTAATAGCAAAATTTTAAGCTTTTAACCATAAACTATAAATTGTCCTAATATACAAACAGATATAATTACATTCCCGCGCGAAAGACTCGTTCGTTTGTTCACTCCAGAAAAACAGCAACCCGATTCAAACTCTCCATTTACATCCCCTCTCTTCCTCTATATTTTGAGCAACACACATCATCAACGTGATTGTGCGTGTATAATTTCGATCTATACTTGATCTTCTTCTTCTTCTTCTTATTATTATTTGTTGATTTGTTGAATCAGTGAGATAATTGTGCAGAATCGACAATGGATGAAGAGTACGATGTCATAGTTCTCGGCACAGGTCTCAAAGAATGCATTCTCAGCGGTCTCCTCTCCGTCGATGGCCTCAAAGTAATGATCTTGATCTCTCTATATGTTTATAACCCTAAAATTGAATTAGAATATGTATGTATAGAGATTCCATCGATTCCCTAAATGTTAACAACGTATATGTCTAGTATATGATCACAATTGTGATAGTGGATATGCATATAGCGAGATGTGTATGCTTCCTACATAATTAGTGAAATAGTTCTTGACAATGCAAAATTCCAGAATTATATACTCATCAAAAAACTAAAAAATGTGCCAGTTTATGGAGAAATGATCGAATGAAGGTTCATGGTATGCTACTTTGTACATAATTCGTATCGTGTATGAGGAAAAGATGGTTTTTACTCTTCAAAGGCACATTTTGACTAATAAAGTCTGACTTCACATTTTGTTGATAAAAGGGCTTTCTATCAGCAAGTGCTATCAGGATTTTGATGTTGTTATGTGTTTGAAACTTGGTTTAAATCTTAATTGCCTAAATTCACATTATGAAGGAAATGAGTCAGAAAATTATTAGATTCAAAAGAACAATAGCATCAATAGATGTTGATATTGTTGGTCAATTACTTGCACAATTTCTCCACCCTCAGTAGTTGAGGGATTTCTTGCTTATAAGGTAAATCACCTGTTTTCCGAAAGCAACTTTGACACAGATGAAGTATGTCCTAGATTAACTACTTTAACTCATGGATTATAACTTAGAAAACCGTGTTTCTATGCCTTGTGTGTCTTTCAAATACTTGATCTCTACTCAGTGAGAATTAGTTATTGGTAAGTAAAAGAGCCTGAGTCACTGAACAGCTGGAACTTGTAGAACAGATCAGCTGTCACTTCTGTTACAAAAACTTGAAAGATTAAACTTGTAATCAAATTATAATAACGAAATTATCAATTGAAGATCCAGTTCTATAAAATATATTTGGGTACAATTTCAACAGGTATTACATATGGACAGAAACGACTATTATGGAGGAGAATCAAGCTCACTCATGTTAAATCAGGTAATGCATGTATTACATGATTAATATATTCCGTCATGCCTTTAAAAAAAGTCAAACATCTTTTACATTAATTTCCAGTGATACTAAATCATAATTCAACAAGTTCTTCAGTGGTGAAAGTAAGGTTTAAAGTGAATATAGAGATTGCTACTTTTACTCATGAATCATATTTACTTAGTTTTCATGAATACCATTATGTGATTGGTTATCAATTCTCCCATGATTTTAGCTTTGGAAGCGATTTAAAGGAGATGAAAACCCTCCCGAAACTTTGGGCACTAGCAAGGATTATAATGTTGATATGATTCCAAAGGTTTGTTATCCTCTTTGTTTGGTTATAACTATAAATTTCCATCTGTGATTTATTGAATTTCAATGTGTCTTATAGTTCATGATGGCAAATGGTATTTTGGTTCGTGCTTTGATCCACACAAACATTACAAAGTATCTAAATTTCAAGGCCGTAGATGGTAGCTTTGTATACAACAAAGGGAAGGTACGTGCCTACAAGTACTCTTTTTAGAATTTATTAGCATTCTATCTTTACACTTAAAACTCAAAATATGAAATGTTGCTTCAATTTCATATGATATACTTATAAATTGGTATCCAGATCTACAAAGTTCCTGCAACTGATGTTGAAGCGCTGAAATCTTCAATAATGGGTCTGTTTGAAAAAAGGCGAGCACGGAAATTTTTTATATATGTTCAAGACTTTGAGGAAAACGACCCTAAATCTCATGAGGGATTGGATTTAAATACAATTCCTGCAAAAGAGCTCATTTGGTACACATCTTGCCCTCTTTGTTCTGTAGAAGCTGTCACAGTGAAAAAGTATAACTTAAATATCACTTTTGTTTGCATTTTCTCTTAAGAAAATTTTCCATCACCATATAAAACTGATTCCTTTTGGGATCCTTGTGATCATGATCAGAATTGATACGTAACATGAGTTTTAACTCAAGAAAAGAAGGATGTATAGTATGGAGTCAGTTGCACAATCTTGAGTCAACAACTGTTGATATAACCCTCTTTTTGATGCAGTAAATATGGTCTTGAAGATGATACAATTGAATTTATTGGTCATGCATTGGCGCTCTATACTAGTGACAGTTACCTGGAACAGCCGGCAATCGATTTTGTGAAGAGAATTAGGGTGCAATTTTTATTTATAGTTCTACTTTATTTTGCTTGATTATAAGTATTATCAATGTCTGCTCAGAAAATTGTTGATTTGTTTCATTTTCGTACTCTCTTGTGTTTGTTTCCTTATAGCTATATGCAGAGTCTTTAGCACGTTTTGAATCAGGATCCCCTTACATTTACCCAATGTATGGGCTAGGGGAGTTGCCACAGGTTGGTCAACATATTTCCATTTCATGAAAGTTTCCTGAAGTGTGTAATTAGATGACGGTAAATTTGACTTGACACTAGCTACAAGCCAATTGGGATTGTTTATTTCAAACAGGTCAAATATAAAAATCTTAGCTAAAAGGGTAACAGGTCAAACATGTTGAAAGGAGGACAAAGTCTAATTAATGCATATAAGCCTGTAAATCTTTTTATTCATAGATTTAGATTAATAATGTAATAATCATGTTTTTGTGGTCACGATTAGCACATTTAAAAAAATCAAAATTAGACCAAAAAGTATTTGCGGGCCAACTCATTCCGATATAGCCCATTATCACTTTTACAAACGTGACACATTACCTAACCTGTCTATATGATATGTTTCCTTCATCTAGAGTGTTGATCGTACAGGCATTTGCTCGATTAAGTGCAGTTTATGGAGGGACTTACATGCTTAATAAGCCAGAATGTAAGGTAATTTAGCTAACTGAATCCAGAAAATTCGCTTATAGATCATATAAATTCATTGCTTTGAAGTTTATGTAGCTTCTCATTCCCCAAACTTTTGCATAGATATTTATTTTGTTAAGTGGATACTTATATAACTAAGTCTGTAATTCTGCGAACTACAGGTAGAATTTGATGACAGTGGAAAGGTGACGGGGGTGACATCTGATGGAGAAACTGCCAAATGCAAAAAAGTTGTATGTGATCCATCATATGTGCCTGATAAGGTAATTAAGTTTATAATATTATGAACTAATTCCAAGTTCTTTAGTCTGCTCTTTTCGGATGTAACTGTTTGATTTTGGAGCCCATACATGAAACAGGTCAAAAAAGTTGGGAAAGTTGCTCGAGCCATATGTATAATGAGTCACCCCATTCCAGATACCAATGAGTGTCACTCAGCCCAAGTCATTATTCCACAGAAGCAACTTAACCGTAACTCAGACATGTATGTTTGAATTCATGGAGTTTTCTTCATCTTTCTGATGATCATAAAAGGACTCTGTCTGTGCTAAGTTCTTATGTTCATTGATGTTTCACAACTAATAAAAACCATAAGTACCTAGCCACTATTTTAAATTGGTTAAAATAAAATTTGGTTCATTAGTTAACTGACTATCAGAGGCTAGGAAAACCATCAAGGTTGAATTTTCTATTTATTTAAGGTAACCAACTTTCAAATTTTGTTTTTTAATGTAATATGATCAGGTCAAAATGATGACAGCAGTAACATTTGACCCGGTTGGATTTTCTGATGTCAAGGAAAGTGTAAAACAATTAATAGCTCAATGAAGGTCTAACAAGTTTCTTGATCTTGTGTTACTTCAGGTATCTATTTTGTTGTTCTTATTCACACAATGTGGCTCCACAAGGCAAGTTTATTTCATTTGTGACAACGGAAGCAGAGACTGATGACCCAGAGAGCGAATTAAAGCCTGGCGTTGACCTTCTTGGACCCGTGGATGAGATCTTTTATGAAACTTTGGACAGATTTGAGCCTACAAATGATTGTGATGCTGATAACTGCTTTGTATCTACAGTAAGTAGGCATATACTATCTGTGGTGCATATTTATACATCATTCATGTTAGATTTTATCTTTACCTGGTAAAATCAGAAAAAGTTTGTTAAAAAGGAAATTAATCAAGCCGCAGGTCTTAAGTCACCAAAAGTTTACTTTCTAAGTGCATAAAATTTCCTGAATCATTTTATTTATAAATTTGATTACTACTGAAACAGTACAACTTTTGTAATCATATTTAACGAGCTAATTGTTTGTAAAATATTTCAACTCTTCGACATTATATGTTTTGGTTCAGCTCAACCCACGTCACACCAAAGTCCAAAACTAATTCATTTTTATTGTTTACCCAACACACCCATTCTGCCACTTTAAATTTTATTAAATTGCAATGGTTTGAGAAGATGCAGTCTAAGTGAAATATATATGACAACATATCTTGCAGAGTTATGATGCAACAACACACTTTGAGACAACAATGAAAGATGTTCTTGCCATGTACACCAAGATAACGGGAAGGTTTGTTTTCACTACATGCACCTAAACTTTGATACCTTTTTGTTTTACAAAAAAAGAATAAATAAAGAACATAAGAAAAATGATCATAAAAGAATATTGAGCATAGTTGTTATCCTTTGGATGAAGATTAGAGGTGCGAGTTCCAACCCATTTACTTGAGAACACAGCAATTTACGGTTTATTCTTAACTGGTCAAACGAGTTGCAAGTAGCCTAAGTGGATTTTTATTACATTTAGCTTCACATAGTTTTGTTTCAAGAAGTTATACAATTATTGTAAAAACAGTTTTTATAATCATATAATGCATTAACCACTTATACTAAAAGTAAGACAAAAAAATGTTACGGGTCTGCCCCATTCTGACTGGAATAAAAAAACACCCATTATCACATGAAAGCGAACAACCCGGTCAGTTTGCCACTTATAGCGAACACAAACCATCCGAACATTCTTGAAATGACCCAAGGCATTTTTCATGCTCTAGGCACATGTATCTTGTGCTTTCAGAAATGTTCAACTTTAGTTAGTTCCTATTAGTTTTTTGGCTTCATAGATACTTAAATATATGATTCCAAACATTCTAATACATAATTTTCTTTGTGCTCTTCAAGGAACTTGACCTTTCTGTGGACCTAAGTGCTGCTAGTGCTGGTGGTGCCGAAGAATAAGTGCTTTACATCAAAACCTCTTGGTTTATGGAAAGCTTCCTTTCAAAGCTACTATGCGGTCAAAATATATTCTTTTTTGTTTTATAAATAGAACTCGATGATTCACACATCATGCTATTCTCTCATTCTAATACTGCAAAGAAAATAATGGTTCATTATGTTTTGCAATGGCTTTTCTTCCAAATGTTTTGTAGGGAAAAGAAGTAATAATGTCTTGATCATTATTCCCGACATGTACCATTTGGACCATATTTTTTCATTGTACCATTCAATATAAAGCATTTTGCATGACATATGAACAAAAATGACCCTCTTGTAGTGCCAATAACTCAAATATGTTATGAAATTACAACTTTAAAGACTCACCAACTTACATAAGTTGGTGAATGGTCCATGCGTTTTGTAACTGTACATTAAGGTCTGAGTCTGTAACTTTCTACTTTATGTACCTTTATCCTTTTTGTAATATATTAGGATGTAAGCTATGACATATCATAGTCATTATTCAAAGGCAGATATGCGTTTTGACTCTACATTGATTTTGTTGTCTAGATTAAATGTATCCAGTTGGCCTTTTAAGTATGGCCAGCTGTAGGATGTAGTATAAAGTGTCTCAAGTTCTTGTAACTTATTTCTTATACTTTGTATCACTTGTAATAGAACTTGGGAAACAATATGCTACAACCTTGAAATCCAAAAATCTTTGTTGTTCTTAAGTTTCTGGCTCTTGTTTACTTGTGTTCATAGTATCATAATCAAGTCTCGGTTCCCTATTTAATCTGTTAAGTGTTCTAAGTACTCTTCTCATTATGAGACTAAGTGAATTGACCACCCCTTAAACAGTCTTGCAGTTAATCTGATGGACTCCTCTTCACAAGAGATTTTGCTCAGAGTAGTACAGTTACTGAGCATTTTCTTGATCTCTTTGAATTCTTCCAAGGTCAAAAGTTTACTTGGTTAAGAAGGTGGTTTGGATGAAGAATGGGTGGTTGATTGTTAGGTAGAAGAGGGTTGACTTCTAGGGTGTGTTTTGGGTTTTTGGATGGGTAGTGGAGGTGGTTGTTGTGAAGCAATAGGTGAGGATGAGGGTATGGTTAATGGAGCAAGTTCAGGGGTGTAGGGTTCAGTGGTTGGTTCAGTTTTTATTGGGAAAGGAATGGTTGTTGGCTCAGGTTTAGGTTGGGGTTGAGGTTAAGGTTGAGGTATAGGTTTGGGTGTCATCCTCTGAGTACTTGGGGTAAACCTCCGTCCTTTTTTCTGAGCGAATGTCAGCCTTGATGTCATTGACATGTCGTTGCATGGTCTTCTCAAAACATGGGGCTAACTTGTCTGCCAGAGAAGCCATGGGCTTTGAGATATGCCGTCATCTAGTCTTTATATCCCATCTTTTTGGCTGCTACAAGTTGTGCTTCTTCTTCTTTCTCTTCTTTCCCTAAGCTTTTCCCTAGCCGCTTTTTTCCTCTCCTTATCCACTTGATCTTGTTTTTTGTAGAAAAGCCACAAGGTCATATCATTGACATGAGGAGTTAGTTCTTCAAGAGAGTAGCCCCTGCAACATAAGAAGGTTGTCCTCTCACTCCTCAGCTATTGCTCAGCTTCCTCTTTCTTTCTTTTCTCTTTCTTTTCTAAGGACAACTTTGTTGCTTCCTTTTGTAGCATGGTTGCCTTTTCTAACTCCACCAGCTCCTCAAGT
This sequence comes from Flaveria trinervia, assembly GCA_025506515.1. Taxonomy (NCBI): domain Eukaryota; kingdom Viridiplantae; phylum Streptophyta; class Magnoliopsida; order Asterales; family Asteraceae; genus Flaveria; species Flaveria trinervia. The sequence goes on along the minus strand of CM046453.1, from coordinate 24,027,443 downwards.
GGTAAGAGGAGCACATCTTCATTTGCCACTCCAAGTTTGACAAGTCTATCAATCATCTCCACCTTTTTCTTGTTGTTGATAACCTCCTAGGCTGCCTCAATTGCTTTGCTACTTGTAGCTAATAGCTTTACAGGAGGAATGATAGATAATGGATTTGGAGGAATGATGTTTGTTTAGACATTGGAGATGGATGCATCATCATAAAAAATTGGAAGATTAAATGAGTTGAAATCGTATTTGAGTTAAAGAACCATGCGGGTTCTGATCCGACATCTGAGGAATTAGATTCCTGCCAATCAACACAGAATGACTTCTGCACAATACCGTATTTGAGTCAAACTGGAAGAAAGCATTTTTGCAGCTTTCTTAAATTTGTTTGTTGCCTGAAAGATGTGAAAGATGTCAATAGTTTTGTGTTGGGATATGCTTGATAGGCTGAACCAGAAAGCGAAGTAGACAATAATCTTGTGGCTAAACTAACAGTATAAGAAACTTTATGACTTGGATAATTACTTTGACATTTTTGGCCTTCACAAAGTCACAAGTCATTGTTCAAAATGGATTGAGAACGTGATATCTCTACGTTGAAGTATCCTTGTTTCCTTTCCCCATACGATCTCAAAAGCTACTTGCTAGATCCTCTTTGTATCAAAGAAGCTCCTTGTTGTATTTTACTACGTCCTTATCTCCTTTGTTATGTGTGAACATTGACCTGGAGTGATAATCTCCTATGTTGTACGTAAGTATAGACCTGGAGCTCTCATCAGCACGAATAATGATCTTCTCTGTTATACGTGAGTATAGACCTGAAGCTCTTATCTGTCAGCCTCAATTGATCAACTCCTTTTTTACACGTGAGTATAGACCTGGAGCTCCCATCATTTGACGTCTATAAGGATTGTGCTTCTTTTGAAAATATCTTTAATGCTCTAAAAAGGGTTAATCAAGTAGAGTATGTCACTTGTTTAAGATATCACGAGGATAGTAAAGTTTCTTTGCCAAATGTCTGTGGGGACTGAGTCATTTAAGTCTTCTTTAAATGAACCAAAACATGCTAAGGTCTTGTGGGGAAATTTCTTTTTGATTCTTTTATTTTTGTCTCCGTCTTGATTCATTTCTAAAAATCATATATTAAAAATAAAATAGAAAATTTTAAGTTTTTTATTTTTAGCGAAATTATAAATTTTCTAACAGTTTCGCTGTGTGAAACTATAGACTCGCCGGCATTTTCGCTCTCTTCTGAGCCATTTCTAATAAGAACATGTACCGGGCGAAACTATAGTTTCGCTGTCAGCGATACTATATACTATATAGTGCACAATGTGAAATTTGTGACAACCGGCAATTTCAGGTCAATACCCGACATTGACTTGGTTATAATTACACATATAACACTTGATTTTCAATTTAAATTACAATTATTGAAGTCGTTTCATGCATTACAAAATTTCATGCATTGGTGATTCGACGAAATTGCCATTTTATCATACACATGATATAACCGACACCACGAGCGTTGGTGATAATTAATATATGTGTAATAATAAATACTTTAAAGTGTTCCAAAGCATATTTATATATTCTAATGTTCAAAGTATTTTAGAATCCAATTAAATACATTAACCTAATCGCGTGAATTGATTTTTACCCGGAACCAAATCTTTTAACGCGACAACATGATATGTATCATGAATATATCATAACTATTGAAATATGTAATATTATATGATTTTCCTATAATAATTTAAGTATAAAAAAAGGATGATAAGTAAAAATATAAAATATATAAATATCTATAGTGTAACACATACCACCCAAATACCCAATACTACATAAAATTGAAAACACCAACCCTCCATGCATGTTGACCGTTCATCCTACACCCTTTATCTCTCTTTTTCTTTTTCCCATGCAAGCTCTCAATGGTTACAAGATTTGTTGACTTGATATTTTGAGGCTTACCTTATTTGTGAAACCTTTAACACATGTTTAAAGTAATATGTTCCATTGCCATACATAGTTCACACTTTGGCCTCCCTTGACCGTGAAGTAGAAGCACATTCTACAAAAGTTGATTTGACCAAATTGTTTGAGTATAAAACAAGTTTCTTTCTTGTCATCTCCAACCTACAAATTCACTACCTCACTTCTTTTTCTTCTTCCTATAATTCGACCATCTACCCATCCTCATCACTTCACCATTTTTCAAACTTAATTCTACAAATCTTGTGTGTTCAAGTACCTTTGGTTGAAGATCAAGTGATTTTTGAAGCTTCCAAGCATCCTACAACATCCTCTTCACCTTTTCTTGTTGGTTTTTTCTAGTTCAAAGGATCAACCTTCTTTTCCTTGCATTTCAAGACTACCATCTCTTCTCCTTGCTTGGTTAGGTTAGCACCTTGTTTCTAATCTCCCATACATCACCATGAAGTGTTCATGTTCACTAACTCATCCCAAAAGTGCTCTACCAAGTTTAAAAAGTAACAAAATATGTAAAACATTTTCTGGCAGATTCATGTTCTGTGTTTTCAAGACCATAACTCGACCTAAACATGGTCAATGAACCGTTTCTTGAGCCTAACATTAACTTTAGGATGTCTAGTTTCTAACCCATCCAACCTTGAAATTTATAGATGAGTATAACTCTTCCAAAACGTACAAACAAATAAAGTGCTGAACCTGAATTTTTGACAGAAAAATAGGGCAGAAAGATGAGGCATAAGTTATGATTAAAGTAATAAAATGAAGATTTTATTTCAGTGGTAACTTAGCTTAAGGTGTTAGGTTAAAAGTAATATAGGCTCTCGTTTGTGAATGTAAGTTTTGACTTCTCAAAAAGGTAAATTCCATAGACATATACAGAAAAGTGCTGCACTGACATCTGTTGCTTCATGAGCCATTTAGTGGCACTTAAACTTAGTTGTAGATACAAGCTACACCTTTTGGAATCCTAAGACATAGAACTAAATATGATAAAAGTATCAGATTTTATAAAAATTCTTTGTACCATGAAAAGGGGATGACAACCAGACCCAAAAATTCCCTTAATGCTGTCAAATACCTGACTTAGATAAAAGTAAACTTTTAGAGATATTTGGTAAAAAAGGAAACCCATACACATGGAGAGTATAATACCATTATAATTAATTAAAAACACTTTCAATACATTATGTATCTTTAGGAAAATAAAGATGAAGACAAGAATCTAAATAAAACATTTACGACTCGACGTGGCTAATTAGTCAAGTGACATTTTCAAAACTAACTTTGAGGGAGTTATGCATGACCATCTAGGGTTAGTAATCATGACCTCATGAATATATCGTGATTTTGTTTAGGAGATTCCTAGACCAATCGTACATACAGACTATTGCTAGTATTCATGCGTGCAGTTGAGGTGAGTTTCACGGCCCCATTTTACTTATTTTCCTTTTGGGGGAGATTACATTCAAATTACTATTTTCCTGGACACATTTACTTGATAATGATTTCACATGTTATATAAGTTGTTTACTTACCATATGAAGTCCCCTGTTATCGAACCGTTAGTTGTTTTCCCAAGCGAGTAATCATGGATAGTACTATTGGCTTTGACTACCTCCACCCGGTTAATTACCCTAACCTTGACTGGAGGTTAAACGGGTGCATTATTAGCCTGTTCACACCCATGCTCATGGTAGGCATGGGTAGAGGGCAATTTATTACAGTTACAGTCTAGCTTCGGTTGCAGTGCTTATATAATTGTAGCATTGTATGTACAACAATCAAATCATAAAAATATTGTGGTCCTTTACGCTAGTTATTATTACTAAAAACCTGTGAACTCACCAACATTATGTTGACATTTTTCACGCATGTTTTCTCAGGAAGTTGAAAGATGCAACAAGTTAAGCTAGCATGGATCATTTCATGTTTAGGGCCATTCATGGCGGTTTGGGACATTCATTTTCATATATGTCATGTTTTGAAAACAATGTACCCTATTACTATTGCTTCCGCAAATTAACTCTGAACAATGATATACTTTAAACTTATTTTGAGACATATGTTTTACAAAACCATGTAGTGGTCGATCAGTGACTATGAAATCATGACGTTCGCGCACCCCCGCGGATACCGTCGTGGTTTGGGGGTGTGACAGATTGGTATCAGAGCCATTGGTTATAGGGAATAGGTTGCATTTAGGGGACCTAGACTATAACTACAGTTCATCACATGTTTTTAACGATTTATACACTAACTTAACTTATATCAATTGTACTTGTGCATTGCCATGTCATAGATATGTCTTCAGCATCGATGCCGATCTACGTTTTTGATTCGGATGAGGAGTACGAGCCCACCTTCGACCTCTTCCGCAGGATCCACGTCTGTCCTCCCAACTCTGATTCCTCGTGCCTTGATTCAGTCGAGTGATGCCACTGAGACCGAGATCCCCGCACCACCTACTATCACGGTCACCGAACCCATTCCTAACCCTACACATGACACTGTAGAGGCATTACCTATGACCCGTTTCTCCGAGCTACCACCCCCCTCCTCCGGCACGTATTGGTGCGTCTACCCTCGAGATTCATGCCGAGCTTCCAGAGGAGCTCATCCCGGGGATCGTACGTATCATCGGCCCACAACTGCCGATGGTCGTCCCACTGACCATGTCCCATATCTTTGTTGAGCCATCCCGGGGGTCTGCCCCTGACTGCTGATCCCCGACCAGCCGACCCCACTCCCGAGACCACAGATCCCACCCCCCCAGCCCTTTGACACCGAGGTATTAGACCTAGACTCGGAATCCACTGACCCAGCCTCCCAGCCACCGATACGAACCCGCCGACTCCGACCCAGTCGACTCCGACGCGGCTGACTCCAACTCGGTCGATCTCTCCCCCGCCGACTCCGACCTGGCCGACTCCGACACCGGCCGACTCTGATTCGAGCGACATCGCCCCTTTCTACCTAGAGTCCTCCGAGGCCATTCCCTCGCTCAGATACCCCACCTCTCACCCTGCTGATCTAGTTACCCAGCCCATTGACCCAGTTCCTCAGCCCTCTGATCCGACTCCGCTAGCAGACCCCGATCCCTTCCACCTCGCCCCTGAGCCTACTGACCCCTCCCGACAACTGCTGGCCCCCGGAGCCGGTGACTACAAACACCCACCGTATCCTTGTCCGGGTGTACCACCGCCCTCTTACCATCGCTATCGGACTCGCATTGGGGGTGCACTTCTTGCACATACTCCTAGGAAGAGGGTTCATGTTCCGATCCGTCCTGCCACACCCATTCGAGACTGTATTGCTAAGCCCGAGCCTGCGCCCAAAAGGCATAGACTCGACAACCGTCGGTGGGGGTGGATGCCTAGCCGACCAAACGAGTGGAGAGGCATCGGGGGCATTCCCTCCACTTTCGAGGTAGGCGAGTCGTTGCGTACCCCGCACCAGATTCCTCTCACTCAGGAGCCTATGGAGCTCACTGCGCCTCTTCTCGTGGCACGATCCGAGAGGCATGATCAGCAGCTTCATGAGCTACGTACTGAACTCACGGAAGTTCAGAGACTTTTACAGGGAGGACGTGGAGACCCGATTACTAGCGATCGAGGAGGATAGATACCTCGATGATCAGGCGTTACATACAATGCATGATCGACTTACCAGGGTAGAGGAGGACATGTCAACCATGACGCAAAGAGTGGAGGCGGCAGAGCAAAGAGTTACCCTAGCAGATCAGCGGGCAGCTGTGGCTGAGGAAAGAGTGAGGATGATGGAAGAGCGCCTCGAGTCCACTAAGGCATTAGCAGCCGTGTGCATGCTCATGGCCATGGCGGCGGTGTAGACAGGAGCATTCACACATTTATTCCGTTGATTGCCTATCGTGAGCGGGCTGTGCTCACGTAATATTGGATATTAACTTGTAGTATGAGTATGTACTCTGGAAATACTTTGTAATTCGTACAAATTATTATCAAGTTATGTTATCTTTTAAATATTGCGTGGTTGCTTGGTTGATATGATTGTTTACTTTTGGTGCACATGTGTTTGGCATTATTACATGTTGTCTTATCTTGCTTATCATTATGATTTGAAGAAACATGCCACCACGAAGGAGAAACGTCAGAACCAATGTGGGAAGCGGTACTCCCATGAAAACAGAGGCTATAGAACAGCTTGTGGCGCAACGAGTGGCGGATGCAATCACCATCACGAGGTGAATCGTAGCGCCGGAGGATCTGAAGTAAATGGAGGCCATGCCAGTGGCGCAGAGGTATTATAATGTCTGCATAGCTAAAGACCTGCAATACACAGGTCATTACTAATGTTTAATTATTACTAATATGATTAAACCTACAACACAGGATCTGATACAAACCACAAAGGTTGCTCCTACAAGACGTTTCTGAACTGTATGCCGTTTAACTTTCATGGTAATGAAGGAACTGTTGGTTTGGTCCACTGGATAGAAAGATGGAGTCCGTTCAGCGAATCGGTACTGTTCCAAGGAGAATAAGACGAAATTCACCACTTGTACCTTTGAAGGTCAAGCTCTCACTTGGTGGAATGCTCATGCCCAAACTTTGGGTATTGACGCTGCCTATCAAATCACTTGGGATGAGTTAAAACGAATGCTGACTGATGAATATTGCCCCCGAAATGAATTGCAAAAACTTGAGGTTGAATTCTGGAACCACACTATGAAGGGTGCAGAAGTTACAAGCTACACCACCCGATTCCATGATCTTGCTCGTCTATGCCCTCACATGGTTAACCAGAGTTCAAGCGTGTGGAAAGGTACATTTGGGGCCTTGCACCCCAAATCCAGAGCATGGTCACCTCATCCAAGCCAGCCACCATCCAAGAGGCTATCAGGATTGCCCACGACCTGACTGATCAAGCTGTACGTCAGGAGTGTTGGTGAAGAAGACGGCCGTGGAGAAGAACTATGACAACAAAGGAAATGGGACAACAATCATGTTGAAATGCTCCGCATCAAACCAAAACAAACAAGTGGTTGTCAGGGCTTTCACTGCTGGCCCATCTGAAAAGAGGCAAAGGTGGGTATGCTGGAAACCTACCTAAGTGCAATAAGTGTAACTTTCACCACCTAGGTGCATGTGAGACTCAATGTGCCAGAAGTGCAAACGTTTTGGCCATGCAACTAAGGACTGTCAAAAGCTCGACACTACTCCTAAAACAGAAACCATCGTGCGTGCTTCGAATGTGGTGTTACGGGGCATTTTTGCAAGGTTTGTCCGAACTTGAAGCAAACTGGTGGAAATAACGCACGTGGTCGAGCTTTTGTGATTGGAGCTGGCGAAGCTCGACATGACCCAACATGTTACGGGTACGTTCCTTGTAATAAATCTCTATGCATCAATCCTATTCGATACGGGTACTGATAGGAGTTTGTGTCTAGCGAATTTAGTCCTTGCTCGAATTACTCCTACCCATTTGACTTCTAAATATACAATAGAGTTAGCTAATGGTAAGTTGATCGAACCGACAAAATCATACAAGGATGCACTCTTAGTTTGGCGATCACACGTTCAATATATTTGCTACCTGTAACCCTAGGGAGTTTCGACCCGTTATTGGCATGGATTGGTTATCAGAAAACCGAGCGGAAATCGTTTGTCGTGAGAAGATCGTTCGCATTCCACTTCTGAGTGGGGAGACCATATCAATTCAAGGAGAAAAATATGGTACGGTGTTACGGATCATTTCATGTATGAAGGCTCGGAAGTACTTACGAAAGGGCTATCATGCAATCTTGGCGCACGTAGTGGAGAAGCGAACCGAAGAGAAAAGAATCGAGGATATACCCATCGTGCGAGACTATCCGGAAGTCTTTCCTGAGGACTTACCGGGACTTCCAGCGCAAAGACAGGTCGAATTTCAAATTGACCTGGTACCTGGAGCTGCTCCAGTAGCACGATCCCCATACCGACTAGCACCATCGGAGATGCAAGAGTTGTCTAATCAATTACAAGAGTTGTTAGATAAAGGATTCATAAGACCAAGTTTCTCACCCTGGGGAGCCCCAGTTTTATTTGTTAAGAAGAAAGATGGATCTTTTCGAATGTGCATCGATTACCGGTAGTTAAACAAACTCACCATTAAGAACCGGTACCCTCTCCCTCGAATTGACGACTTATTTGACCAACTTCAAGGATCTAGTTACTACTCGAAGAGATTGACTTACGTTCTGGATATCACCAATTACGAATTCAAGAGGAAGACATTCCCAAGACTGCATTTCGAACTCGTTATGGTCACTACGAGTTCATGGTTATGCCATTTGGGTTAACAATGCACCAGCTGTATTCATGGACCTCATGAATAGAGTGTGCAAACCCTACTTGGATAAATTCATGGTCGTCTTCATCGATGACATCTTGATATATTCACGAACCAAGGATGAGCACGACAACATTAAGGTTAATCTTGGAGCTACTTAAGAACGAAGAAATTATACGCAAAATTCTCAAAATGCACTTCTGGATCCGAGAGTGCAATTTCTCGGGCATGTGGTTAACGAGAAGGGAATACATGTTGACCCATCCATGATAGAGGCCATTAAAAACTGGGAAGCACCTAAGCCCCCGACTGAAGTGCGACAATTCCTAGGTTTGGCAGGCTATTACCGACGCTTTATATCGAAAATTTCTCCAAAATAGCCCAACCACTGATAACCCTGACTCAAAGCAAAAGAAGTTTGATTGGGGTGATAAGCAGGAAGCAGCGTTTCAATTATTAAAGCAAAAACTATGTTGCGTGCCGATTCTGTCTCTACCCGAGGGAAACGATGGTTTTTGTGGTGTACTGCGACGCATCACGACAAGGACTTGTTTGTGTCCTAATGCACGCGACAAAGTTATTGCTTACTCGTCACGACATTGAAAGTGCATGAGAAAAACTACACCACCACGACCTCGAATTAGGAGCTGTTGTTTTTGCACTAAAGATTTGGCGACACTACCTGTATGGTACTAATTTACTATATTCACCGATCACAAAAGCCTCCAGCACATCTTCGATCAAGGAACTAAACATGAGGCAACGCAGGTGGGTTAAGTTACTAACGATTATGACTATGAGATTCGTTATCATCCTGGGAAAGCGAATGTTGTAGCAGACGCTCTGAGCAGAAAGAACGAACCAAGACTTTACGGGTGCGAGCGTTGGAATGACGATTCATACGAGTCTAACTACTCAAATTCGTGATGCTCAGTCTGAGGCACTAAAGGAACAGAATTTGAAGGAAGAATTCCTTTGCGGCATGGATAAACAATTTGAGACCAAGTCTGATGGAACTCGCTACTTCATGAATCGAATTTGGGTGCCAAATTTTGGAAACTTGAGGGATCTTGTGATGAACGAGGCACACAAATCCAGATATTCCATCCATCCGGGCTCCGATAAGATGTATCAAGACCTGAAGGAGTTATACTGTGGCCTAACATGAAAGCTGACATTGCCGCCTATGTTAGCAGTGTGCCTCACGTGTTCAAAGGTTAAGGCAGAGTATCATCAAGCCATCCGGATTACTACACCAACCAGAGATTCCACAATGGAAATGGGAGCAGATTTCCATGGATTTCATCACAAAACTACCCAAGACATCCACCAGTTGTGATACGATTTGGGTAATTGTGGATCGACTGACAAAGTCTGCTCACTTCCTACCAATTAAAGAAACTGATAAAATGGAAAGGTTGACGAGGGTTTATCTCAGGAGGTTGTTTCGAGACATGGAGTACCGATCTCCATTATCTCTGATCGAGACAGTCAATTACCTCGGATTTTGGCAATCCTTACAAAAGGCCTTGGGTACAAGGTTGGATATGAGTACCGCATACCACCCTCAAACGGATGGTCAGAGCGAACGGACCTTTCAGACGTTAGAAGACATGCTTAGGGCTTGCGTGATAGACTTTGGAAACCGTTGGGATACTCATCTACCCCTAGCTGAGTTTTCTTACAATAATAGCTATCACACCAGTATCAAAGCCACACCGTTTGAAGCATTATATGGAAGGAAGTGTCGGTCACCACTGTGTTGGACAGAGGTTGTCGATAGTCAACTCACTGGTCTCGAGATCATACGCGAGACCACGGAAAAGATCGCTCAAATTCAGAAACCGACTCAAAGCCGCGCGTGACCGTCAGAAAAGCTATGCTGACGTGAGACGTAAACCGTTGGAATTTCAAGTGGGAGACAAGGTTCTACTTAAAGTCTCACCATGGAAAGGAGTCATTCATTTTGGCAAACGTGGTAAGCTAAACTCTAGATACATTGGGCCATTTGAAATCCTAGCCAAGATTGGTCCTGTAGCTTACAAGCTAAAACTTCCTCAAGAACTTAGTAGTGTTCATGACACTTTCCATGTGTCGAATCTGAAGAAGTGTCTGTCAGATGAAACTCTGGTTATAACACTCCATGATGTCCAGATTGATGAACAACTTCATTTTATTGAAAAGCCTGTGGAGATTCTAGATCGAGAAGTAAAGAAGATGAAACGAATCCGTATTCCCATAGTGAAGGTCCGGTGGAATTCAAGAAGAGGACCCGAATTTACTTGGGAACGTGAAGATCAAATGAAGCTCAACTACCCGTACTTTTTTGAAACCCTGGCATCTACAGACAACCCTAACTGAATTTCGGGACGAAATTCTTTCT